>CM033751.1:36897998-37347497 GCA_019671005.1 Hibiscus mutabilis | reverse complement strand
AATTACCTTCACACAAAGCAAAGTTAGCGCTGCCAGAACAAAATGCAACTTCAATAGAATTCTTGAAATTGTATAGGCTCTAGTTAATGGATGCCTATAAACATCAACTAAAGATTACTTCATTATCATAGTAGAAAAGCTTGTTACATTTAATACATAATTCAAATGTTCATTAAACGTTAGTGAAGTTTCTTAGGGACGCAATTCAAACTTCAAAGTGTGCATCGAGCTCCAAAAATAAGGATGAATAGAACTGTAGTAAAAATACAAGACAACACCAACCTGAAAAATTCCCTCAGAAAGCATTTCACCTTCTGCTACAATTATGGTGTTCTCGGTGAAAAATCCTGTAGTTACTTTATATTGGCTGTTAAAGAATGCAATAATTCTCTTGCTTTTTTTTAGTTTGATTTGATGTAAACAATGACATTTTCCACAATTAGTTCTTTATGAAGCATGAGTAAAATTAATGAAATAGAATCAAAACATGAGCAAGTATGATAATCAAACGTGTAAAAGGATATTGCTTTGGACAAGTCTATTTCAACAGCAGCAGTGAGGTCTTCCAAATAAAAATGACCATCCTCCAACTGGGAGATGACATCCATTACCCATCTCTTTCCACTTTGCCCAACCAGAGATTGTATTGTTGACAGCTACGAACAACAATTTTTTTCTTTATCAAATTCAAAACCCCAATACTATTTCTGAATCAGAGAACACACACCTGACAGCTTTGAGAGTTTTCCGCATTAGTATCAAAAGAGGGTTTAATAAAATGTTGATCACGAGAAACCCTTTGGAACAGCAACAATAACCTATCTCTATAAAGAGCTGCCTTTGCAGAAGCCTCCCCGTGGATGGGTAGACTATCCGTATGTCTACAAAATATCAGACAAGCTTCAAGATGGGAATCCAACAGGAAAACAAAGACGAGTAAAAGCAATTTACATACTGAAAGAAATGTTTCTTGATGGGATCGTATCGAAATTTGGGGACAAGAAATGCATCAACGACGCGAATTGAAGAATGAGAAGAAGAAGAAGAAGAGGATTCCTCCTCGGCTGCTTCTGCCTCCAACAGAAGATTGATTACTGGGTGCACCGACTCCTTGTCGATTATGGAAGATTTTACTGCTTACAATTAAAAATCCAATTACTATGAGTAATTAAATAATAAAACCCTAAAAAGCAGAAATATATTTACAGGATTGGTGATCGAGGTGGTCGAGAAGCAGATCGATCGCCTCATCTTCGGCCTCTTGGAAGTGATTAACGAAGGAAATAACATGTTCTTTCTATCTTCTAACGAATTCGCTCACTCATTTTGCTTTTATTGGTTTTACACTCTCCTTCACTCTGGGCGAATGGCAAAGGGAGTATAGTTTCGCAGTTTTACCACCGATGCTGGGCGGGAAACAAATTCTTACCTTTGGCAGGAATGGCGGGAAACTAATAATTGATTAATTAATTACCCTGAAATTTATATATTTATCACCGGCACAGTCAGCGTCGATAGATAGCTCCTGAAATGTATTGTGATTCTTGATTCTTTTCTTCCTTTTGAACAAATGAAGTCTTGATTCTGAGTTTACAATATTGTCTGGTGAAATCTTAAAAGAATTGCAAGCAATCGGATGACTCAAAAGCTATAAACCTATCCTACAACGATATTTAAGTAATTTCTAAATTAAATTTTTTAATATCCAAATTCAAAAGTTTTATTCAAAATTATTCATATTAGTCTGATAAAAAAATTAGGGTAAACTACATCAGTAGTCATCGAACTATGGTTTCTTTACTATTTTGGTCACCGAACTATTTTTTTTGACAAAAACATCAATAACGTTATGTTTCCTTCTTATTTTGGTCACCAAACTATTTTTTTGACAAAAACAGCACTAACGTTATGTTTCCTTCCTATTTTGGTCATCGGTTATTTTGCTGACGTGGATTTTTATTTTATTTTTTAATTTTCCATGTCATTTCTTTTCTCTCCTCGTAAGCAATATATATTATTTTATAATATTTTTATTCAAACTAACAGGATTGTGGCATGTTTCACTGCCTATTAGTGGAATAAAAGGAATACAATATCAAGCCTCTTATGCAGCCATAAAGATTCGACTAATAAGCAGTTACACGTGTCGCCATCCTATTAGGCAGTTACACGTGTCACCATCTCTCTGGCTACATAAGGGGCTTGATTTTTTATTCATTTTATTCCACTAATAGGCAGTGACACGTGTACCATCTTGTTAGTTTGAATAAAAATATTATAAAATAGCATAAATTGCTTACGATGAGAGAGAAAAAATGACATGGAAAATTTTAAAAAAATCCACGTCAGCAAAACCGTTAAGTTTTTAACAGCTGGTGACCAAAATAGGAAGGAAACATAACGTTAGTGATGTTTTTGTCAAAAATTAGTTCGGTGACCAAAATAGGAAAGAAACCATAGTTCGGTGACTACTGGTGTAGTTTACCCAAAAAATTATTAAAGTTAATAATCTTATAAAATATTTTTTTCTAACGTGTCATTTTGTCAAGTAATTTCAAGTTGTTTATCGTTAACTGACTAACAGTTTTCAACCGCATAAAGGTCATTTTGACTCAAAATAAAATGTTGAAGGTTAAATTGTTTAAAAAAATATGAGCCAAAATAATTATTCAGTCAAACGTTTAGAGGTTTTTTTAGCATTATACCTTCCATTTTATAAGTTTAACATTTTTAGTTCTTAAATCCTTTAATCTGGAATTCTTATTTTTATCAAATTGATTCAAAAGTGATAAAATGGTTATGTGTGTCAAAATGATGACACGTTTTTTCCTTTAAATATTTTGATGTGAAAAAATCTAATTAATGTGATTTTTTAGATTAAAGTTAATACTATTAATTCATTGGATATCGACTCAATTCAAAATTTATCAAATAATCATAATTAAATATAAGACCAAGTTCTTATTTTCAATACATTTTTCCATCAACTCACTCATTGACAATTATTACTTGTCATTATCTATTTTTTAAAATATATATATATATATACTTATATCTATGATATATTATCATCACAAATTCTAATTTGATTTAAAAGAAAAAAGAAACAAATTATGGATCCAATTTTCCTTAAACACACAAGTTAAAATTTTTTGTCATAACCAAATAAATTTAGTTCGATTGTCAAGGTCGTTGTTACAATATATAAAAAAATCACAAGATTAAATATATTTAATCATTTAATATCGTTTACTTTATGAATAGAAAGATATATAAGCATTGTATATAAAACTCTTAGATTGGATGCAATTATTATAACTTTTTCAAAGTATCCATTGAATTATAAATTCAATAAAATGGACATTTTGATATAAGTTTTAAAACAAGTATATCATATAAAAAAATTAAGATTTTATTCTCAAGAAAAATGGAAAGAAACTTGTGTTTTAACCAAGATGGAAGTATATGGTTGGGTGACCTGTTATTCTTGTAACTTGGAGATTGCCACGACAATTTAACCAAGTGGCTACAGCGGTAACATGAAAACAATGAATTGATTGAAGGAACAAAAGCGGATACATGGTGCTTGTTGTTGTGTTCTATGACCCAAATGGATGGTCGAGTTGCAGGTCAATCGTTTAGGCCATCAGCTCCAAAATCCAACAGCAATTCAAGGTAATTAATTATTTCAGCACTTGAGCTTGTACTATTGGTTCGTTGGTGTTTAGGCCAGTAGTTTTGGCATCCATTTATGCTATCTTCTAAGCGTTACGGACTACAACCTCGTCCAAAGTAACAAGGTTTGGTGTTTTCTCCTGGAATACATCTTATTTGAACCATGCAGAAAGGAGCTGTAAACAGTCCTCCAAAGTTAATTTGTCACGTTGCAATTATATCACTTATTATGATTCCAAATGAGAAGTGAACTGATTATTTCGTTTTAGCTTTATCTTCATCATCAGATTTTGATCCTACTTCAATCGAAGCTTTGCCGGAAAACTCTGTTTTGCTAATGCTGATTCAGGACCAATAATATATATCAATCCACCAGCCGCCTCACCTCTAGTTGGGGGTTATGGTTATGGTTTGGAGGTGGATTCGATACTCTTCTCTTCTTTTTGTTTATTGGTGCTGCTGACATTCTTTGGATCCAACGAAGAAGAAGATGGTGACTATTAGCAAATAGATAACAAAAACATTTAACGAACATGAATTCATTACAAGTTAATGGAACAAAAACGGCAACAATGTCTTGGTCCGAGATGACAGAAATTGATGACATTTGTCTCATACAAGGATTTAATGACCAATCTTGTTCCCATATGATCAGAATATAAACAACACATCTATATTCATTTTATGTGGTCTACTGGCGAACGTCTCCAAATAATGGGGAAAGCTGTCCCTCAATTCAGAAAAACTCGGTGTTTTCATGTAACGATTTCAAAGTGCGGTTATAGTTACCATCAATGTGTATAGAAAGGCAATGATTCAGCTTTACAAAAATGATGTTCCTCATTGTTTTCTATCAATCAAACAGTTGAACACCTGCAATAGCAGGTATTTTTTCCCTCAATTTTTGAGTTAAAGCAACACGGACGGTCATCACTCCGGCTCCAGGCCCGCTAAGCCGAACTTTTACGACATAGTCATTTATCTCTACAAGCTCAAGTTATCCACCTCCTGTTCCTACCAGGTATGGTCGAATCTCATCTATAACCTGCAATAAAAACCTGGCTTGAGCTCTTTGTTTACACGTTTAACTTCTTTCTCCACCACAAAAAAAATCATTACAAAAATCACAAAGAATTTACTAGGGCAATTTGAGACTAATAATGAGCATCAGAAATCTATATTGATTGTGGCAGCACCATTTAGCATTGAATTGAAAGGGTTTCAAAGCGAGAATACTCGGTGTTCAACCAAAATCCTGGTTTAACCTCTACTTTTGCATGTAGACCTTTCCACTTATACATGCAGAATAGAAGCATTTTGCTACTAAAGTCAACAGTAGGTTCTGTAGTTTTTCTGTCAAAAATATTATTTCCAAACTCTTTACCACCTTTTGGAAAAGAATATAAAAGAAACCAAAAATACGACAATACATCTCTCTGAAGTTACATATTGACAGTTCACAGTTTACTGAACAACCTTTAAACTACACTGTTCTTCCTATCTTTCAGCAAGACACAGGTAAACAATTTATTGTTTCGAGTATTCCCATAATTCTATAATTTATTCAACCGTTATTGTTGCCTTTGTCTGAGTTTACCGAGTAAATGCATGAAGTATAAAGCTATGAAAAAAAGGGTCTCCGTTATGTAACCTTTTCAATGTTCTCTTCATTTAGCTCAAGGCCTGTCTCAGTGTCCATGATCTGCTCCACTTCCATAATTTCAGGAATTTTGTCTCGGAGGCGAGTTTCGATTCCCATCTTCAGGGTCATTGTGGAGCTTGGACACGAACCGCATGCGCCTTGCAACTTCAAGACCACGACGAGACCATCTATTTCATGCAAAGCCACATTTCCTCCATCAGCCATTAAACCAGGACGCACCTCATCCAACACCTTCTCTACATTCTCCTCAGTCAGTGGAAGCACACAGCTGGGAGAAACAACAAGCCCTTTGGCATTGGAAAAACAAAACCTCTTTCAGATTTTTTAGTTGGCTTCATTAACTCAAAGCTCAGTGGCTGAGCATAATCAGACAGGGTATTTAGAACTTAAACGATCATATAGGAATAGCAATGTAATTAACCTACAAACGAATTTATGTAAACCGCCAGAAACATTAGCAACAGAAGGAGAGTAATTACGTTATAATTACCTCTTTCCTTTCTCCGAGCACGGCTTGCATAAGCATTCAGAAACCGTGTGTTGTTAAATTGGCCCCTGAGGAAAGCGTTGGCCTTGGAGGATAATCCGGATGAACCTGAGATGAGGTTCTAAAGATAAAAAGTAGGCAGTTAAGCAGAGATTGCATTGGAGACCAAGGGGTGAAACTGTAAGAAGTAAAGGACTGAAATCGAAACCTTAAAGAGAGATAAACATGGAGGCAGAGGCAGTGCTTGTTTAGATGAAGAGAGAAGTGGGTTCAAATTCAATGCTGCAATTTGTCTTGCCTGTGCGTGTGTGGAGATTGCACTCATTTATGTTCAATAATTAGTAAACATGGAAAAGAAGGGGGAATTCTATATTAAACCGTAATAATCATTGCCCGTGAAGGTGAAGCTGTTGTTTTAGAGAAGTGATTGAATTTGGATGGATATGGCCTGTGCCTGTGGGAGTTGATAAGAGAAAATCTGGCATGAATGGCCAGAGTGGATGCCAAGGTCAAATGAACTGATCTCAGCTTAGGAGTGGATCAAACCCGCTATGATGGAGGGAGACGTTATGGCCATATGGCAACAAACCTTGCTAAGGCTATAAACTCAGTGCTTAAAGGAACACGACATCTTCCAATTGCAAGTATTGTGTGGGAGACTTACTTCAGATTGTGTAAAGTTTGGTCTGACAAAGGACATGAAGTTAACGCCCGGATAAATAATGGACAAAATTGGTCTCAAACCCTACATGATAGAATGATCGTTCTTCAATCAGATGCAACCGCTATGAGGGTCAGAACATTTGACCCGAGTACTAACAGCTCAATTGCGTGATGGTTTCTTCTGGACTCTAAGTACTAACAGCTCGATTCGCCTCTATCAAGATTGTTAGGGGGCTCCTCGCCCGTCTCCCTCTCTGACAACTTTGCGGACAATGACGAACTACCGGTCCGATGTCGTGACTTCATGATCCTAGGACAACCTCGCTGGAATGATCGTATGGTTCATGATTTTTTTTCGGCACATGACGTGGATACCATTCTGCATGTTCCAATCTCTGCCAATTGCCCGGACACCCTTCTTTGGGGGGACCACGACTTGCGCCTTTATTCGGTCTGGTCTGGATATCTTTATTTACAGCGTCCGACTCCCTTAATGACCACACCATCGCGGGTATGCAAAATTTTTTAAATCTGCCAGTTATCCCCAAAGTTCGTACTTTTGCATGGCAAATTGGACAAGAAGCACTTCTTACGGGCAGCCGTCTCCAAGCGGCGGACCTTTCCATTGGCTGCTGCCCCTTGTGTAGGTGCGAATCGGAAACGACTCTTCATGCCCTACGTGATTGTCCCGCTTCGTTTGAAGCCCTCCTCTTGGCAGGGTTCCCCCGAGCCCTAGTATCTAGTCAGACAGACTCTACTCTTGCTTGGCTTGAGGAATGCGCCAACCTGCTATCTCTAGATTCCTTTGGCCTTCTCCTTGTTATGCTTTGGTATCTTTGGCGGGGAAGGAATGATTGGGTCTATGAGAATTACTTACGGCCCATCTGGGTCTTGGTCTACACCGCTTTCTGCCACCACCAGGACTATTATGTTGCGAATAAGTCCCCCACCCTACAACCGACTTCCAGTTCTTCTGCCTTTGCTGCAAAAAGTTGGTGGCCACCTCTTGTTGGCCAAATCAAAGTAAATGTTGATGGCAGCTTTGATCCTTCCATCCACTTGGCCTTCATCGGTATCATTGCTCGGAGCAAGCACGGGGCGATTATTTGTGGTCTAGCCCGTTCTATTGGCTACTGTCTGGATGCATCCTTTGCTGAAGTCGCAACCCTAACTTCTGGACTTCAGCTGGCTATTGAGAAGGGGTGAGCCAACGTCCTCCTTGAATCTGACTCGGCTATAGTGTTGAACAAAACCATAAGATCTACGACTGACTTATCTCTCCTCTCCGGTGCCCTCGTTCCGGCCAAAGAAAATTTTGCAATCCCATGGTCCTCATTTTAAGCTCACTTATGTACTGCGTACAACGAACATAGCTGCTCATACCTTAGCTTTTTGGGCCCTTAGGTCCTCCTCTCCTCTGTCTTTTGACTCGGTTTGTCCCGAGATTATCTCCTCTATTGTACGCGATGACTTGTTATCCTTTTCTTTATAATGACATTTATGGGTACTATTTTCTCCTCTTAGGTGCCCCACCAGGTCTTTGGCCTGGTGCGGGTTTAGTGGGATTTTTAATGAGGCCTATCTTTTTCAACAAAAAAAAAAGAAATAGCAATGGGCATCAAGGAGTCAGTCTTTGCCCTATTCTTTTCATGATCCAGAATTGCAATACTTGTAGGAGCACTGAGGTATATCATGTCCACCTGTTTAGCCACAATGAATCGAGTATTATGTAAATAGCAAAAAAAAAGAGAACTAAAAACAAGGCATCATGACCTCACTTGAGTTTCAAATTCAGTAAAAACATTCCTTGTTCCGTAAGTTATTCAGATAATCCTTCCACAGGAACTTCACTGAACTAAAAGCAGCTGCGTTATTTTAACTACTGATAATATGAGCCAATCCGTTTTGCAATCATGACATTAGACGAACATCCAATAACATGTTCTACGATGAAGTAGTTGCACCGGTTGAGGTGCAATATCATAGTAAAAGATGAATAGTAATAGTTGCACCGCTTCTACTTGAATGGCCATTTTCCCATTAACATTGGGTCTCCTACAGGTCCCAAAGCCCAATAAGGGTATAGCGAAGTTTAGCAAAAATGGCCATTCAAGTAGAAGCGGCCCGATATCTTGGTTGCCAGATCAACACCTACTGGCTACTACGACCCATACACTCATCCGAATGGACTAATTTTCCGGAGAGATTTGGCAAATATGGTAAACTAAGTTTAATTTTAAGAAAATAGGGTGCTTTGCTCTATATTTGACAGAATACGGTAAAATTTACAGTATCAGTCTAAGTTGCCAGCTGCAGCTGGCGACATTGTACAATTTTAATTATTGGCTCGTGCATGGCAGCTTAAATTACACAATGTCGCCAGCTGCAGATGGCGACTTAGACTAATACTGTAGATTTTGCCGTATTCCCCCAAATATAGAGCAAGACACTCTATTTTCCTAAAATTAAACCTAGTTTACCATATTTGCCAAAATTTTGGCTCCTCTCTTTTCTCATTGCTACAAAGATAGTTAAGAAATCTAGAGGCGAGCTATTCTTACAAATAGTTAATGAAGCAAAGAGAAGCTTCGAAAAGAAAATAAACAAATAAAAGGTTTTATTATAGGGTAATTATTCTATATATAAAACTTTTAGGGTTTAGGGTTTAGGAGTTTAGAATTTAAGGGTGATGGTTAGAATTTAGGGTATATAGGTTAAAACCTATTTTTTCACCATATTACTCTAAAAACTAAACCCTGACATCTAAACCCTAATTATAAATCCCTGAACTGAATTATTGAACTCTAAAATTAAGGCGCTTGTAGTTTCCACCGCCAGTGTATTGAATATAAATCCTTTATTATTTTGAAACAATAACGTTTTCTTTGCAAATAAGAGGAGACTGCCAAGTTTTATTATGCAGGACTGAAATTTTTTTCAAATGCTTGCTGCAATCAGTCATTTTCAATATGAAAAATGTATGGTGCATAATGTTGATGCTTCCTGAAAAGATCATTAAGGGGGCGGTTAATGTATGCAACTCATTTTAAGAAAGGTCTGTTGGGTCAGCTAAAGGTGCAAAAATTAATTGGACTAATATTTCTCTTGGTCAGGATTTTTGGACTATTGATATCAAAGGATCGATCTTGAAAATGCGAGGGGAGGCTGCTGGTGTTTTTGTTATTTTTCCTGACTTGAGGATGTTGAGTACCAATCTGATCTAGTCTGCGATTCGTGGAAAAAGGGAGAGAGTGGCTTGGCAGAAAAAAAAAAAACTAAAAATTCTCACGCCCCACAAAATTTTGGTAAATTCAAATTTTGACTTTAAAATTTTTGAAAATTTTAATTTGCCCCCTCAAGTTTTTAAAAAATTCATATTAAGCTTCAAATTTTTGAATATTTTTAATTAAGTTTCCTCTCATTTTTTAATTTTTTTTTTGTTAAATCTCTTAAAATTATTAAAAATTTTAGTTAAACCCTCAATTTTTTTGAAAATTTTCGTTTAAGTCTCTAATTTTTTTAAAAATTTAAGTTAGCCCCTCAAACTTTTACTCCAAGTTCCGCCATTGCACTCGATCATCACATGGTTGGCTATCTTAGGGAGGCTCTCGACCAGTGGCAGATCTAAAAATATTTTTAAGGGTGGGCACACATATATCAATATCATGTTCGAATCTAATTCGTTTATTATTTAGGTGTTTGAGTTCGATTTTTTAGCTTTTGCGAACATGTTCATTTAGTGTTCTCAAACATGATGATCATTTATATGTTATCGAACATAAGTCACTAGGTGTAAATAAGTTAACAATGCTTATTCACAACGGTATAAATATGTTATTAATGCAAACATTAGCGAATAAAAAATAACGATTAACTAATTTATTCACTGTGACTATATGATGGATTCGCCGTTGTGGTTAATACATATATAATTAAAGTTTGTTTAAAAAGTAGAAAACAATGTCTTCTATTAAAACTTACAGAGAGACCTATATGACATCTTCATGATGTGAACAATTTTATACAAACATTTGTTTCGCCTATATTGTGGGGGATTGAGTACAATCGTGCATAACAAAAGGGAGGAAAACATATCATTCACGTTAGCCATAAAAACACATTAGTGAATCAGAAATCTTCAAATTACAATTTACAAAGCATTGCAATATATAATACCTACAAGATTACGTCAAATTCGAAACAACTCAATTAGTGTCTATTACCAATTTATACTCAATCAATAAAAAGCAAAGAAAAAAATAAATGCATTTGTTAAATTAATTCAACAAAATTAGTATAAAGAATCATTAATTCATTAAGCCATATTTTTACTAAACCCTCAATTAATTTAATCTATAATTCAAAATTAAAATGTTCGAAACGGAAAAGATAAACATAAATCCACTAAATATTTAATTATTCTATCCTTATTTATATTGCTATAGTTGTAAGAGAAAGAACAAAATGTATTGAACTCTTAAAATCTTGTAAAAAATTTAAATAATAATTGAAATATACTTCTATATGTTGAATACATGAATTTAAAAAATAAAAAATACATGACTGGAAATTACATACGTTCGGTCTAAATTTGAGAGTCTTGAACTTTAAAACTGAGAATTTTTAGTTTGAGAAAGAAAAAACGTCAAAAGTAAAAGCAGAAGTTGCATAACCCAAAGAATTTTTATTTTTAGTGGGTTTCTATCTTTTCTTATAATCGATTATTATTTTTGGGGCTTTTTATATAAGGATGTAAATGAACCGTGCTTAAAAGAATTGTTTGTAGACTACTAAGATAGAATAAATTACTAGTTATGGACATCTTTAGTCAATTTTTTATTATAATTTATAGGTGGATGGAGACATGGACAAATGCAAGATTTTATGTTGGGGTGAACCTATAAAATTTTAGGGAGCGAACTTAAAGTTTGAAGGGGACAAAATTAGTTTTTCAATAGAAAATATATAGAAAATTACTAAATAATTATAAATCATACACAAATTTTAAATTTTTAGGGCCGTGTCCGCTCCTCCTATCCCCTCGGTCTATCCCTGAATGGGGAGAAATAAAATTTTAAGGTGGGCACAAATAAAATTTCATATATTTCAGGGTGGGCACAAAGAAATTTCAAGGTGGGCACAATCAATAAAATAAATAACTAATAGAAGAAAATTCAGATTTCAGAATGGACACGTGCTTACGTTGGCCTTAGTGTGCATCCGCCACTGCTCTCCACTAAGGATCGGCTGCACAAATGGGGTGTTGTTCTCGATGTTGGTTGTGTGTTTTGCGAGCATGGGATTGAGTCTCGCAATCATCTCGTCTTTGAATGTTGTTTTGCTAAGTCTGTCTGAAGTTCTGTCCTGGCCCTGTGTGGTGTCTATCGTGATGTTTCAGATTGGAGTTTTGAGCTTTCGTGGGCTATTGGCTATATGAAGGGTAAGTCTCTGAAAGCGTTCATCCTTCGAGTTTTCTGGAATGCAACCATGTATTTCCTTTGGAAGTGTTCGATCGTTGGACGAGATTCTTGGAGTTATTAAGGAGGTGGTTCGGATCAAAGTTTCTCATAGAGGTATAGATAATTCATTTGTTAATTCTTCCTTATGTACAGCCTGGGGCTCGGTATAGTGTTTGTATAGATCTGTTGGATTTGTTCTTTGTAGCAAAACTCCTTTTGCTTCTTGGATAAATAAAATTAACATACTTATCTAAATATATATATATATATATCTCATCCTAAGCCAGAAGGTGGATAGGAATCAAAAATTTGGTGACGTGGAATAAAACTTTATTCTTTTTTATCAAAGACATGGATTAAAGTTTGTACACTGCAAAATCAGTAGGTTCTTTGTAGATTGAATGGATTAATTAGGGGATTTACAAATTCTTAACTTGATGTTCATGATCGATTGTTAATGAAGAAAAAAATGTAAGCAAACAATCCAGTTAGATGTTGAACATATTCTTATGTATTGTAACAGATATCATCTTCTCAGTTTGACTTGTGATAGTGAACGACCAAAACTGTCGGTCCCTTACTGAACAGACCTATCCGGTAAAATCTCAATAATCATGTGAAGAGATGAAGTTTTGTACTTTTGAGAGGCCACTATAAGCACATGATAAATGCTCAATTATTTAGGACGTAAGTGATATAGACCACAATTTTAGGTAGCTGGGCTGTTCCTTTGCATCAAGCATTGATCCGACGACTCAAATTAAAATGCCAGAAACGATGGGTCCTCGGAGGGGAAATGTTTTGGAAGCTTTCTTAAAATACAAACCAAACAAAGGACACTCCCATATGTCAATGATGTCTATTTTAATATGTGGAGCAGATTTTTTTTCCCTTTAAAGCCACTTTTTATTAATAAATCAAGAGATACATTCACTGTTTTTTTTACCGATTTTTCTAGCCGTAGACTTTTTTTTTTACCAAAGTTCTAGCCATAGACTTGGCTTCAACTTAACTCTTTAGATTTCATGCTTCATTAATTGTTCACCTCGCTTTCGTGTTTCTTCTCATTTTATTATTATCCTCAATGGCTAACCTTGCGTCTAAGGTTCAGGCTCAGCCATGGTGGCTGCTGCTTGTTTCCTTCTTGTTGGTCTCAAATACTCACCACTGTGTCAATGCAGAACCTCAGGTTCCCTGCTACTTCATATTTGGGGACTCTTTATCGGATAGTGGAAACAATAACAACCTCGCGACGACAGCCAAAGTAAATTATCCACCTTACGGGATTGATTTTCCTAAAGGACCCACAGGAAGGTTTAGTAATGGCCGAACCATGCAGGATATCATTGGTAGTTTGCCTTTTCTTCCATCTGTATACAGAATAGATAGTAAATGCTTGTTGTTGTAGTATCATTTACTAATTCAGCTACCACAGTCTCTAAATATTAATGTGTACTATGACAGTTCAGCTGCTGGGTTTCCAAGAATTTATTCCTCCTTTTGCCACTTCACGAGGCCATGAGATTCTCAAAGGTGTAAATTATGCATCTGGTTCGGCAGGAATTCTGGATGAAAGTGGACAACAACTGGTAATCATCTATGGGTTAAAATTGAGAATTTAATTCAGGCATCACCCTCCTTTAAGTTTGGAATTTAAATGTTTGCAAATTGCAGCGCCCTTTTCCTATACGCAAATCATGGGCTTCATTATACTGAAAGAAAGTTCCAAAATTTTAAAATGGCAGGGTGATCGAGTAAACATGAACATGCAGCTAAGCAACCACCAAAGTGTAACATCAACAATAGCTGAGATGTTGGGAAAATGTTCGGCTTCAAAGCTTTTAAGGAAATGCATATATGCTGTTCAAATCGGCAGCAATGACTACATTAACAACTATTTCAAGCCAGAGGTGTACAACACCAGCCGCCTATTCACTCCACACCAATATGCCGCATATCTCATTCAACAATATTCACAGCAAATAAAGGTTGGCTTAGATTGTTATACAAAAACTTTGTTATCAACAGATAAGTGTTAAATCTTGAAGGGTTTAAATTGTTTCGTTTCTTATCAACAGACTCTGTACAATAATGGAGCGAGGAAGCTTGCGCTGTTTGGAGTTGGTTCCATAGGGTGTACTCCAAATGCAATGGCGATACATGGAACAGATGGCTCTACCTCTACCTGAGTGGAAAAACTGAACAACGTTGCTCAACTTTTCAATCAGAGGCTTATATCACTTGTTGATGAGCTGAATACCAACTTAACCGACGCTAAATTTACCTATCTAAATCCTTCTGGAATAAGCTCTACAAACTCCCTCGGTAATATCATCAAAAGAGAAAATATATACATATAACATTGGAAAAGAATGAAAAATGAATGCTTTTTTTTTCCTTTCATGTTTCCAGGTTTTACAGTGGCAAATGCTAGCTGCTGCGAAATAGGGAGTAATGGAGAGCTTTGCGTTCCTGGTTCGGAGTCATGTGGTGACCGAAGTCAGTACGTGTTTTGGGACGCAGTCCACACTTCGGATGCGTGGAATGAGATCATCGCAGCTGAGGCTTACGCTACTGAATTTAGTGGCCAAGCTTATCCCCTTAATATTAAGAAAATGGCACAACTGCAGAGCAACAACGGTGCCGATGGAGATAATTGTGAAATTGGAGAAAATCATGATGTAATCTGATTCGCACTAATTTATTAGTTTGAATCATTGTAATATGTTTAGTCCCTCGTCTTTAAAATAAATAAATGAACTGTTTGGTTCTGGCAGGGCGGAGCATTTGTTCTACTTTTAGGCCTTGTACACACACATATTGTACACACAAGTGATTGTAGATGATCATAAAAACAAACAATTAATTGTTATGTAATCATTCCATGTCTTATTAAATATTTTTCACTTATTTTATTACGGATAAAATTGTTTAAATTCGAGTGTCATAATCTTTTCTACCAAGATTAATAACTTGTTTGATTTTTAAATCTAACATTTGATTATTTTTATATTTTTGATCAAAATTATATCTAGAAAAATGGTTGTGATGGTTTTGAATGCTTTGCTTGAGATTCCCATGACAAGACAAATATAACATGGGTGATTATTGTACTTTAAACGGCCAAAACTGAGACAGAAAACTCAATCTACCCCAACCCACACCTTTAATTATTTTATTTCTAAATGCAACCTATAAAATAACAAGATGAGTGGCTACATGTTCAGACAGAACCCATGAAGGTAAAACATGAGTGGGTACATGGGAGAAAACAAATTTCAATGACAAGTGTCGAGAACAGTAAAAAAAAAAGTCATGCATGCACCCAAAGTTTTATGCCCAATATGCACAACAACTAATCCATAATGGGTCCAGGAAAGTCAAAGTAGCTTCCAATAAGAGACAATGATTTTGAGCATACATGTCAAGGGAAACAACTCTCTCTGACCCCAAATTCGCCTAACGCAGGGCATATTAAACTAATTGGTTGTAGAAATGCAAAACCCGAAAGGTGACTGAAACTTTAAGAGTTATACATCGCAGCTAAAACGATACTAAAGGCAACAAAGTATTGAATTTTAATTTCAATTTTGAGTTTGAGCACACGAAGCAGCTTTGCCAGGGTTCGAATGACAGCAACCTTGTCATATGTTGGGCCTGAAACATCTGCAGTCTTCCACCTACAAACGAACAAGTCACCGAACCGATATGTTTCCACCGTAAAGCAAATCCTCTCCCCAACGAAGTTCACAAACTCTCGGTTCCTTCTTCTTCTTCACCGTCGTCCCAACAAACTTCACCACCACAACTGTGCTACAGATACACGCTTGAAAAGTTTAAGGCTAAACTATCTTAAGGTTACCTCTGTTTCTATTCTCTTTTATTTTGGTCACCGATTTTATCAAAGTCATCGTAAGAGCGATATGTTGTGATCTATCTCTTACATAAATGAGATTTTATTGTTACTACCATGTTCTTTGTCATGCACAGATCTACAACGTTTATTGATTGCTCTTGGTTTAACAATCTCTATTTTTTCTCCATGGAACATAGCAGAAAGCTTAGCAAATCTGTAAAAATCTTAACCTTAACAAACAAAATGTTAAAAAAAATATTCTGATAGTAAAAACTTAAAATCACGTCTATTTGAAGATCATGATTACCACAAAACCAACACCGAATAAGGAACCAATGGAACCTGATTCAATTTAGAAAGTTAAAAAGGGTTAATTGAAAATTTTGAGTCCAATTACCACCACTGATAACGATAGTAAGCGATGATCGATGATGACGAGAGATTTTGGCCATCGCTCCTCACCTACTTTATCATGCATGTTGATAATTTGGGCCCCTTTATATTGCAAGATTTTGTTCAATTTTATGTTGATGATTTCGGCTCCTTTATCTTGATAAATCTTCAGACTGGGTTTGGACTAAGAGTTTGATGGCCAACCATTGGTTCATAGGAGTATAATTGTTTTTTCATTATACATTGGAGTAAGGTCTATTTTTGTATGGGTACTTAATATGAAATATAGTCTTCTAGGTTTTGGTAAGTTCGGATATGGATTATGAATCTCTACCTGAACCTTTTGTCGTAGGCGTTTTTTTTTAAATAATAGATTCTATAAAAATATTTTATGTACGAGATCAAATGAGATGACACCAGGAGACCGAAATGACACTCACAGCGGTCGAAAAGGCAAAAGATTGCGCCTTTTTGATACCTTTCGATGTCCTGAATTTGATTCCGACCTCGGATTTTCTCACAGAATCCCTTAAACACGCAAATCTGAGATGAAAAAAATATATCAAGGTTTTAGATCCGGTTAGACTGTCTTCAAAGCAGTGGATCAATAACTTTTCGTCTCTACCATATTAATGAGTGTTTTAGATTGAATATATTTTCTTGTTAATTCTTTATCGTTGTCAATTATTATTGCTGATTTGGTTCTATTTTGCTTATTTTTGGTGCAGGAATCTATTTTCCATAACCAGCAGCAAGAGGGGCATTTTCTGTAATTTTTTATTAATCCATCATGGCTGAAGACATGGGCACGACGCGGGCATGCTATTTTGTCGACTTGGCAGATTCGAGCGGTCCAGTCAGCAGCGCATTCTAAAAGACGGTCCAGTCAGCAGTTTTTGGAATGACGATGCACGAAATTATCTTGGATTTAGTTTGAATTTAAAATGCTTTGGAACTATTTATCTTTTAGATGTTATTATCTTTAGGATTTATCTTTTGGATGTTATTATCTTTAGGATCTATCTTTTTATTTTGAATTTACTTATTTCATCTTTAGGATTTTTAGAAGACTATAAATATCTCATTTGGGGTAAAGCTTATGTATCATCTCTTTCATTTTCTTTCTTTCATTTTATAAAAGTTCTCTCGGGTTTATTTTCAACTTTTGTTTTTACTTTAAGTTTTCACTTTGTTTTCTAAAAACGCACTTAATATCTTCGGATATCATTCTTAATTTTTTAAAAACTTGGATTAGCAATCGGCCTTTCCTTTAAAAATCTCAACACTTTCATTTCAAAAAGAGCTTGTTGGTTTGATTGTTGTTTTGATTTACCATTGGGAGGAAAAATTGGCTCATAGCAAATTCGATTTCTTGTTAACACACTTAGCGGCGGTCCGCTAAGAGAAATTAAGATCGGGTTCGATTCTCGTTGAGACAACATAATCTGAGTCGGGCTTTTTCAGCACTTAAAGTTGTATTGGTGCTAACAGCGATAGACATGGTTAGTCCAGATTAATTCAATCCCAAGAGTTTGGGTGTTCCTATTTGAGAAGGATTTACTGAATTCACCAATAAAATAGGTTGAGTATTTTATTCTTAATGAATCCTTATCTTAGAGTTTGGGTGGTTCATATTAAAATGAACTTGAAGAATTCACCTACTTTAACTGAGAGGTTGAGCTTAATGGGAAAAATGTTGGGCTGTTTTTCTAGTACACTTACTAGAATCATGAGGTATTGTGGCTTTCTGTATATATATATTTACATATATATACTTTGTTGATCTATCAAGGACTTTGGTGGATGAATGGGCTTAGTCATGTGTTATGAGTTCCCTCATATCTTAACAAGATCCAGATTCGTTCACTCGTTAAGAGAAGAATTACTCATTTTCACTATGTACTAGTTCTATATACGTTCACCAGTACTTAAGCGGCTAGTCTCGCTATTGCTCTTCTCGTGTTTTTAAAATTTCAAAATTTTTCAACTTTTCAAAAGAATTCTTTCGTATTTGTGGGGAAATATTGGTAATACTCAATAGTGATAAAGCATGCAATCCCACATTAACACATGTCTTCAATATTTACGTCGCGTGTATTATCTTTTTCATAGAAAATACAGAATAATCTATCTTGAATTTTTGAACACAGGAAAATGATTTTTGCTTTACTGTATTTCCAAGCGGTTTTTGAAATGGTTATAAAATTCAAAACGTAAATGCAGTAATTACCTGGACAGATTGACAAAATTAATCATGATTAATTACCTTAATTGGTAGACTTTATTTCTGATCAATTACCTTAACTGGGTAAAGCTTTCCAGCTATTTTGACTGATTTATTACGTTTTTATGATGGATGAATCTGGCTATTTTTTAGGTTCTATACATCCATTATACTTGCTGCTACGAAGCTGGAAATTGAGCAGAATAACCGACGTAATTTTAATTTATTTTTATCAGCATTTAATTAGTTTTATAATTGGATGATTTCGGACAATTATACCCCTCTTTTCACACTATAAATATGAGCTTCTAGCTCATTTCATATACAACGAAAAGTAAGACCATTTCTCAATCACTATTGTTTTATACTGCTTTAAAAACACGTCCTTTCTTGATTTCTTGAGTTCTCAATTAGAGAATAATAGTACCACAGCGAGACTGTAACCCCTCTAAACTCGGCCCAAAAGAAAAGGCCTAATTTAAGAAGTTAAATTCGTAATTTTTCTCTCAAAAAACCAATCATTAATTATAAGTATAAAATTCTTCTATAAAAATATACTCTAAAAGTTTTTTAAAATCCAAAAATATACCAATAATATAATAAAATATTTAAAGTAAAAGTAAATGCATGCATACTAAAAACATCCTCAAATCTCAAAACAGTCTCTAGTCCTAATTACATTCAAACTCGATAAAAAAGTAATAATAATAATTATTTGAAAATAAACAAGTCCGTATTGAAGAAACAACAAATTTAAAAACGCAAGAGGTCTTCCGAGTACCAAGTCGTCTAGAGCCAAGTATCTGAAAGATAAACTATTTGAGAAGGATGTGAGCTATTGAGCCTAGAGTGTCTCTAAAGTGCAAGCAATCACAACTCAGTTTCACAAAAATATCTCAAGGAAAATAAATCATATTAAAACACTATGTATGAGATGTTACTAAGAATAAGTCACAATACCCAGCTCTTAACTCCAATCACAGTGGTGACAAAGCCTATCGGTCACAGTGGAGGTAGTTCCCCTGAACTCCTCACCCTTATTTCTCTAATCACAGTATGGTTAAACCACTTCTTCCTCCGTACAAACTCATCCTATGCATGAAATATATATATTATTTATAAAACAAATTTTCATCACAATTGTATCGTACTAAATACGAGGATCATAGTTCGAATATTCTGATAGTTTCACTAAAACTCGGTTTAACACAATTTAATACAATATGCATGGCATCTCGGATCATATTAAAAATTATATCACAAGAAGGTAGACATGAATGTTGTAAAATAATTCATAGAATAAGTCTAGTACAGAAAGAAAACACACCTCTAGCGGCCAAAGCTCTGACGTCGGTGATGACGCCTCGCACGGTCTGAGCTAGCTCTAGGTCTAACTGAGTTAGAACTTACGAGATAAAGTTCTATATTAATTCACATTCTAATAGAAAGACACTATGCCATCTAACTCAAATTCTATAAGGAAACAACTCACGTGTAGCTCTCGCAGAAGATGCATGTGCAAGATGCACAAGAAGAGCACGAGGAAGAATAATGCCGTCTTCGGAATTGCATTAATAACCACATTAGATCTCATACTCAAATTCTCAGAATTTATTAAGTACAAAATAAGTTGCAATTGGTAAAACTAGAATTTTAGGTTCGAATTAGACGAAACAAACTTTGAGACGTCAAAAAAGGTCCAGTCAAAGTTGACTTAAAAAGTCAACAATCAAAGTTAACTCGATCAAGGTCAACTCAGTCAAGGGTCAAAGTAAAATCCAGTTCGGTTTCTCAAAGGATTCTGTCGGTTCGGTTCAACTATCAAATTTAATTACAGAATCAGTTCACACACTGGTTCGGTTCTTTCACTCCTGACCCGGTTCAGTTCGGTTGATCCACCCACTTGGATCACTCTCACACACGGTTTGGGCTCAACAGACCAGCCCTAAACCTTAGCCATTCGAATGGCGCCCACTCTCTCAACAGCCCACTGACTCCACAGTTTGGCTCAACCCAGCAATACCACCAATTCACACAGCCCACACATAACCAGAACGGCTCACTTCTGGGTATTTCAAAGCAGAACGGGTTTTAGGGTTCTACAACCCTTATTGACAGCGGCGAAGGCGGTTCACAAGGGAGATGATGGCGGTACAAGCACGCCGGCGACCTCAACCCGAGATCTAGAAGGTCACTCTGACCAAACTACAACCTCAAAAACACGAGCATAACCCACCAAAACGAAAGAAAGGGAACAACAGACTCAAAAACCTTACCCAAAGCTTACCCAACTCAAAAACGAAAAGGGATGGTGAAGCACGCGGCGACGCAAAGAAAACCATAAAGTTTTCGTGTGATGCCGGTGACAACGAACGGTGAAGGGGATGCTTGATGGGTCGGGTTTTAAACGTGAGGGTAAGAGGATCTCAAAGGTGGGTGCGGTGCAACCCACGGACGGCTGCAGCCCTTCGTCGGAGTCGCCGGGACGCAAGAGTGAGGAGGTTCCTAAGGGAATTTCGGGGTAGAGAGGGGGTTAGGGGTGAGAAGCTGCTGAAAAGAAAATGATCCCTTTTTTCAGAAGAGACCCCGAAGCTTGATTAATCTCAATTAGGTCACTGAAAACCCTAACTCAATTAAATTCCCAAATTAGATAATTAGGGTTTCTGATTCCAATGTCTAGGGTTTTGAATTAAGAATGGAATCCGAAGATCCCAAATTAGATAATGGACTTCGTTATTGTTTAATTAAGATACTGATGAAATCCGAAGATCCCCCCCCCCCCCATTTAAATAACAGTTTTTAAGTGGGTAGATATATATAGCTTGGTTAGATCCATTCTTTGTAACCAATGTGCTTAGGGGTTTAGATAATTGCCTTGGGTTTCATTGAGATCCTATCGTATTTTGCCCAATGATGGAAACTCGATGTAATCGTTCTGGTTTTCAATTTATCTCTAGCTTTCAAACACTGCGTGCTTCATTCTCTCACTCTTGCTCTCTCTCTCTCTATCTATCTATCTCTCCCCGTGTATACATGTATGTGGTGTATGTATGTATGTATATCTTCATTTATTTATTTTATTTTAATTATTACTGGTGGTGTGTGAAAAACTATTGGTGAATGCCTTTACCGTGAACAATTCATGATTTCGGCGTAGCTATAAGATCTGAGGGCTCTTTCTAATTGCAGCTTTAGAGTTGTCGATGTCAGGTGTTGTCTTCAGGCCTATTTAGTCAAAAGTGCAGGGTGAATGCTGTTTAGATGTAAGACTTATATGAAACTGTTTTTCTATGCAGTCTTAACAGATATTCTTTTACCAGGCAATATTTGGAATTAGTTTCCTCATATCCCTCTTCCCTGCTTGATATGGATGCTTACTGTAGAGAGGTTGCTGTGGCATCAATGTTGGCGCCCATCCTTTATTCTACTTGTCAGCATTGGTTTATAGCTATTCTTGTCTTCATTCCCTCTTTTTGTTATTGTTATTAATTTTTTATATAATTCATGATCTTATGACTAATTATGACACTGCTATTGCATTGCAGGTTCTTTCACCATATGGTCTATTTAAATATCCAGTGTTTTTATGTTCCTTGGTTGATGACTTTTCCGACTGTATGTGCTTAAGTATACTGCTTTAATTTTAGTTTTTATTGATCATATTATAAGATTTAGATACTAAAATCTCTAAGTTAAGGATCTGTTTGAAAATCATCTAGAATTGTTGAGGGCTGCACTGTTCTTACTTGTTGGACCTCAATTCATTTATTGGTAATGCATACATGTCTAGGTCTACATGTTGTTTTAATTTAACTTCTGATGCAAGCAGTACTTCAAGATAATTGGTAATTGGAATGGTGTTTGATTCACAGTAATTACTGTTGCAGATGGTGATATGTTAGGAAAAACTAAATTTATTGAATCGAGAGCATTTTTTCCTCTTTGACTATAAATTTTGCTAGTATCTTATTTAGAATTGAGCAATTAGTGCTTGAATGCTTAGACTTTTCACTGTCAAATGATTACTGTGCGGATCTGGGTATTTTATATCTCAGCATTTTATGTTCAAAGAGTACTTTTTTTGGCAAATTCATTTGGCAGAAATTCTTTTTGGCCCAATGATGGAGAATTCATTGACATGGAATAGTTATTTATGAGTTTCGTTTTGGACCTTTGCTATCAGCATGGCATAAACATTCATCATCTTCTTCTTCTTCATTTCCTTTTTCCATTTATGTTTCATATGCAGAACAGCTCTTTCTATTTCTTTCTCTCTTTCTTCACATCAACATGGCTGCTGATATGGTGAAGGCTCGAAACGAAAATCAGTAAATTAACTGCAAATGACAGATCATAGCCATGAGATGTGAGGGCTTCACATGATTCTTAATCTGTCTTTATCATGCTATGAACATTGCTTCCCTGGCATATGATTTTCAGCCAAGATTTTGATATACTTGGAGGGTACTTGTAGGATCATATGTTCATATTGAATATGGCCCGATTTTTTCCAATGTTAAAATGCATGGTTTTTTGTTGTTAGGTCAAATCATTGACACCTCTCTTAGAAGAACTATGATAAAGCTTTGTCTTCTTTAAATGCAAAATGTATTTGCTTGGGGACACTTATATTAAACTTTGATCAGCTCTTTTTTGGTGCGCTTCATATGTCTAATCATAGTATATTCCTCTTCTTGAATATGCTACTTTCAAAGCATTAAAAATTCAGTAGTCTGAGAGTCGATCTTTTCTTGTTTAACTTGAACTAGTACTTTCCATGTTTATTCTCTGCTGATACATTAATAAAAAGATATGTTATCCGGTAGTCCGTATTGTTCATCTTGGTTCTATTGAAGCTAGCTTGTCAATTTGTATTGGTTTTAGTACTTTCTTTTTAATATACACATAATGAATTTCAGAGAATTTGACATATGCAGATAATGTGATTATGTGAAGTTGTTACATGGGATAGTTCTTTTGTTTTCCATTTTGTTTCCCTTGTGTCTAAATATACAGATTGGTTCATATGAAAATCATGGTCTTCGTTATCGTTGACTTAAGATACTGATTAAATCCTAGTTTTCTTTTCAATTACAGTTTTTAAGTTGCTATAACTTTAGGAGTGGTAGATCCTTTCTTTGTAACCAATTTGCTTAGGGTTTTAGATTATTGCCTTGGGTTTCATTGAGATCCTATTGTATTTTGTCCTATGATGGAAACTCAGCATTGATTTAGTCGTTCTGGTTTTCAATTTATCTCTAGCTTTCGCACACCACCTGCTTCTCTCTCTCTCTCTCTCTCTCTCTCTCACTCGCTCCATGTACACATGTATATTTTGTGTGTGTGTATGTATATATATCTTCATTCAGCATAGCTATGAGATCTGAGGATTCTTTCTAATTGCACTTTTAGAGTTGTCGAAGTCTGCTGTTGTTTTCAGGCCTACTTAGTAATAGTTTGCCTATACAAGACTAAATCTTTGGTAATAGTTTGCCTGTATGCCTCTGCCCTGCTCGCTCGATGATGGATACTTTGGGCGGAGTGAGAGGTGCTATGGCATCAGTGTTGGCCTCTGTCCTTTCTACTACTTGTCATCGTTGGTCTTAGCCATTCACAGTCTCCTTCTAGGAGACCAAGAATGGCTAAAACCAACGATAATAGCCAAGAAAAAGGAAGGAGACCAAGAATGGCTAAAACCATCAATGACAAGTAGTAGAAAGGACAGAAGCCAAGTTGTTAGAACTATTGAGTTGCGAGGTCTGCCCTGCCCTCCAAGGGCATTGCAGGCCTATATTTGAAAACCAGTGTTTTGATATTTCCTTATTTCAACATGTTATGTTTAAAAGCTGCAATTTTTATTTTTGAGCAAATTGTTTTCTTGGGGCCCAATGATTGAGATCTCATTGAAATGGAGTAGTTTCTTCTGAATTTCGTTTTGGACCTTTGCTATCAGCAACGGCATCAACATCATCTTCTTCTTCTTCTCTTCTTTTACTTCGGCATTTGTCACAGCTCTTTCTCTTTCTTTCTCTCTATTTCTCTCTTTCTTCACATCAACGCGGCTGCTGATATGGTGAAGGCCCGTAACGAAAATCAGTGAGTTAACTGCAAATGACATATTATAGCTATGGCATCTGAGGGCTTCTCATGATTCTTCTAAATCTCTGGCTTTATCATGCTATGCTGTTGCGAACTCCGTTTCCTTGGCTTATGATTTTCGTCTATGTTACTCTAATTCGTGTTCGAGTTTTGCTCACAGGTGCAGCCCAATTTTTTCTAAGATTCTCATATATTTAGAGGGTCCTGCAGGATCACATCCCCATATTCATATCCGGATATGCGTCGAGCATGGAATTGTTAGTTGTCTGCACGCAAGGCTTGTCGATGTTTGGATTTGCTTTGTGAGTGTATTTTTTTTCCCAAGATGCTTCATGTTTCACTTTTGCTGCTATTCAGTCCATAAATTTCAATAGTAGTGCACTATCTAATGTAATGCTTGCATAGTAACCTTCACCTGTGGGCGATCGACGATTTGAAGATCGGATTGCAAAATTTGAGATTCGTTTTTCAGATACAGAGATACGACTCAAAAAATCGATCTTAAAATACGAGACTGAACGTGTGGCCGCACATTTGTTTACTTATCAAAGAAGAGTTTATTGTTTCAACTTGTCAAGAATATGAGGTGAGCATCCAATGGCTTTGACTTTTCTTTTTGAATTTTTCAGTTGGGTCAAACTTTCAAGGTCAAGGGTCAAGGCTTCAGACAACTGACAATATATATAACGGTTTAAACGGTTGACCATGACACGTTTATGTAGCATTTAAGTATCGTTATTTTTTTAGTTTTAAACTCGGCTTTATGTAAATCATTTTTCGGAAAATATTTGTTATATTTAACGGTCTAATTATGAATTTCTATACATGTGGTGCTAAATAAATAGGGGATTAAATAAAAAAGCGGAGGTTATGTAAATTATATATAAAGGGAAGGGTAAAACTTTGATATACATGCTGTTTTATACAAGCATGTGTATTTACACTATAAAAACTCAAATCGTAAATTTCTAACTTAACCATAAAAAATTAAACCCTAAACCTTAAATCTTACACCCTAAATTCTAAACACTAACCTTAAATTTTAAATCTTACAACCTAACCTCTATTGATTGACTAATATTGTAAAATGTTTTTGGACTTGAAAAAATGTTGTAAAATTAATTCGATGTTCATTCAACTTGAAAATACACGAAAGGTTTTTGAAAAGATTTTTGACTTTAACAAAATTTTAAAATGTCTTAAAAGTTAAAAATTGACTGCTCGTACCGATACGGTCTTTCCTCGTACCAATACGCAAAAGCATTTTGTTTTCCAAAAAGCACTTCGCGTACCGATACGAAAGTCTCCGTACCGATACCCGAAGTATCGTACCTATACGGATGTAACGTGTACTAGTATGCTCTGCATTTATGTGCAACGACTCTTTCTTGTTTTGGCAGGTACCGATACCCACTTTCGTGTACCGATACCCAAGGTTGCTGAAATACATTTATGGCTAGAATTAAAGTCTCCAACAGCTAGTTTTCCAACTGTTAGTTTTTTAACGGTTAATTTTTCATTCCACATTATAAATACAAAGCTAAGGACACTTGAATAATAAGTGTATGGACATTTAAGCTTAAAGATCAAGAGATTTGTGTTTTTCATTGTTAATTTTGTAATCTCTTGTATATTTTTTAGTTCAATCCTAGTGAGCCAAAAAGTGTAAACACCCACCTAGAGAGTTATTTTGTTTACAAATGTCAAGACCTCATTGTTGAGGGATAAGTTCTAGTTGATCCTTATAAAAGCTAAGGATGAGGTTCTATCTTAGCCCGTGAAAAGATAAAGATGTAAAGGTTAGCCCTTTAGGCTGTAAAAAAGGAAGAAATCATTGTTAGTAAATTGGGAAATCCTTAGTGTGGATCTAAGGTAGTGGATGTAGACCTTGGTTAGAATGTCAAACCACTCTAAAATCGAATGTGTCAAATTGTTATTTCTTTTTCGGTTTTTGTTTTCCCAATTTCAAAAGAAACATTTACACCCTTCATCTGCGTTAATTTTAGTTGAAGACATCGAGCCTTTCCTACAGATACCTATTATGGGGGCGACCCTCTTAATATAATTGATTTCATTCACAACGTCAATATTCGAATCTCTGACCTTACTTAAGGGGTCTAACGTCTTATCCTACTAAAATAACTGATTATTGGTAGAATATAACCCTATTTAATTATCATTATTTATAATTAGAAGGGGGTGTGATTACTATCCTAACAATTATGTTTTTCTTTCTCATTACTCTGCATTATCTGAACACATTCAAATTAAAACTCAAATAAACAGGAGGAATTACCTAACATGAACCTAAACTATAAAATTCCCATTACCTCATGTTTTGCCATAAATCAACATTTCATTTTCAAAACAACGATTTCATCTTTCAGTGTGAAATTGATGGTTTTGATTTGATCATAGAATAGGTACAAGAGACGTGAAAAATCCAAAACAAATCATTTGTTCACATTTGTTTAATGCAACAAGTAAATAGTACAAAAAAATTCAATGATTTGGGGACAAGCAACTTGTGGCAGGCGTCTCAATTAAAAAGGTTCACACTTTTTTTTCAAGTGATGTTGATACTTTGTTCTTTTTTATTTTAGTATATCACCACTATTATTATTCTTTTTCTTTTTTTTTGTTAGTTTATCAACAAGTAATTAAGTAATTAGTCTAATTGATTGAGAAGTTAGATTTTAGAGATTCTTAAATTAGTAGGAATTTTATATATACAAAGTTTAATTTTATTGTGTAAATATACATGCTTATGGAAAATAAATTTTACACTGCTTTTGTATCAAAATTTTACCTTAAATTAATAGGAAGTTTATGTATGTATAAATATGTTTGAATATACATTTTTTAATAGTTTAGTATGATTATGAGGTAATATATGTTCTTTAATCTTAATATTAACCTGAAAGTGCACATATTGTGCAACAAATTACTCAAACATGAGTCTCCTAGAAATAACAAGAATTTTTTCCCACCGAAACTATTCAATAAATTTAAATATACAGTCTTTAAATAATAATAATAATAATAATAATAATAATAATAACATCGAATTAATGTTTAATTAAAAGGTAAACGTTGAAGTTCACTAAATTATTGAAATTCTAAAGTTAGAAATAAAAAGCAAGTGGAGACATTGGCATTGGAGAATTTGGCATGCTTATAATCTTTCTTGGAGATAAAAATACATGTAGATGTTTTTTTCTTCATCAAGTCTTCAATTTGTTTTTTAAATATATTTTTACATTATCAATTATTTTTATGCTTTTCAAAAAATTCCCATCGATTTGTGCACAATTTTTTTTGGAATTTTGAAGGAAAAAATATTAAGAAGTATTCTTTTAGGGAAATGTAAAATTTTAAGCACAACTATTTTATTCATTAGGCACATAATCCAATTGCAATCTCAAATGAAAAATTTTGTGAATCATTTTCATTATATCAGTCATAATCCTAGTAATTAAAAACTTCTACATCGTTATTTTCTTTTTCCGTAACATCAATTTTTTAAAAAAAAAATTGGGAGACCATCGTCTCTTGAAACTCGTGTCATTGGATAAATGTGTATAAGTGTTAGAGAAAGAAGAAAAAAAAGATCGAATCCCGATTTTTACTTCCTTTCTTCTTTAGTATTTGTTTTTTCATCTCTTCAAATCTATGTCTTTACTATTGTCTATAGCTCTCCGTCTAAATTAAAAAATAAACGGTCGTAAACTATCACAATTTCATTCTCACCATCATCGAAAATATAAAGAAAAACAATCAAATTAGTTGTCGGACTTATATAAATGTTTTATACATTCTTAAACTAGTAGGAAGTTTATGTATAGATAGATAATAATAGGAGTATAATAGAGTGACATGTTTGTTTCTAAATTTATAATCGAATGATTAAATAGTTATTTTTTTTAAAAAAATAACACGTTTGGTCCTAAACTATAATTAAGAGGTATAATTTACCCTATTTTTAAAGTTAGAATGTCTAAAATCCAACCAATCTAGAAAGGGGATAATTTGGTATTTTCGTGCTCTTTGTTTCTAGAAGAAGGAAACCGAGTTTAATTCTACTCAGACTCAGACCAGTTTCCTATCTCGGCATCCGCACTCCAACAAGGACTCAGCCTCTGCCCCTCCCATGTGTATAACTGACTTCGTCCCTTTTCCACGTGACTCAAACTTCCCCTGGTCAGCCATTACCCTTTCATTAACGAATCCTTTGGTCTTTTTACTAATATTTGAATTATTTATTTTGTTGACCTCATGATTCTCCAAGGTTTAGTCCTAATTAATCAGGCTTGATTCGCGTCTTACATCTGATTTTAGTGAATGAGTTTTTTAACATAGATTTTTTACCTACACAAGGCCTCAAACTCGCGATATGTTTAAACGATATCAAACTGCTTACCAGTTGGACAAACCTTCGTTAATTAAATTATTTTCATAATATATTTTTGACTATTTTATTTTGACATATTGAAAATATATAAATATAACTTAGAAATAAATAAAATAATTAATGTTAAATAAAATAATTATTTTGATATAATGTTGGTAGTAGTAGTAATTAGCCACGTAAATTTTTCTAAGATTTTTTCTTTTTATATATTTTTAAGTTTTTTATATAGTTTAGGAGTGTAATGCTCTTGGCCTTTAGTCAGTTGGTTGTTATTTATAATTTCTCAAATTATTTTTTTTGTTATCACGGATGGAGCCAAAATTTAGGGTTACGAGATAAATTTAAATATTTAAAAAATAAGAAAGGCAAATGTGTAAATAAATTATTTTGAAAAAATTCTATATCGCCAAGGTAAAAAAATTGAGTTGGGGGGCATAGGCCCTCCTGGGCCTCATGTCTCTCTGTCCCTCATTGTTGTGTTTTCTTTTATCCTTCTTCTTTGTTCTTTTTCATTTTTTTTTATTTTTTTTACATATTTAATTTTTTGTGTGTTTTGATTTAATAAGTTTCTCACCTCTAATGAATTTAGTGGACGTTTTTATGCTTTTACGACATGTTTTATTTGCTTTTATTATATGTTTTTCTCTATTTTTTAGGTTGGATCGTCTCTTCAGTTGACGATTATTTAATTAACATCCTGACATATCCATGATTTTGACCCTCAGACCGGTTCTTTCGTATTGATAGAAGCTTGCAATCACCAAAGATAGTTTCGTAGTTGAGTTTGGGTAAAGTCAGATTTATCAACATGCTATCATTGATATTACATTTTTATGTTAGTTTGATGATGGTTATCATTCATTGACAACAATAGTGTTTGTTTCTCTATCATTTTTTTCGAGTTGTTTGGTAAGGTTTTAATTCTTTCTTTTTATGTTCTTATTTTATGCTTTAGTGACTAGTTTGTGTACTTCAATGATTTTAGTGGAAATCATCGAATAATGTGATTACTTTACTCTAGTTTTGTAGATTGTTCTTATAATTCTATTGTATTTCTCATTTATTCAATAAAACTAGCGGTTATTATTTGTAAAAAATATAATGTTGACAGTAGTTTAAATTTATTTTTTATAATTGTTTATATTTAATTAATTAGCTGATTAATTCAGATCAGATATTATATATACTTGTTATATAATGGCTCTTTCAACCTGGTTATTTCATTTACAAAATCAAGATTTAAATTTTTTATCTTATTTAAGAGTAGTTCAATTTGACGCCGTCGATATGATGACATACATTTTAACATTATTTGATAGCATCATCAAATTTTCGTAAAAATTCAAATAATCATATTCAATTTAAAATAAATTTCATATTTTAATTAAGTATTTTTTAGTTTTTTAGAGAAAAATCGTATTCTAGGGATAATAGTTCACGATATTTATTTATTTTATATAGTTTTGAAGTCATTATAAGGTGGTATTTGTTCATATTTTTTAAATTTTAATCATTTGATAACGCATACACATCTTGTTAACAAATTAGCTGAAAGCTAATTGCATTAGTTGATTTGACTTGCTGATTGTATAAAATTATTTGGTAAAATTAATTGGTAGTTGATTTGACTTGCTGATTGTATAAAATTATTTAGTAAAATTAACTGATAGTTGATAGTTGCTTGCTTATTTAAACAATCAAAATGACATATAAGTACATGATTATATTCAATACTTATTTGAATAGTTTATTGGTCATCAATATTTGGTATCTATATATTTTTGAATCTTGAAACGATATTGAATTTTTTGAAACAAAAGAAAGTACAATATTGACAATGCAATAAATTAAAGAGAATTTTGGGGACTATGTCCACTAAAAAATCAAACATAAAATAAAATAAAAACAAAACTCAAAAACGCAATATAGTCAAAGCCTTCTTCTAAATATGACGTTCATCATTCATAGTAACCAATAACCAGTAATCGTCAACAATACTCATTTGTCTCTATCCAGCTAGATGTTTTAGAAATGATGAAGGAACAGCGAGCGAACCAAAGCAAACTTACATGCTGCTTCGCAAAACATATATGAATTTATCAACAAACAACCATAAAATGAGATCTAATTTTATTAATTATTAAAATTAGATATATATTAACTTTTTAATATAATGTTATTAATTAGTAAATTTAGATGTATATATTAATTTTTATTTATGAAAATATATTTTTAAGCTAATTTTACTAATTATTAAATTTAAAAGTAAATATCAATTTTTATTTATAAAATTATCTTCTTAATTTTATTAGTTATTCAAATTTAGGTTATTTGATGAACCTTCACCATAATTTTAAAGAATAAAAGAGTTTTTACAACTCTTATATTCATTCCTCTAACCCAAAAAATTCAATAAAGAAACTTTTTCGGTTTGAGAAGTTTCACCCTAATTACCTCTAAATGTTCAAACCTCTAATTTTGGCTCAAAACTATTTACCAAACATGATCAAAGATGCTCGAATGTATGTCTTTTAATACGAACATCATCATCTTTTTCTACTAAGATCACTCATTGAGTTTCACGATATTAATAATTTGAATTCACTAATAACATATTAACCAAATTATATAAAAAATAAATAAATTAAACCTCAAATTTCAGCTTTGTTTTTAACATTTATGTAAATTTTTTCGTAATTTCATCTGAATTTAAATTAGATCTCATTAATTTCAATATAATTATCAAACTAAAATATTTACAATAAATTATAATTCTCCTCGGTTTAAGACCGAACCGTTTCTTTATTACCGAGTATCAACTACCATAAAAACTCGGTCCAAAAATCCCTAATAAAAATGTCATCTTTATTCGTTCGGGTTTCTCCATCTGCGCCATCTCCGTTTCTCACAATTTTTCTATCCTAAATAATTCCCTCCAATCGAAACTCAATTTTGTTTTTTTTTTATTTATTATTTCGATGTGATAATGCCCTCCACGGATTATCAAGGAAGTTCGACACCGTTGACAAATCTCGGCCGTTCACTTTTAAGGATAGACCAAGTACACTCGATGGAATCTCCGATCGGTGGATCACCGTCGAACGAGGCGGAGCTCGAGTCGTTCCAACGCCAAGTAGCCGACCGATTCCACGATTTAGCGTCTGTTCCTTCCGATGAATTGCTTTCTCTGCCGTGGGTGCGGAAATTGCTCGACGTTTTCCTCTGTTGTCAAGAGGAATTTCGGGTTATACTGTTTAACAACAAAGCTCAGGTGAAGAAACCTCCCATGGACCGATTGATCGCCGATTATAACGAGCGTAGCGTGAAGGCGCTCGATGTTTGTAATGCGATTCGCGATGGGATTGAACAGATCAGGCAATGGCAGAAGCTTATAGAAATCGTGCTTTACGCTTTGGGCGGTGAAAGTGATAGTTATCAGAGAAGTCTAGGAGAAGGGCAGTTCCGTCGAGCGAGGAAGGCGTTGATAGATTTAGCAATTACGATGCTCGACGAGAAGGATTCCGGTCAAGCCCTGGCTCATAGGAACCGTTCCTTTGGGAGACACAACAATAGCGGCAGCCACTCAAAGGATCATCTCCATCGATCTTTGGGTCATTTCAGGTCGTTGTCTTGGAGCGTTTCGAGGACTTGGTCTGCCGCTAGGCAGCTCCAGACGATCGGGAACAACTTGGCCGTGCCGCGAGGGAATGAAGTTTTGGCTACCAATGGACTTGCAATGCCCATTTACACAATGGGTAGTGTTTTGTTGTTTGTAATGTGGGCATTGGTGGCTGCAATTCCATGTCAAGATCGCGGCTTGCAAGTTCATTTCAATGTTCCCAGGCAGTTCCCGTGGGCGGCTCGGATTCTTTCCTTGCACGAGAGGATATTGGAGGAGTCTAAGAAGAAGGATAGGAAGAATGCTTGAGGACTATTGAGAGAAATTTATCAAATGGAGAAGTGTTCTCGGTTGTTGGGCGAATTGGCCGATTCCGTTCAGTTCCCTTTGACCGACGAAAAGGAAAAGGAGGTTAGGCAGAGAGTGAAGGAATTGAAGCAGGTTTCCGATGCTATGAAAGAAGATTTAGAACCCTTGGAAAAGCAGGTTAGGGAAGTGTTTCATAGGATTGTCCGTAGCCGAACCGAAGGGTTTGATTCTTTATGAAGGGGAAACCATTAGTGACAATTGTGCAACTTGGGACTCAAGGATCATGAAGAAGATGAAGAAGGATTCGAGGCATGCTCCGCAAAAAGAAGGGTAAGGAAAACCAAAAAAGGATAGAGATTTGCTTGTATTTATCATTATATATCAGTGTAAAGAAAACAGGATATATAATTGGATCTCTTTGGTTCTGGTGTTGTGTTCATCTTTGTGTTGTTATATCACAATCAAATTTCTGAGTAAATCTACAATCCTGGTTATGTAGTTGATTTTATGTTGAGAATTTTGTTTACTTGTTAATGCTATATACTTTCCTTTGTGCTTCTTTGTTCATATTTTTGCCTTGGCTAAGCTCTTTGGGCAAAGTTGCATTATGGTTTCCAGGTTTTGATTCATGTTATGATATTTTCCCAGCTTGCTCATATCCGAGTCCGACGATGATTCGAATAAATATACACTTATCAAAGATTGATTAAACATCATTTTCTCATTGTATTAATCAGCTTCTTTTTCTCAACTCTTACTGCATGCAGCTACTCCTCCGTTTACTCCTGCAGTCTGCAGATTTATCACACGTATAAAAATCTCATTCCGGGCAAAGAAACTGAAGCTGTAGGTAATCCGATTTAACGAAAGCTTATGGAATACTCTGTTCATCATTTTTGATAACTCCTCATGTTTCTGCATTAAATGCAATTCCCATATTAGGCTTTCCAGCTGATGAATGATTATCTGTAAATCTTTTGCCTACTTACAATCTAAGCTTTGCTTCAACAGCTAAATAGCATGCATGTCCAAGCTGGATTCTTGGATAGGGTTTTGGAAGATATAAATTATAACTTGTCCATGTCGGGATCGAGTTTTCGTGTTAACCAACATATGTAGCTGGTCTATTTCCGACTATCTATGTTTGATACTCGTGTCTAATACATATTCATACCCTACAACAAAACCATGGCTCTGGATGATTTCTTTTGGTTTAGGTAGATTTCATACACAAAGCTGCAGTTGAATTTCTCCAAAAAAATCATAAATGTTTGAAGCAGATGTGTGCCTAAAGAACAAGAGTCACACATTCCTTGTCTGCAAACTCATGGTATCTATTAAGCTTTTTTGATTAGATAAAAGGATTCTGACAAAAATGGGTGTGGATTATTATGGCAAAAACAGCATATGATTAATCGTTTCAATGGTGTAAATTAGGTTATTCAGTGTTGACAAGACAGTGGTCTCTGCTTTGCCCCCACCTTAGTTGCCTCATTGAATGTGCATCAATGCTTGCTTCATATCTTTCTTATTGCAGACGTTGAAATTTGAATTTTAAACTTGTTAGATATAGCCGGATTAAGCCTCGGGTTCGAATCATTCATACCATTAAGAAGATTGATAGTAATATGACTATATGTTAAATTATGTTTGATGTGTCTGGTAAAATGTTTTTGTTTCTTTTAGACGTGACAATATGCATGTTACCAAAATGAAGTCCAAGATTACGAATCTACAGAACTTTTGTATAATTTTCTCAATAATGGTTGTTCATTGGCGACTGGATTTTTGCTTTCAGTGTATGTTCATGATGTGGGCTCATTGAGAAGAGTTTGAAAATGGCCAGAGCAATGAATTGAACCAGATTTGCTTTTGATTTGTTTTTCTTCATGAATTCATTCCGTAATATCTGGAACAGCTTTGAATCATTATTATGTTTTTTATGTTATATTTTTACCAAGTGACATAAAAAAATAATAAGATGAGTGATTTTTATTGGTTAGTCTCATAGATAACGTAGCGGGAAAGACCCATGATATAATTTCCCAAAGAAGTCCATTAATGACAACATTTAATGCAACGATACGGACTTTCCTTCTATTTTCTTTGAAATCGGACATTAGTGGCGGAACTTAGAATAACAGTTTGAGGGGGTAATTTAATTTTTTTTTTTAATTTAGAGGCTTAAACAAAAAAATTTAAAAATTTTGAGGTTTAACTAAATTTTTTAATAATTTTGAGAGGTTTAACAAATAAATTTTAAAAAATTAAGAGATAATTTAATTAAAAATATTTAAAATTTTAAAATTTAATATAAATTTTTAAAAATCTTGAGGTGGTCGAATTAAAATTTTCAAAAATTTTAAGGGCAAATTCGAGTTTCTCAAAATTTGGGGGGACGTGACCCCCACTAGTCCCTTAAAGCATCCGCCCTAGCCGAACATAAAGGTAAGTAATATGTATCTATGAATAGAGATTGAAGTACGAACTTTTATATTTAATAAAACGCAAAAAATACGGAATTAGATATTAATAGAAAATTATACATTTAAAGATAATATCAGAGATAGAATTATAGAAACATGTATTTTCAAATCATGGCCTATCATGCCAAAGATAATTTCAATTTTTCAAATATTGTTTTATACTTTTTTTTCTTTTATATATTTTAATTTTTTATAATCATCAGTATCTAACTTATTAATATGTTATTCGAATTAAGTATTGTATAAGTATATTACGAGACCACATTCCAATTTACAATAACACAATGTTATTACTGTCAAAGTCCTTTTTAGGTGAAATCATAGTTATCACTTATTGTATTTAGTCAATTAAAATGTCAATACATTCCAAATTTTAAAATTTTATTATCGACGTAAATAATACATGGACAATATTATAAAATTGAAGAGACTTAAAACCAGCAAATCATGGACTGTTACGTATAATATAGTGCCAAATAGTAAATTTTAACATTTACTGTTTTATCTAAGATAAAAGAAGACCAAAATTTCAATATTTAATAAATATGAAAACTAAAAATAATCAAATTAAAGAATTAAATCCACAACTTAATCGTTCGGATTCAAACCATGTTTAAAAAGGAAAGAAAATCATATTGAAAAAACCGAATAAAGCTGGCTCGACAAGACGCCATGAGCAAATGTCGTGCAGGTCTAGAAGATTCCTCTTAGGACGCCATCTGCAGGTGGCGACATAAACCAAGAATGTCATCTGCAGGTGACGTCAGTATCTGCATATATATACAGCAACTGGCCGAGAATTTTTGTTCTTTTGTTGTTCATTTCAAAAAATTCAAGTTCAAGGAGTTTTGGGTAGAGATTTTTGGTAAATTAAGAGAGTCAGTGGTGTGATCGAATATCACAATGGATTGTGATACCGAAAACGTTTATGGTCGTTGGGGCGAAATAGTTGATGATTTCAGCGAGGATGACGAAAATGTTATACCAGTGGCAGAAGATGATGATGTCGAGTTGCTTGATGCTGATGATGTTGATGCTGTTAGGACCGCTGCTGCTCATGGCCATGAACTTGATGTTGAGAAAGATGTTTAGGCAGTAGCGTCTGCTAGATATAGATTGGCTGATGAGCCATCGGTTTAGGGTTATGTTCAACCGGAGCCGCAGCAATTGGGGCCCAATCTTCCAGCTTACGTGCCTCCATTTCACATGTATGAGGTGGACTATTCTGCAATGCGGGATCAATAATATGAGGCACGTGTATTTTGTCATTCTTCAGCCTCAGCCTCAGCTGCAGCAAGTTTTGGTATTAACCGTTGTTCGAGACGGCAATTGCAAGACAATACCCATAGCGTTCGCATTCGTGCCCATAGAAGATATTGAATCTTGCAAGTTTTTCCTCAAGAAGCTATGTCATTATATTATAAAAAGGATCGAGTTTTCTTGATTATAGATCGAGGAGGTGGGATCAAGTCAACGATCTAATCTTTGGGCAGAAAGTTCTAATCTCCAAACATTAAGCATTATTACTGCATACGCCACATTGCCACAAACTACTATGGGCGATATAAGAAGGATGATAAACGTAGGCTCGTTATACGTATAGGAAGGTTTTAAGATTTCTTGTATTTATCACTACTTTCCATATATCTCATTTGTACACTGTCGTGTCTCAGGGTACGAACTAGTTCAACATAAATTTGAACGAATGATTGAAGAGTTACGGGAGAGGAATGATCTGGGCTATAAGTATATTGCAAAAATTCCCAAAGAAAAATGGACCAACGCATACGACAGCAGTTTCAGATATGGCCACATGACAACCAACTTGGTCAAGGCAATTAATTCTTCTTTGAAAAGGGTTCAAAATTTGCCAGTGATCGCCATCGTGAAAGCTACGTACTTTCGTTTGGGCAAGCTGTTCGCAATGTTGGGCAAAGAAGCTGCCGGTATGCTGCAAAAGCACCTCACATTCCACACGAGAATACGAGACAATTTAAAAAATCGTTGTTAAATCGAACTGGTTGCATGTGATGCCGATGTCGCGTAACGACGATTCTTTTTGTGTCTCAGAGATATCACGACCAATGCAGGGTTTTGACCCAACATCGTACAAGGTGGATCTCCAAAACAGGTTGTGCAACTGTGGCAAATTTCAAGCACTGAAGACTCCGTGCGAGCATGTCGTCGCTACATGCTCCACTATCATGATCGATTATAAGGAATACGTGGATCTTGTATACTAGTTTCATTCAGTATTTAAGGTCTACAAAATGGAATTCCCACCAATCGACAGCAGAACTGAATGGAATGTTGTACAAACATGGACCACAATTTTACCTGACCCAGCTTTGTGAAGGGAAAAAACAAGACGTCCCAAATCCACAAGGATTCAAAATGATATGGACGACATGCATCACCGCGAGCGTAAACCTACCAGACAACCTAAACTCTGTGGGAACTGTAGACTTCCAGGTCATAGAATGCCAAAGTGTCCATCAAAAACATAAATATGTTGTTTTTTTTTTGTATTAAGTAGTCATGTTTTAACATAAATATTAATATAAAACTTCACTAGAATTTATTTCGATCTAACTTTTCACCACTGCATAGTTCACCTAATGGGTTACAATTTTAAAATTAAAAAATTCATTTCAACTTCTACATTTTCTTTAAAATATTCTACAACCTATTAGTTATACTACTTGTGCATTCAAACATAATTACAAAATATTAGATAATTTACAACTTAATCGAACACCAAAATGTTTACAAAAGCCAAACTCGTCGTGTATACACGGCGAGTTCAATCATTTTAAACACCGTTATGGTTGAACCCAAAACGGCTGTTAAGCCAAAAGGAACTCATTGTGTCCCTACAGCAAGTTCTGTTTAGGATTAGATTAATCTCGTGATTAATGGTTAAACCGGATATTAAAAAAATAAAACTCACCATTAGTGCACGACGAGTTTGAATAAAAAAGAATATAATTTTGAAACTCACCATGGTTGTGTTACGAGTTTACTGTAAAAGTCCTACTTTTGAGAATTTAGGATTCCAAGTTTTAATTTGGTCATGATAGGATCTAAAGATCCTAATAATGACCCTACCCCAAAAATTTTAAACCAAAAACTATAAACATCAAACCCTAATTATAAATCCTAAACTACATTTTTTGCAACGATAAAAAAAGGGATGGTTCTTGTAGGTCTATGTTACACTTATAGCATAATCGTTATAAAATACAGTGATTGTTGCTTAAATAAAACTACTTCCTAAGTTACATTTTTCATCATAAGATATTACAATTAACAAAATATTATTATTTGTACAAGTATTATACAGTTAGTAATCTATTACATTTGTGAACAGGAACTTAGGTCGAATTTTATGTGAGGAAGAACAAATTATTAAAAGGTTAAATTAAAAATATAAAACCTGTAAAATTACAAAATTTGAAGGCCGTAAAATAAAATTATTAAAAGAAAACACAAAAAAAACATATATCCAAAGTATAACAGAATTTATTTTTTTTAAAAAAGCGACCGTCTCAGCCCTTCACAATCCATCTTCCTTGTGAGATCAAGCTAATTCCTTGAGCCTACACCGGTTGTGCGTTAAGCCCTAATATTATTTTGTAATGAGAGTGATTGAAAGAGTAATTAAAGTAAATAATATTATTTTGAACATCTGTTTTATCTCTACAAATTTTACTTCTAATTGATCAAGCAGGCTGTAAAAGAAATTCGCAGGCATTTCATTTTCCAATAAACAAAAGCCATAGAAATCTGTTTCTTTCCGAAATATTTCACCCACGAAAAAAATGAAAACAATAAAATTCAAAGCTCAAGTGACTGATATTAATTCGAAGGGCCTAAAATAGATCTGAACACTGAATCTGGATTTAGATTGGAAACGGAGTTAGCTAATAAAACAAACACTATGTTTCAATTAAACACATTAAAAACAAAAAGTGAAAAGCAAATAAAAGAATCATTCAATCATATTTTCAAAAAAGAAAAAGAAAAATCATTCGACTTGAAAAATGTTAGATTCAAAACATACAAAAATTTGAAGAAAAAAAGAAGAGTCAGAAATCTCGTGTGGAAAGTGCCGCTCATAGCACCGACGACGGTGCTGCGTTTGCACGAACATACAATTATCATCATAGCCTATTTCTTCCTTTTTCAATCTATTATACGCAAAAACAAACAACGAAAAGAAGAAATCGGAGAATCAGGTGGAACCCTGAAGAGCATTTTGAAGTTCATCACTTTCTCTGTTCTCTGCCGCAAAAGAGTCGATATGGCAGAACTTAATTTTATATCTGCTCGTGGTAACCCTAATTAGAAGAACGGTGTCGTTTTATATTAACAACTGTTCACACATCCTAACCTGAACCGGCGTTAGATTTAAGAACAAACCGAGAGATTAGAGTTAATTGAACACTTCTAGCTATAAATCTTTTTTTAAGGGAAAAAAAGGAAAAACGAGTTTCATAATTTTTTTATTAATGCTTAATATTTTTGTAAAAATATAAGTAAAGAAAGTATAAACGATCATTTAAAAACTAATTTTCGAGCGATGCGGGCCAATCCATACTAATCAGGGCAAAGTCTTGGAATCAAGACAACTAAAAGAATAATAAATTTGAATCAAACGAGTGGTCCTAATGAAAAAGATGATGATGTCCATCCTATAAGATCTGAGTTCGAGAAACTGACAAGCTTGACTCGAGACCTAAACCGAGACCCAATATTGACCGAACATGAAGACCTGAAGCTCAAAATAAATCGAACAGAAATTGACATGAACCGATTTTTAACCGAACCAAATGGACCTGAATTGATTTCACCCGAATCGGAAAATGAACCGAACATCGACCCAATTTTAACTTTAATTAAGGTAAAGTAAATTAATAATTTATTTGTACTATTATCTATTTTTAAGAATACGATAAATAGTAAAATAGTATATGTTTTATTATCATTTGTATTATACTATGGGAGAGACAATTGCTCTTCTAAAAATAAAAATTATGGTATAATTTACATTTTATGCCATTTTAAGTTTAAATATTAGTTATGTAACGACTCAATTTTCGGGTTAATGAATCGGATCTTGAACTCGGGTTATGGGCCATTATCTTGAGAGTTTACGTTAAGGGCATTTTAAGTTCGGGCCCATTATTTTAGAAGGAGAAGGTTATTTGAATTTTTAAATAAACGGTGTATGTGAGAAAAAAATAGAGAATGTATTTTTGAGTTGAGAGAGAGAAAAGTGAAAAGTTAGGGAAATGGGGAGTTGAGAGAGTTTTGGAAGGTTAAAGTTTTAAAACTCATTTTCGACCTTGTTCAGATCGTCAAAAATGACACCGTCGACACCATCGGATCGAGCTTGTCGAGAGGAGTCAGCTGGTGGTCATCGTGTCGTCGCTGTTGTCGTTGTTCGTCTGGGTGAGGTAAGAGAAGTTCAACTTAGCTCAAAACACCAAAATTCGTCGTCCTTCATCGAAAACTGTCGCCATTATTGGACTCACCGACCGAAGACGAGCCGGTCTGGAGCTCGCCATTTGCGTTCGGCCATCGAAGGCCGCCGCACGCGCCACCGCCTACGCGTGGCCGTGCTCCAGCAACTGAGGAAGATATCTAGTTGCCAGCCGAGCTGACCCAAGCCAAGGACCGAGCCAGTCTGCCAAGTAGAGCCACCGGCCGCTGACTGAGCCACCGCTGACTATTGACTGTTTGACCAGAGTTAACTTTTTCGGGGACCTACCCAAAGGTTTCTCGACGTTTTGAAAAATAAAGTTTTAAAAGTTTGGGGTTAAATTAGAAATTAATTTTTTATTTACTGAGGTTAACGGTCCAATGACTAAAATAGAAACATTTTGGAACGTAAGTGGCAATAATAGTCTTTTTTAAATTTGGGTGACCAAAATAGAACAGAACCTAAACAAAAAGGACCACGAGTGAAGATTACTTTTAAATTAATTTTAAAGATGATGGTAGGTTTCAAAGTGTGTGCGCATTGTTAAAGTATATGAACATACGCTACTTTATAATCACTTTTAGGCTATTAAAAAAATGATGGGTAAGCTTAAGTGAAATGTTATGTTCACTTGATCTATTGTATTTTAAATAAAATCACTGCATTTGATCAGATATTATTTTCCTATTTCATTTGCATTTAAATGCAAGTAGTTTTTTTTCCAGTTTAAATGACATGTCATATTTTTAACTAATGTTACATTATTTAATTAAAAGTAAAAAAAAATAATTTTGTTCGTTTTCCTAACACACTTTCTCATTCAAACAGTTAGGGGCCAAAATGAATTTTACACTATAATACTGGGACCTGCAAGTACTTGTACCAACTAAAATAAAGACAAAAAAATAAATTTTAGAAAAACAAGGGGGTTTTATGTAAATTCAATTATTTAAACACGTTGCGTAACATAACTAGGGTTTCCTTTGGCCATTCTCTCTGTTCAGTCACCAAGCAGCAGCGGCCGCCGTGCAGGAGTCTCCCAACTCAGGTCACCTCTCTCCGCTATGCAACCTCTCCATCTTTTCTCTCTTTTAGTCTCGCTCCATATACTTTTATATAGACAACTTGTTTTCTCTGCTTTTCTATAGGAAAACGAATTGCTATCACCGTTAAATTCTTCTTCATTTCATTTTAATTGCTATTTTATAGATTGAAAAGAAAAAAATGGGTTTGATTAGGGTTTTGATGTGTTATGTGTATTTGTATGGGTGGTGAAGGAAGGGAAGAATGTCTCACAGGAAGTTTGAGCCCCCAAGACATGGTTCCCTTGGATTTCTCCCAAGGAAACGAGCTTCTCGTCACAGAGGAAAAGGTATGTTGTTTTCTCTTTCGTTTTGTCAATTTGATATTGATACTGCAATTCTCCAGCACCATTATATGTTACAGGTGTGTAAATTCCAGTATTATGCGTTTATACTATGTTATTCGAACTCGGTGTTTTACTGTTGGATACTTTATGTGTTCGGTATGAATATGCTCGAAACGAGGATGTTTTTGATTGATGCAGTGAAGGCATTCCCAAAGGATGATCCAAGCAAGCTCACTGCCTTTTTGGGGTACAAGGCTGGTATGACACACATTGTCAGGGAGGTCGAAACGGATTGAGTAAGTTCATTTTGATTATGAAACTTGAGAGATACTGATAGCTTTCCTTCGAGCTTAATTTATGTTGTGTAATTTTGTATAGAGCTTCACAAGAAGGAAACATGTGAAGCCGTTACGATTGTTGAAACCCCTCCCATGGTTATTGTTGGGGTTGTTGGGTATGTGAAGACGCCGCGTGGCCTCCGCTCTTTGAACACGGTGTGGGCTCAGCATTTGAGTGAGGAGGTCAAACGTAGGTTCTACAAGCATTGGTGCAAGTCCAAGAAGAAGGCTTTCACTAAGTACTCGAAGCAGTACGAGAGCGAAGATGGGAAGAAGAGTATCCGGCTCAGCTTGAGAAGATGAAGAAATATGCCACTGTTATCAGGGTCTTGGCACACACCCAGGTTACAACCATATTTGTTCTTATTTCAAATCCATAGTTTTATGTTTTCTGTTTTCGAGCGTGGACAGCATTTTCTGACAAAGTGCATTACAGATTAGGAAAATGAAGGGATTGAAGCAGAAGAAGGCGCACCTAATGGAGATCCAAGTCAATGGTGGAACTATTGCCGACAAGGTTGATTTTGCATACAAGTTCTTCGAGAAGCAAGTACCCATTGATGCTGTCTTCCAGAAGGATGAAATGATTGACATCATCGGTGTCACAAAGGGTAAAGGTTACGAAGGTGTTGTGACTCGTTGGGGTGTCACACGTCTGCCCCGTAAGACCCAGAGGTCTGTGTAAGGTTGCTTGTATCGGTGTGTGGCATCCTGCTAGAGTCTCCTTTACAGTTGCAAGGGCAGGTCAGGACGGATACCACCACCGTACTGAAATGAACAAGAAAGTTTACAGGGTTGGCAAAGTCACTTGGCTATAACTGATTATGACAGGTTAGTGCATTTGTCTAATTATGTTCCAGTGTCTAGAATATACTTTTTTTACTTCCATTGCATTTGGAGTCGTTTTCAAGTTCTTGTATGGAGAGTTCTTATGTCTTCTGTTCGCATTTGCTAGAATAAACCTTAAATCATTTTACTTCCATTGGGTTCGTAGTTGTTTTAAATGTCTTGTATGGAGAGTTCTGATGCATTTTACTTGTATTCGGAGTTGTTTTCATGGTCTTGTATGGAGACTTCTGATGTTTTCTGTTTGGATTTACTCGACATAATTGCTGAACCTGTTCTAACATGGCATTTTTAATCAGGACCGAGAAGGATATCTCCCCAATTGGTGGCTTCCCTCACTATGGTGTTGTGAAGAGTGATTACTTGATGATCAAAGGAGGCTGTGTTTGACCTAAGAAAAGGGTGGCTACACTTCGCCAGTCTCTGATTAAGCAGACATCTCGTGTAGCCCTTGAGGAAATCAAACTCAAGTTCATCGACACCTCCTCAAAGTTCGGGCACGGACGATTCCAGACAACACAGGAGAAACAGAAATTCTATGGTCGGCTCAAGGCATAAATTTGGAACATGACGGTTGGGAATTCATGGATGGATTTTGTTTTGCTTTTTATCAGTTGGTCTTGAATGTTTGAACTTGCTGAGGACTAGGTTCAGTTTTGCTTAATATGTTAGAAATCTGCACCTTCTCCATGCCTACTCACTTTATATCATCAATGCTCATATGATTTCATCGATTCTATGCAACTGAAGTTTCAAAGTAAAACAAATGATTTTTACCCAAAGTAATAATTAAATCATCCAGTTTGATATTATTGATCTTTTTAGGTTGTCACGTGCCATTTTCACAAATCATACAATATTATTGATAATATATCTTTTACGAGGTATAATCTCATATTCATAAATATAAGGGAGAACTACATATTTAGTACCCGCTTATTCTTGCATTATTATTTTAGTACCTAATTTATTTTTTTGGCAGAATGATACTTACGTTACGTTTTAATTTATTTTGGTACCTGCCGTTAAAAAATAATTAAAACGTAACATTAGATGTCATTTTCCTCAAAAAATATATGATACTAAAATAATAATGCGGGAATATGTGGGGTACTAAATATATAATTATCCCTAAATATAACTATATCATGTATGAGTTACATGCTGAATATATCAACCACCGTCTTATTACTTTGAGACAAATTAGTTCTTGATATATCAAAGCATAAAAGTCACACATATATAATCCTATATTTACAATGATTAGAGTAAATATGATTTGAACGTTACAAGTGAATTTAATCTATAAACGGATCCATAATTCATTTTGAGTATAATTAAATGTGTTATTTAACTTAATTTAGCACATTTATGTCTTTACTCGAGAGTCAACTTGCTTCGATAGTTAAGATAAATTATTTCATCTTCAAAGACATAATAGTTTTAACATGAATTGTTTATTCGAAACAAAGAATTCAAAAACTCCAATTCCTAATCCATCTTCGACTCTCCAAACAAATTCCTTTAGCTAACAGCAAAAATGATCTTCCAAATGAAAGTGATTGTTACCTTCGACAGCATTAAGAGAATCATAACTTGGAAAAATACATAGGTTTAAAGATTTTGCCGGGAAGAGAATATGGGTTGGAGATAAAACTCTAATCCCACTTTCATAGCATAGTTGGATTGAAATAATGTAGATCGCAAAAATCTACCTTTAAACTTTTTGAGAACACGCAGTGTTTAACACAACGCTCAATAAATTTTATCATTAGATAGGATTCTTTTATATCATATAAACTCGTTTATTTTTGCACATTTTTTAGACTGTTTGATGACAAAAATTACTTTTTCTTTATCTTTTTTATTCTCTTAAAAGTCTCCTCATTTTCTATTGTTAATTCCATTTATTTATTCAACTTTTTTTTCTAACTATCCAAAAAATATAAAATTAAATAAATTTTATATGCTATAACAGAAAATCTATCTCTCTCTTTAGATTGATTTTTAATATACTTGCAATGGAAAAAATATGCATATTTTTGTTTTTTATTTAGATCATCATTAACTTATGTTGTATTTCTTTTTCAATTTGAATTATGAGTAGTGGCACTCATTATAATCAGTTTATCCATACTAATATTTAAAATTTTGATTGAATTTGATGTCATCATTTAATTGAGTGGTAATTTAAGGATTCGTTGTTAGGATGATGTTGTTAAATTTTTTATTTTAAAGTTTAGTTTGGTGTTTTTTTTTTAATTTTATGAGATATAGTGATTTCCATCACATCAATAGGGGTAATTAATGGTTACTATTAAAATAACCTCAAAAGTCGACATGTAGTTTGACCAACTTTTCATTTATTTGTCTGAAATCACATGTAGTCTGATCAACTTCAAATTTTACTATAATAAATGAAATAGATCATGAAATAAAAATTTAATTACAATAAATTATAAAATATTTTTTTCAACAACCATATAAAAACCAGTAACTTAGTTAAAGAGTAAAAAAGTATCCTTATTTATAAAGAACAATAAATCTTACTAGTATTGTTATATTTTCACACTTACAATAAATCTTTAAGTAAAACTACACGAAACTTGAATGCATGACCAAAAACTCCTATAAATAATTTTTTATCACTCACGTATAATCATTTGGTAACTTAGTTTTCATAAATGAGATTATTTAAATATAATACTTCATTTTCTAATATATCTATATCATTTGTTAACTCTATGTATGAGTTGGTATTACGAGTTAATTTAATATCGACTTAATTAAAAAAATTATTTAAAAACATTTATAAAAAGATAATAAATATTATTTTAAAGGTAGTGTTGTCTTCTCACATGTATACAAATATTCAAATAATACAGTTAAAGCTTATTACTCAATATTCAGATGCACAGCCAAAAACTTTTATGTATATTCACCTAAAAAAAACTTTTATGTATAAACATTTCACCGCTCAACCAAATTTAAATTATTTCCTACAGAAAATAAGTTGTATACAAATATCATCGCTTCATTACAAAAATAAAAATATATTCACATGTATATTGTCACGCCCGTAGAATCTCGTAGTCCCGAACGTGCGGCCTTAGACGCTCTCGAACAATGCAACGCCTAAGTAAGCCTGACGATCAAAGCTTAACAAGCTAAGACCCTTGCGGAAAACAAAGAACAACTGAAAGGAAATGGCTAAGAAAAGCTAAGCAAGGAGAATTGAGTGAATGCTCTGTATATTCCTCAAAACTGAAGTGTGTAAAATGAGGTGGGGGTAGGCCTCTATTTATACTTGAAGCCCCCTACATCCAACGGTTAAGATAAGAGTACATCGACGGTCAAGATTAAAGCAGCACAATCAAATCCCTTGATCCTAGCTAATTTGGTAAAACTTGCCTAAGATAAAGGGCTACAACAGATATGGTAAGTTTAGAAGGATAAGGCTTGTTGACTTGATACACTTGCCATATCTGATTGCTCTTCAACCCCAAGTGATGGGCAATCTCGGTTTGGTGCTGGCAAGCCCAAAATAGCACGCACGGCCTCCTCTGCACCTTGGTGTGCGTTGGGCTTGGACCCTAGGGTCTGGGCCGTGACATTCTCCCCCACTGGTTCTGGCGATGCCCTCGTCGCTCGGCTGAGATGGTACTGACTCACTTGATCCTTGAACTGCCATAGAGCCTCGGCTGGTTCCCAACTCCATTCACTGTCGGGAAGTCCCTTCCATTGAACAAGATACTCGTGCCTTGGCCTATGACCTGGTCGTCGAATGACCCTCTCCGCTTGGATGTCTTCAACTTCATTCTCATAGGAGACCTTTATCCCGACTGGCGCTCGGTGTGACTTGCCTCGATCTGGATCCAACTCATCTTGATGGTATGGCTTGAGTAGACTGACATAGAACACTGGATGAGCTCGGATGCTCGATGGCAACTCCAATCGATAGGCCATGGTGCCTATCCGCTTCACAACTTTGAACGGTCCCTCGTATCTTCGACAAGCCCTTTGTGCACGGTTGGGTTGCGCATGATCCCGGTGAGCTTTGCAAGGACTAAGTCACCAACTTGGAAATTCATGTCCCTACGTTTCTTGTCCGCCCACTTTTTGGTCCGTTTTCCCGCCTTGTGTAGACAAGCTCGGGCTAAGTCGTGATGTTCTTGCCACTCCTTGGCAAACTTGTGTGCTGCTGGATTAGGCCCCTCGTACTTGGTAGCAACTGCGTTGGGATTGAGCGGTTGCTGCCCGGTCACGATCTCAAACGGACTCTGGTTGGTCGCCTTGCTCCGTTGTAGGTTGTAGGAAAATTGGGCCACATCTAACAGCTTTGGCCAGTCGCGCTGCATGACACTCACATAGTGTCTCAAATAGATCTCCAATAATGCATTCACTCGTTCGGTTTGCCCGTCCGTCTGTGGATGAACACTTGTGGAGAAGTTTAGGCTTGATCCCATAAGCTTGAACAACTCCGTCCAGAATCTGCCCGTGAACCGCGTGTCCCGATCACTAATGATCGTCTTTGGCACTCCCCAATACTTGACCACGTGTTTGAGGAAAAGACGAGCTGCTTCCTCGGCTGGGCACACCTTCGATGCTGGAATAAACGCCCCATACTTAGAAAACCTGTCAACCACAACCATTATACTAGACAGGCCGTCAGTGTTGGGCAAACCGACAATAAAATCTATGAAAACACTTTCCCATTGTCGCTCGGGAATGGGCAATGGCTGCAACAGTCCCGCGGGTCTCTTCATCTCGATCTTGTCCTGTTGGCACACAAGACAAGTCCTCACATAGGCTTCAACATCTTCGCCCATGCGTGGCCAATAGTAGTGCTCCGCAATGAGTGCTAAGGTCCGGCTTATGCCCGGATGTCCCGCCCACTTGGAATCATGACACTCCTTCATGACTTCCTTGCGTAACTCCCCGAACTGAGGCACATAGAGGCGATGTCCTCGAGCAAACAACAAGTCCCCCTCGATCCAAAATCTTCTGGCTGTCATTTCCTTGGCATAATCAATCAACATTCTGGCCGTTGGGTCATGTGACAGTCCCTCTTTGATGCGCTCTAACAAGTGTCCTTTTGGCAAGCTCACAACCTTGATGTTGTACCTCCGGCTTAAGGCATCAGCAACAGAATTAACCTTCCCCGGCTTGTACTCCATGGCAAAATCAAATTCTGCAAGAAACTCTTGCCAACGAGCCTGCTTGGGAGACAACTTTTTCTGGGTTAGAAAATAACTATTGGCAATATTATCAGTATATACCACAAACCTCGACCCAAGTATGTGGTGTCGCCAAGTGCGCAAACAGTGCACCACTGCGGCCATCTCCTTCTCATGGACCGTGTACCTCCTCTCGGTCTCATTGAGCTTTCGGCTTTCATGTGCAACCGGATGTCCCTCTTGCATAAGGACCCCACCAATAACAACGTCGGATGTATCGGTGTAAACTTTAAAAGGCTTGGTATGATCTGGCAACACCAACACTGGCTCACTCGCCATGGCTTGCTTCAAGTCCTCAAAAGCTTTCTGACAGTCGGCACTCCAATCCCACGCCTTGTTCTTCTTCAGCAACTCGGTCAAAGGTGTGGCGATTTTAGAGTAGCTTTTGACGAACCTTCGATAGTAATTGGCTAGCCCCAGGAAGGATCTCAACCCCGTCACCTTTGTTGGCGGCTCCCAATCAACAATGGCTTGAATCTTGGCCCATTCCATCCGGATCTTGCCACCACCAACAATGTGGCCTAGGAATGAGACCTCCTCTTGAGCAAATGAGCAATTCTCCTCTTTGACGTAGAGCTCATTTTGCCGCAGAACCTCGAACACATGCCTTAAGTGTTCAACATGCTCCCCAAGTGTCTTGCTATAGACCACAATATCGTCAAGGTAAACAACAACGAACTGATCAAGAAAGGGTTGTAGTACCTTGTTCATGAGAGTACAGAAGGTAGCGGGAGCATTCGTGAGGCCAAAAGGCATCACCATGAATTCATACGAACCGTAGCGAGTCACACATGCTTTCTTCGGTTCATCACCTTCTACGATTCTAACCTGCCAATATCCGGACTGCAAATCCAACTTGGTGAACCACCTTGCACCACCAAGTTGATCGAACAAGTCTGCTATCAGTGGGATCGGGTACTTGTTCTTCACTGTGAGCTTATTCAAAGCCCGATAGTCGATGCACATTCGAAGTGTTCCATCATGCTTCTTCTGAAAGAGCACCGGCGCACCGTAGGGTGCCTTTGACGGTCGGATATACTCGGCATCGAGAAGTTCCTTCAATTGTCTGCGCATCTCCTCTAACTTGGGTGGAGCCATTCGGTAAGGAGCTCTAGCTGGCGGCTCCGCATTCGGCACAAGATCAATCTTGTGATCCACCTCCCGCTTCGGTGGGAGATGCTTGGGCAACTCGGCAGGCATCACATCCTTGAAATCTGCCAAAACATGCTTCACCTCGGTTGGGATCTCATCGGATTAATTCGTCCCATCATGGACCAATGTAGCCAAGTAGGTGGGTTCCTCCTTGCGCACCCTCTTGCTGAACTGGATGGCTAACAGCATCTTGGCCCCAACTCATGTCTCTCAATTCACCGGAACCATGCATGGATGTGCCGGGTCAAGAATGCACAAACAATCGGCAAAGGGAACAGACAAAGCATTAATCCGGTCAAGTAGGCTAAGCCCAATCACAAAATCGAAGTCATCAAGAGGGATTACCTTGATAGCTTCCTTACCGGTCCAACTGCCAATTTCTAACTTGACTCCTTTTGCTACTCCCGCAATCGGAGTCTCCTTGGAATTCACGGTCTTGATGAACCCACTTGCCTTCTCCACATGAAGGCCAAGTCTCTTGGCAACTTGTTCTGACACGAACAATTCTGAGGCACCGGTGTCCACAAGTGCGCTCAACTTTCGACCCGCCACAATGATGTCTACGAACATTAGAACCTTCTTCTTGGAACCCTTCTTAATCTCCATGGAACTGATGATGGAATTAAGTATGAGGGCCTCCTTCTCTTCGCCACTCTTCTCTTGAATGGCAGCAGCCTTTGCGAGCATGGGGCAATTCCTCCTGTAGTGATTACCTTTACAATTGTAACAATAGACTTCCCAAGGCTTGTTGACTTTATTGCCTTTATTGGTTGGCTTTTTGGACCCGTCTTTGGCATGCCTATCTTTGTCTTTCCTCCCGTTGCCTTTGTACCTCGGCTTTTCTTTGGAATTATCCGACTTCTTATGTTCAAATTCTGCAAGGGAGTCGGCAGTGGCCATCGCCTTGGAAAGATCTTGGACCTCCATTCGGTGTAGCTCCATCTTTGCCCAACGTTGTAGCACATTCTTGAAGGAAAAGAGGGCGTCGGTCTCGCTCATGTCCTGGATTTGGAGTCTAAGTTCCGTGAACTTCTTGACATACTCTCGGATAGAGCCGTCATGTTGTAGCTGGCGTAGCTTCTCTCGAGTCTCGTTTTGAGCATTTCTTGGGTAGAAGTGCTCCTTGAACTCGAACTGGAACTCCTTCCACGTCTTGACGGGAAGAGTCTCATCCTCCGCTTGGGAGCATCTGTGTCGCCACCATAAGAGAGCGACATCAGTCAAATAAACAGAAGCTGTGTTTACCTTTGTTGCTTCATCATCGATGCCCATGAGTCGGAAATACTGCTCCAACCCCCAAATGAAGTTGTCCACTTCTTGTCCTGCCCTCGCCCCTTTGAACTCCTTCGGCTTTGGCACATCGATCCTGGGCTTAGCTGCAGGTGCTTCGCCCACCATGCCGGTCAATACGGCATTCTTGTAGAGAGATAGCTCGGCAGTGAGCTTCTTCATCTCTCCCGCATGTTCCGCCTTCATGGTCTCCATTGCACCTTGAAGGGAACGTACTTGTTGATCCATTTTCTTATACATCGCGTTGAGAACTTCTTGGACCTCCTCGGTGATTTCATCCTTGAGTGAATCCATCTTCTCGAGGCGTGGCTCCGCCTTCTCCTGGGTCTCTTGAACATTACCCATGGCTTCCTTCAGACAAACAACCCTCTTCTCCAAAGATGAGATGATGTCTCTGGAACTTTCACGCTTCTTTCCGGCAGCTGCAGCACGAGTCTCTCGGTCAGTTGCTGGAACCTCGCAGGAGCTTTGTGGTGCCATTTCTCTCGGTCAAACTAGCTCTGATACCACTTGTCACGCCCGTAGAATCTCGTAGTCCCGAACGTGCGGCCTTAGACGCTCTCGAACAATGCAACGCCTAAGTAAGCCTGACGATCAAAGCTTAACAAGCTAAGACCCTTGCGGAAAACAAAGAACAACTGAAAGGAAATGGCTAAGAAAAGCTAAGCAAGGAGAATTGAGTGAATGCTCTGTATATTCCTCAAAACTGAAGTGTGTAAAATGAGGTGGGGGTAGGCCTCTATTTATACTTGAAGCCCCCTACATCCAACGGTTAAGATAAGAGTACATCGACGGTCAAGATTAAAGCAGCACAATCAAATCCCTTGATCCTAGCTAATTTGGTAAAACTTGCCTAAGATAAAGGGCTACAACAGATATGGTAAGTTTAGAAGGATAAGGCTTGTTAACTTGATACATTTGCCATATCTGATTGCTCTTCAACCCCAAGTAATGGGCCATCTCGGTTTGGTGCTGGCAAGCCCAAAATAGCACGCAGGGCCTCCTCTGCACCTTGGTGTGCCTTGGGCTTGGATCCTAGGGTCTGGGCCGTGACAATATGTATGTACATAAAAACTAATATTGTTTTTAAATGTATTTATATTTATTAAAAGACCAGTGCCTTGAATTAAATGTCACAACTTCAATTGAAAATGTACTCAAGTACCATACCGTTATTTTTTTTATTTCATGTCTGATTTAGATTATTATTACCTTTTAATAATAATATTTTTAAATTCAAATACAAGTACAATTATTTTCTATATATATTTTTAGCCGATTAATTCATATAAGTAGTACATCTTGATTTTTTGTTTGGCTGGGGTGATTGTAAAAATGATTTCATCAAGTGAGGTGATTAAGTTTTTACTTCGCAAAATAAGATTATTTGAAACAGTGTATAAGAGAAGTCGTCGAAATATCTTGACGAGTTAATTTTCTTTTGAAAAATTGCCTAAAGTCACCGGGAATGAAAGACGATTTTCCTTTCCATGCATGCATACAACTAATGTTGTGTTAAAAATGGCCTGAAATCAATATATTTTGGGACAACTTCTAAAAGTTAGTGTGAAGACAGGCCAACTTCGAACTTCACTATAATAAATCACTCAAGGTCGAAAAATAAAAAAAGACCTCAAATCGTGAAATAAAAATCTTAATAGCATTATCACTGCAAATATTCAAACAAAGCAGATGAAACTTACTTATTACTTAGCATTCATATATATTTTTTTTTGTTGAAAATGAAGCATTCATATGTACAGCCAAAAGCTTTTTTGTATAAACATTTCACCGCTCAACCAAAATTTAAATTATTTTTTACATAAAATAAATTGTTTAAAAGAATCAGCGTTCATTAACAAAATTTTATTAAAATAAGTATTATTTACGTGTATATGTATATCTAAAAACTAATATTTTCATATATTTATTTATATTTATCGGAAGATCAAGGCCTTGAATTAAAATCTCACAAATTCAATTGAAAATTTACTCAAGCACTGTACCGTTATTTTTTTATATTTCATATCTGTTTTAGATTATTATTATCTTTTAATAATGTTGTTTTTAAAATTCACATATAAGTACAACTATTTTATATACTTTTTTAGCTGATTAATTCTATTAAGTACTCACAATTTGTTTTTTTTTTTGTTTGGATGGGGTGATTAAGTTTTTATTTCAGAAAATAAAATTATTTGAAAGGTGCATAAGAGAAGTAGTCGGGATATCTTAACAAATTAATTTTTTTTTAAAATTTGCTCGAAGTCGTCGAAAAAAGACGATTTCCCTCCTCATGCATGCATACAACTAACATTGTATAAAAAATAACCTGAAATCGGTATAGTTTTCAGACGAATTCTAAAAGTTGGTGTTAAGACTGACGACTTCAAACTTCACTAAAATAATTACCTCAAATCATAAAATAAAATCTCACAAATCATGAAGTAAAATCTCAATGGCATTATTACCGCAAAAATACCCACCACTATAGGATGATTCTTATAATTAAATTTATTTGATTCACAGCATTAAATTTTGGATCAGTGATGTTGTTCGATCAATTTAGTTAATTTTTTTTTATAGAAAAAACAAATTAGGTTGTGAATTTAGGAGTGGGCACCGAGAAGTGAGGGCGAGTATAAGATTAGGGCAAAAATAAAACATGCGACGAACCAACACTTCTTCAACTCCGTTCTGATTCATTTCTCTCTCTTTACAAATCTCTTCTCTTCTCTCCATCCTCTCCTTTACCTCCACTTTCTCTCCATTTTCCCTCTCTTTCTCTCCGCCCTCAGGCAAGGTTTCTCTCTCTTTCTGACCTCACCGTGGTTTTTTTCTTTCCTTTTTTTAACTAAATATAACGGTCCCTTTTGTTCCTTAAACACAGTACACTAAACAATAAAATCAAGATCCTTTCTCTGTTTCCTCAGATTCGAGCTCAAAAAGCTTCCCCTTTTATAGTTATTTTATTAAAAAAATTGTATTTGTCGTCTTCTTCGCAATCAAACAGAGATTGTTTTGTTTTTTAGTTTCAAATTATTTGCGGTTTCTTTTACGTTATTTATAGAAAAAGAAGGAAAACACTTTGATTGGTTAGTTGCTTTTAGTTTGTATTTTGAATCGGATTTGTACAGTTTGACTGTTAGATGCAGTGAATTAGCTGATATGTTTTAGGGGAAAGAGTAGTAAAGTATTTGATTTTAGCTAGAAATAAGAAATCCTGTTTTTTTTTTGTTTCCCGTTCTGTTTTCTTTTGCTGGCATTTTGGTTAGAAATGCATTATTTTGTTAGTTTTGATGGAGAAATGTGGTGAAAGGAAGATAATTGATGGTGTTTGAGTATGTTACAGGTCCTTGCAAATGGCGGAAGCTTCGAAAGTCATTCACGTTCGCAATGTTGGCCATGAAATTTCTGAAGTAAAGCCTCTTTACCTTACTGTCAACTTCTATGGAATCACCAATAAATGTTTTTGTTTTCTTTTTCGACCGCCCGTGATTGTTTTTAGAGTTTATGCTTCAATATTGCAAGCCATTAAACTTTTTGTTTCAACTTAAATAAACATAGGCTACAATGAAAATGCATAGGTTTTTATCATGTATAGTTGCACCGCGTGTGCTTCGATGATAAACGTGCCGCATCTCGTTTTGCTTGTTTCAGAATGATCTGCTTCAGCTTTTCCAGCCATTTGGAGTGATAACAAAGCTTGTAATGCTCCGTGCAAAGAATCAGGTTTTTATTTTTTCCTTTGTGGTAGATTTAGCTGCTTGAACTTGAAAATTTATGCATACCTAGATTCATATGCTTATCCTGTTTGATTGTGTTTAGGCTCTTCTCCAAATGCAAGATGTTACTTCAGCTATAAACGCAATGCAGTACTATACTAATGTTCAACCAACTATTAGGTATTAAAGTATTTCTTTGCTTTCTTTGCGCTCCTTATTTCTAAAACCCTTGTATAAGTTTGTAATGTTCCAGGGGGAGGAATGTGTATGTTCAATTCTCATCACATCAAGAACTAACAACAATGGATCAGAATGCTCAAGGTCGAGCCGATGAGGTTAGTAAATTAGCATAGTATCATATAATGGATGCAAGATGGAACATAGTTGTCAGATATTATATGGAAAAATATTCTGAATGAGACCATTAGTGTGTGGGACTCTATATTATCAAAGCATTTGAAGTGCTGAACTGCAAGATCTTTGAAGGATGATTCTTTTCGTAATATACAAGGCAGAACATTTTGTTTTTAATAACCGAGTGATTTGGGAAAATTATCTATTTTTGTTAAATTCCTAATGGAAATATCGGTGGTCGTGTATATGGTAGTAGCTTGCATCATGTGTGTTGGTAGTTCGGCTGTGCTGTTGATAATATGCAATCTTTTTGTGTTTTGCTTTCTGTTAGACATTCTCTTTGGTTAATGCAATATATATATCCCACCTCACCGTGGTTGATATTTTAACAAGACTTCTTATTTTGTTTTGATTCTTTTTTTGGGAAAATTTCGAACCTTTAGTTTCAACTATTTTAGTTGAAGTTGAGCATGACTCAATTGTGGATTATTGACAACGATTGTTTATTCCGATTTTTAGATACCATATGATCATAATCAATCCTTTGTCCTGTTAGTTATATTTATTATACTATCCAACTTTAGGGTGAATAATATCTAGGTAATGAATAACTTTGTTGCACAAGTACCTCAAGTACATAGATCTGATAAAACACTTTTGGCTTTCCTTTCCTCTTCTTTGAGTTTCCCTGCTTTGTATATTCATTTCCAGTTTTAGTGTTTTAAAATTTTTTTTACTGCATATCCTGGGTTTGTTTCTTTATTCATTTAATCTTCTCTCTTTCTATGCTTCTTTATTATTCTCTTCTCTTCTCTTCTCATCTCTTCTCTGTCTGTGCTTCTCCATTTATACTCCTATCTCTTTTGTCTCTATGCGGGTCTGCTATTGGGCACACTCTGGATGCACAGCCGAATCGAATCCTCCTGCTTACAATCCATCATATGCTTTATCCTATTACTGTGGAGGTGCTACACCAGGTTTTCTCACCTCATGGATTTGTGGAGAAGATCGTCACATTTCAGAAGTCGGCTGGTCAGCTTCAATTTTACTTTCAATCTCTTCTCTCTATTAAGCTGCCTCCTGAATTCTTGCACTATATTTGATATTTTTTTTAAATGACTTTTTTCACATAAATTTATGTCGATACCAGCATTATAAGAAATATTTTCAAAGCTCTGAAGTTTCTACGCTTCCATTTTCCATTTTGTTTACAGTGATTTTTGTGAATATGAACCTTAGATTTTAGATACATGGTCATGAAAGAACATCTGTGCATAAACCTTTCTGTGTTTTTTACTCGCCTTTCTCCCTTCTTCATCCTTTTCATTCAAATTTTATAGGCTTTCAGGCCCTGATCCAGTATCAAGGACTCCAGAATGCTATCTCGGCTAGAACTTCTCTTCAGGTATTTTTACTTGTATTATTCTTTAGTCATTTTGGATGGTAAACTCATTTAGTTTTAATTGTTGGTTTCCTTTTGTGTGGATATTTAATTTCTCACCATTTTGCAGGGCCGTAATATTTATGATGGCTGCTGTCAGCTTGATATACAGTTTTCTAAGTAGGTTTTTTTAACAAATATCAGTCATGCTATTATTGTGTCTATTGCATGTTGTCGAGGAAATTCATTTGTTTGTTTGATTATACATTTTTATTTGTCAGATTATGTCATACTTCTTAGCAAACCATTGTTGTAAAGCTATTATTGATTTTCCCATTTCAGCCTTGATGAATTACAAGTCCATTACAATAATGATCGATCAAGGTATTGTTAGTAACCGCTATCTCTTTATATATTGTTGACATTTTTATTTTGGTGCAATTTACTCTGTATCCTCTCTCTCTTGCTAAGGGATTTCACAAACCCAAATCTCCCAACGGAGCAGAAGGGCAGATCATCACAGGTATTTTCAATTTGTGCTATTTCCTTCTAATGAGTCTTCTACAGTGTATGTGCATGTCCACTTTTTTCGCAGTTATTTCCTTCCAATTTAATTTGGATATATTTGTCAATGCAGCATTCTGGGTATGGTGATGCAGGGGGTATGTGCGTCCCCGAGGCTCAAGGAGCACCTGTACATAATTTCGTTATTGTTACTCGTTATATGATTTTTCCTGTTAGCTAACACTTGTTGGTTTTCCTCTGTTTCAGTTGTATTCCCACAGGTGGGTATTGCTCGGTTCATGGTCTTAAATATAAATGAGACGTTACTTTCTGATCTTGGGGGTATTATCATCCTTTATGTTATTCAGCCTGATCAGTCAGTATCTTCCAGCTAACCACTTTTGTTACTGAGGTTCTTTGTTTCTATTATAATGTGATAAAATGTTCCTTTTTTTCCTACAATTCCCACCTCGTTTTTGTAGTTTGGTTTCATGACTAGATATTAAAACATGCATTATAGACTTGACAATAGAAATGCATTTGATCAAATTTGGATTGTGGATATTATTTGACACGCATCCGTACGTCCATTTTCACGGGGTGCTCTAGATTATTTAACTGGGTCAAATTCGTAAAGTCTGTTTATTTATGTTATCAGTGAAATGCTACCACATTTAATGATTGCATTTCCCTCCTCTCCATGAAATATAGATGGCTAATGCAGCTGCAATTGCAGCTGCTTTTGGAGGAGGTTTGCCTCCAGGAATAAGTGGGACAAATGATAGGTGCACAGTTCTTGCTTCCGGTCTAAATCCTGATGTAAGTTAGCCTGCCACCTTCTTTTTTTTTAAAAAAAAATTCCAACCATCGAGCTTGACAATCAATGTCTTCTTTTCAGAGAATTGACGAGGATAAGCTATTCAACCTGTTCTCACTCTATGGGAATATTGTGAGAATTAAACTTCTACGCAATAAACCAGACCATGCCCTTGTTCAGATGAGTGATGGCTTCCAGGCTGAACTGGCAGTACATTTTCTCAAGGTTTGGCTTTTGAATCTCTCGAACTTTGAGTTATACCACATCCATCTGCAGCTCCTTACTGGGCACTAACATGCTTGAAATTTGAGTTCCAGGGGGGCATGCTATTTGGGAAAAAACTGGAGGTCAACTATTCAAAACATTCGAATATAACACAGGGAGCCGAAACCCATGAATATGTGAACTCGAATCTCAACCGCTTTAATCGCAATGCTGCGAAGAACTATCGCTACTGCTGCTCCCCGACAAAGATGATTCATCTTTCCACCTTACCTCAGGACGTAACTGAAGAAGAAATCATGAATCACTTAGAGGAGCATGGCACCATCGTCAATACCAAGCTCTTTGAAATGAACGGAAAGAAGCAAGCCCTTGTTATGTTTGAAAGCGAGGAGCAAGCTACCGAAGCCCTCGTATGCAAGCATGCAACCTCACTCGGTGGTTCAATAATCCGAATTTCATTCTCTCAGTTGCAGACAATAAGAGAGAACTCACAATAATAGCTTTAACGGTAAGGAGTGGCAATGGTACTGGCTTTAAGAATCCATTACTACCCAGGATATTTATATCCGGTTGTAGGTTAATCGTTTCCCTCTTGTTTGGTTTTAACCTAAAATCTTGTTGCTTTTATGTTGCTGGATACTTTCCCTTGTTTCTTCATATTCATGTATTGTATGCCACTTTATCTCTTTAGGGTTGAATAATTTCAGGGTAGATTTTTATTATGCGGATAATGGTCCATTTTGTGGAAATAGGGAGAGAGAACTATAGCTGAAATTGCATTTGAAGGGTCCTTGTATTATTGTGCTGTATTTTACTTGTAGGCCAGGCTATCCGGTCCATTCCTGTTTGTATATGTACGCCGTATCCGGATGCGTTTGTCTAGTGATTAAGATGTGTTTTATTCTTCGATTTTCCACCCACCATCCCTTTCTCCGAATCCCCTCCCTCCATAGATGAGTTATATGCATTTCACAATGCTCAGTGATGGTTGCAGATCCCCAAGCTGGCACACAGTGATGTAATGGTTTTATCCACGTAAGGCGTCTTGTTGACGGTATATTCTTGTTGAACAATCAGATCCTGGGATTCTCTTGTTTTCACGCACTGCTTGTTTTCCTCGTCATGAGAAGACAACAATGGCTCGTTAAATCTTTTTTTTCTTCTCTTTACCAAACCAAAATCTCATAGACTCGAGGAAGAGCTTGAATTCCAATGTTGCCCAAGTGTGTCGTCTTCGAATCGAAGAGGCTTTGAATTCGAACTTGGGCATTGCTGAAAGTAGCAACCACCCGGATGAGCTTTGAGCTCAAATTCTGTCGGAATCACTACCAGAACTTGAGAGGCAAGATGATTGGCGTGGAAAGTGAGTGAAGGAATTTACACGATTTTTGTTTAGTTAAAGAATGAAGAAAGAAAATGATTTGTTTTTTATTATAATATTTTATAATTTATTTCACTGATTTTTTTTTAAAATTATAACATTAAAATTGAAGGGCTTGTGTAGCCTAAAACCTAAACCATGATATCTAAACTCTAAATTCTAACATTAAATCATAAATTTTAACTACAAACTCTAAATTATAAATTCATACACTTAAACTCCTAAATCCTAAAATTAAAGGTATTTGTGAAAACTTTTCGTTTCACAGCCTGTACATGAGATATTTTCTCAATAAAAATATATAAGATAAAAGTAAAAATGATTGAAGTATCATAAAATTATAAAACATTTTAGAAATTATAATGACATAGAGGGGTTAATGTAGAAATTGAATTTAGAGGTCATTAAACTATGAATAATAATTTTATTATTGTATGATTTTTGGAGGGATTGATTTACAATTTTATTCTTGTATTAAATTATGTCTTAACTAATTAGAATTCACTCCATAAGTAAACCATAAATGGAATGATTCCCTTCTCAACGCATAGGAAATAGTCAGTGAGCGCCTTTCCAAAATTAATAGTAACTTGTGCAGGGAAAGTCTCCTTGCTTCTTCACTTGCTGATGTTTGAATTCCAAAATACTTGTGCATGTACTTCGGCACTTCAAATTGCTTGCTAACAGAAACAGACCTTCATCTTTATGTCGGAAATGCCTAGTTGGAGTTGGTTTTGTTGTTCTTCATGATTTACATTGAAAATGTATTGCAGGAGATTTCTTTGTGGGTCACCTTAGCGGGACGGCTTTATTGTTTCAATATTCTCTTTTGGGAAAAAAATCTAATAATGAAGTACATTTGGAAAAATACCCCTCATTCGGCACACATTCTAAATTCGCGTTCAACAATATGCGAATTTGGGATGATGTGGCATGTCTTATCCGCTTCATTTATTTTTAAAGTGAATTCGCGTTTTACAGGACGCAAATTCAACGATAAAATGTCGGGTATTTATCGCAGTAAAAACGAAACGGTTGAAATATTAATGACTAAGTTGAAATTACAAAGAATTCGCATTGTATGTAACACGGATTTTTGAAAATTCTGTGAATTCGAGTTGTGCAGAACGCGAATTGCGTTGAATTCGCAGTTGAACCGACGCGAGTTCTAGTATAAATAACCCCCTACCCCACAACTAAAATCACACCAAAACAAATATTCTCTCTGAATTCCTTCTGTAATATTTCAGATTCGCGATAATGGAGGGCTCCGTGATAAGGTTGGATCATAAACACGTCTTCGATTTTTGGCGAAAAAATATAAGCTTTATTTATTTATTTATTTTAAATTAAGATTTTCAGTTTTGGTTTTTTTGTATTTTAAAAAAATACGGTAGTTTGGTGTAAAGCCCCGGTTTTGGGCCTAGCGATTTTGAGGTTTATTAGACGGTCCGGTGGACCGGGTTAGAGATTCGAGTTGGATTCGGGACCGTATATTTTTTGGTAAGATAAAAATATGGAAAAATAGTTGAAATCATCTTTTAATGTGTATTGATTTTTGGTGGAATCAATTTTGGAAAATGGAAATCGGAAATATGATATTTTGGGTTAGTGACTAAAATGCAATTTTTGAAAACTGTTTTTAAGTGACTAAAATCAAAAGGGTCAAATCCTTAGAATCCTTAAGGAGCTAATCTACCAAGTGTTTGCTGGTGGTTTCTCCTTTCAATTAAATCATTTTAATCATGTGTTTTAAAAGGTTGTTAAAAAGGATTAAATATCTTAAGTTAGTTATTAGCTTCTAAAAGAATTTTACACAACTTTTTCCTAAAATTTTTCTCTCAACTTCTTTTCTTCCAAACACTCAGAATTTTATCAAAAACCAGAGGTAAAGAACTCATTTCACTCAGATTCTTGATTTTAATTTGTTCCTTTAACTTTGTTTTGCAAAATCTCATTGAAATCTTGTATTTTCTTAGCTTTTAACAAGCCAATTGAGGGAGAAATCACATAACAGGGGTTAGGTCCGTGATCTCCTCTGTTAAATGGTTCTTTATTGATATTCCCAAGTATTTGATCCTTGATTTATAAGTTGTAATGTGGTTTTAATGCTTTATCCATCTTTGATTGAGTTATTTTGAAAATTTTGATGAAGCATGGTGATTTTCGAAGTGGATTTGATTTCTAGTAATGTAGATGGATTTAATATATATTTTGGATGTATTTTGATGTTGATAAGTTTTTTTTATCAATAGAATCCCGAAACTCTTGAATCTCTAATTAATTAGGTTGTTAGAATTGAGTCTTTGTGGTGATATTCGAGTTTAATCTTTGCTGGAGGTGAAATGATGTTAGGAAAGGGTTTTTTGGATGTTATTAGATGTTGATTGATGGCTTGAATTGTTGTTTTATGGCTGTGTTAAGTTTCGGAAACGTTTGTTGATGATTTCGGTATGTTTTAGATGGTTTTTGAGTGGACAACTTGGGAGTTGCGGGAGATTGTTGTTAGGAAAGGGTTTGAATGCATTTTAATGCATTTATCCTCTAGTTTTATGTGTTTAAAACAGGGGATAATCAAGGCGACGAAGCTTGACGTTGTTTGGTTGCTTGCCGGGAGCTTGTTTCGCGTTGGCAAGGAAGGCGAAGCGTATCAATGAGTGGAAACTGATTTTAAATGCTTTACAAAGGTTTGTAAAGTTTGTTGGGAGTTTAGGGTAAGCGTGAGACACTTACCTAAGCTCGGAAGTAACTTTCCCTTAGTTTGCTCTTGAATATCGGCTTAGTTATGAGCATGTTGTTTGCATGTTTTGGTGATAAACATGGTATGATTTACTTACTGGTAATGCATGATTTTGTGTACATATGCAGGGGTTTTGAAAGTATATTAAATGCTATTGAGCATTGGTTTTTACTCTGGTTGGGAATGGTGTTATTGCATTGGCAATGAGATTTGCATATGTAATGTTTTATGAAATGCATTGGAAAACAACAAGTAAACGTTTTTGTAAATGATATTGGCTATGTGACAAAGTGAGAAAACAATCGGATATAGTTGGCATGCCATAGGATTAAAAGTGCACTATAAAATATGAACAAAATCGATTGTGGCCATGGTCCTTAAGGTATGGCGGTTTAACTACTGTTGGGACATCATTTGGGGCATGCGGTTTAACTAGGCAACCCAAATTGATGGTGATCTTGCGGTTTAACTAGGAAAGGTCAGTACTCTTGCGGTTTAACTAGGCAAGGGTGAAATCTCGCGGTTTAACTAGGCGAGGGTGTCAAATCTTGTTGTTTAACTAGGCAAGGTTTGGGATATCATGCGGTTTAACTAGGCATGGTATGAGAGATCTGTGTATCCGATATGTGTATATGATAGAGGTTGTCTATCCGGGTCACTATCAATGCCAATATATGTGAAAGTTCATGTGATTGAACCTTTTTTATAATGTGTTGGGATCTAAGCGTGGTTTGTTATAATGCTTTGGGAATATAAGCATGGTTTGGTAAAAATACTTTGGGACTTAAACATGAATTGTATATGATGTTGGATAAAGGTTATTGTGTTTTGATTTGATTGGAATCATGGAAAAATGCTTAGGTTGTAAGCATGTTTTGAGAAAAGCAAACATGTGGTTCTTAAATGGTTTTAATGCATCATTGTTATGAGCATCCTCACTAAGCATGTGTGCTTACTCTCTCTTTTCCTAATGATGCAGAGCATTAAAGTTCGGGGCAACAAATGTATGGTTTGCAAGGATCCAAGAGATAAACTACTTTGAGTATGAACTCAGTTTATGTTTTCGGTTAATAAGGCAATGTGTTCGCCAAAGTTTTTGGGGGTTGTAATCATGTTTTCTTATGGTTTTGAGTATGTTTTCTATGCTAGAATTTGAGGATGATTGATGTTGCTAAGCTTGATGCTAATACTTGTTGTAGTTGATGATGTATGGTGGCTTAGGTATGCATCTAGAGTTTCCTTGATGATTGCCTTATTGTGATGGTTTGAGCAAGTTCATAGTGTTGTATGGATTGTGATGTTATGATGCATATGTTGAGAATGGCTTAATTGTGCATTTTGGGTTGTAAGGCAAAGTGTTTTTAGGAAGCATGCCTTTAGAATATCATTGGATGAGTGAAAGCCAATTGGTTGCTGAGTTTGTGTTGTTTAGGTTGCTTTTGCATTTAGGTATTGTTGTATAAAAGTTTATGGCATAATGAAGTGGTATAGTTTTGAGGTAAGCATGTTAAATCAGCCAATTGTGACCATTTAGGTTCAAGCGTATCGGTATGTGTGTTCACGTATCGATACGAGAAGCCATTTCAGGCTTGTGGTATGGGTACGCGGCCTAGGCGTTGCGATACTAGAGTGTATCTTTAGCGTAGCGTACCGATACACGGGTTCGTGTATCGGTATGAGAAGGCTGAGTTTAGCTTGGGGGATCGGTACGGGCCTTTGGTTTTGGTAAGGCGTATCGGTACGCAAGGTCGTACCGGTCCGGGTGTTGGCTACTGGAATTTTTGGAATTCAAATTGGAGAGGGTGTACTGGTACTCAGATGGGCGTACCGATACCCATGGCAGTTAAGTTAGTTAATGGCTTTAGTAAAGTTATGTTTTCTTTCGTTTTAGTCCCTAAATGTTGTAGAAGCAATTGAATGGGTTTGGATGATCGTATTGGGCTAATTTTTCGCATGTAAGCATGGAATATGTTTAATTAAGGGTTGGTAACATAAAAATTGGCAAGTCCTTATTTTTAGTCAAAATTGCATTTTGGTCCCTAATTAGTGTTATGGCCAATCGAATATCGTTATGATGCCCGATTGAGATGAATGTGATAAGTGTTCAAAAGTACTGTTTTTCTTACCCTTTTTACTCATATTATTGTTAGACTTAGGCTCAAATTAGTTACATAATTAGTCATTCATGCATTAATCCATGTTTCGTTCCATCGTTGAGCTTGATTGCATAACTTGGTTGTTTTAGTGAGAAAAGATGCTGCTTTGGTGTGTCTTGTGTATATGTGCAGGATCACTTGCCAAAGCAAGGCTAGAGCTAGTTGCCAGGGCAATGCATGAAGGAGATGCCGAGCTAGTTTCCAGGGTAATGCATGAAGGAGACACTGAGCCAGTTGCCAGGGCAATTGTCGACAAAGAATAAGGTGATATGGTAGTCGAAATTGATGACTAGACAAGCCCAAGATGACGTGGAGCAAAGCTAAATCCCAAAGGAGTTTGATTTCCATGAAGAGGTTAAAGAAGAATTAAATTCCAAGAAGATAGGAGAAGTTCTAGAAGGAATATAATTATAATAAAGAATTATATTCTTTAAAGATAATTTAGTTCCAACTTAACTTCCTCATCAAAGGAGGACTTTGACCTAGCCCTATAAATAGATCACCAAGCCGTCAACTCCAAAGGGGAGAGAAGAGATAATTTTTGACAACATCAAGGGCAAGGAGGATTTCGACAAAGCTCCATCCATTCTTCATCTTTTTCTTTCTTGTTCAATTAAGTTCATGCTAGGGATTCTTTATCTTGTGTTTCTTTGGAACCTAGCCATGAACTAAATCTATTTGGCTAAGGTTATTGTGTCTTGTGGTTGTGAGAAACTATTGGATTTTGTTTAGGTAATAAGAGTTTGCACTTTTCTATTCAAGGTTTATTCATTCTTGGTTCTTATTCTTGTTTGCGAGTGAATTGGGAGAGGATCTCGTAACTTTATCTATTTATCTAATATCGGGAGAGTTAGATTCAAGAAACAAATGAATATGATCTTTATTCAATCTATTGATGGTGAAGATTAATCCAGCTTAGGAATACGTTAAGGATTTCAACGACTAAGAGGAGCGCAAGATTGGTTGTTGTTCACCCTTGATTCGCGCAAGGATGTATTATCAAGGCATGCACAAGTAGCTAGAGTTTCGACTTAGGGATAAGAAGAAACCATTGAAGAACGCTCTGCCGAACCTTGAAGGTTGCTGCCCAGACACCCAAGTAGTTGCCCAACTAGTTGCCTAGACAACCATCGATTAGTTGCCACGGCAACTGAGTTGGCCTTGCACTCTTTTACCAAGATGATCCAATTGGCTATCACACCTCAACTCACGATAACCTGGCCTATCTCTCTCACTTTATCTCGTCTATTCTTTTACTTTATTGCTTTCTAGTTTAGCTATTACTTTAAACTCCTATAATCTTCTACTTGTGTTTTCTTTTACTTTTTACAGTGCAAGGGATTAGATTCTTGAAGCGTCACCAATCCCTGTGGAGACGATATGTTTTATACTATAACTTGCGATGTGTATACTTGCACAATTGCGTAGCACTTATTACGTGCAACAAGTTTTTGGCGCCGTTGCCAGGGATTGGCAATAGCGACTTTGCTTTTATTTTCTTGCACTTTCTTTTTATTTTTCTTGTTTAAGATTCAAAGGGCTAACAAACTTTGGTTTTGCATTGGTATATGACCAGGGCGAGACCGATTACACCAGAATATCTCTTTGATCCAGAAATCGAATGAACCTTACAAAGATTTAGACGAAGGTTAAGAGTAGCAATGGCTAATCAAGACGGCAATATGAATCAAGATGTTCCAGCATGAGGATGAGTGATTCTTGCACGAAACAGAACTATTCGAGACTATCTTGAAGAAGATCTTGATGGACTTAATCTTGGAGTTGTCGCACCTGAAATTGAAGCCGACCACTTTGAGTTGAAACCAGTGATGTTTAATATAATCAACACAATTGGTAAATTTGGCGGCTCAGCAACTGAAGATGCACGACAACATCTTAAATCTTTCCTCGAGATTTGCAACTCATTCAAAATACATGGAGTCACCCCCGATGTTTTACGATTAAGATTATTCCCTTATTCACTGAGGGATAGGGCAAAAGCATGGTTGAATAGCATTCTTGCCGGATCAATAGGATCTTGGACCGATCTTTGTCGTGATTTCCTTGCTCGGTTTAATCCTAAAAATTTGACTGATAAGCTTCGTAACGACATTACTTTTTTTCGGCAGGCAGATTATGAATCCATGTATGAGGCTTGTGAGCGATATATAGAACTTCTACACAAATGCCCCTTACACGGATTCCCAGTGTGGACACAAATAACAATGTTTTACAATGCCGTGAATACACCAACAAGGATGATGCTAGACGCCTCAGCAAACGACATACTCTTAGATAAGTTGCCGGAGGAAGCAATACAAATTCTAAACAGGCTGGCCAAGAATGATTATCAATTCTCCTTTACTAGAAGAGGAGGAGTTAGACGCCAAGCCACAATACATGAACTAGGATCATCAGACTCAATTTCGGCACAATTGGCCACTTTAACCAAGATGGTCCAGAACATGCAGAAACCAAACAACACACATGAGGTCAAGGTGATGGATTCTTTTTGTGAGTTATGTGGTGGTAACCATGATTCTTCTGAATGTATGCAGAATCCGGAATCCAGCTTCTATGTGGGGAATTACAATCGGAACAACAATATGATGTCCAATACATACAATCCAGCTTGAAAGAAGCACCCGAATTTTTCATGGAGTAATCCCAACAATGCTCTAAACCAGAACAATCAGAATGCACAAGCATCGGGATTCCAGCAGAATATGCCACGACAATAGGTGCCGCAGCAACAACCGACAACATCTAGTTCATTGGAAAATTCTCTAAATGCTTTTATGATGAAAACTGAATCTTATATGGCTGAGAATAGTAACTTCATAAAAAGAATTGATGCTTTTATTAACAGGACCGATATGAGATTGCAAAACCAAGAGGCGGCAATCAAATCATTGGAAAATTAAGTCGGACAATTTGCTCAAAACCTGAATACTAGACCGCAAGGAGGTTTACCTAGCGATACTGAAGTCGCAAGAGGAACTGTCCATGAGCAATGTAAGGCGATCACCACAAGAAGTGGCCAACAACTTAAAAAGGCTCAAACCCGCTCATCAAACAAAACTCTACAAAAAGATCAAGACGAACCTAGCGGCAAAGCCTCAGATGCTGAACCAGGAATTACCGCGGCAACCGACATAAGCATACCTCGGCAACCGACGATAAGGATGCCTCAGCAACTTGCGATAAGCATGCCTCGGCAACCCTAGTTGATAATGCCTAGGCAACTCTAGTTGTCCTTGCAATACCGTCAATCAGGTTCCAAACCAATGAAAGGATCGAAGATATCCGACTTCCACCACCATTCCCACAAAGGTTGAGCGACAAAAGCAAGAACATCAATTTAAGAAGTTTCTTGATATCCTAAAGCAAGTCCACATCAACTTGCCATTGGTGGAAGCAATTGAACAAATGCCGAACTATGCCAAGTTTCTTAAAGACATTGTGTCCAATAGAACAAGGCTAGGAGAGTTTGAAACAGTTGCCGCAACAGAGGGATGCATGGCCACGTTGCACAATCGTATACCACCCAAGTTGAAGGATCTCGGAAGTTTCACAATACCCTATTCCATTGAAAACCACTATGTCGGGAAAACATTATGCGACCTTGGGGCTAGCATAATCTTGATGCCTAAATCAGTTTTCCAGAAACTAGGAATCGGGAAGGCGAGACCTACAACAGTTATGCTACAGCTAGCCGACAGATCCTATGTGCATCCAGAGGGAAAAATCGAGGACATACTGGTAAAAGTTGATAAATTTATTTTTCGCGCTGACTTTATTGTTTTGGATTGTGAAGCAAATGAGCATGCACCTATCATTCTCGGGAGACCATTCCTAGCAACAGGGAGAACCTTGATCGATGTTGAAAAGGGAGAACTCACAATGAGGGTGAATGACCAACAAGTTAAACTAAATGTGTTCCAGACACTAAGGCATGCCGATGATCCAGAAGAATTCCAACTTCTTCATGCCACGACAGAGTTTAATTTCGACGAGGAATTTAGTTGCCTCGGCAACTATATTACCGATCAATAGAAACCTGAAGAGTATGAAGAACCGGTCAATGAGGAATAACAAGAAGAGGCAAATTGGCAAGTCAATCGACCAGGTACATACTTTGAACCACTGGATTACTCAGGTAAGGAAGGTAAGCTCGAAAAGCCCTCTATTGAACAACCACCGATTCTTGAGTTGAAACAGTTGCCAGAGCAACTAAAATATGTATACTTAGGAACCGATAATACATTGCCTATAATTATTTCTTCTAAGTTACAGCCTGAGCAGGAAAAGAAGTAGATCAAAATGTTGAAGCTACACAAGAAGGCTGGGTGGACAATTGCCGACCTGAAGGGAATTAGCCCGACAGTGTGCATGCACAAGATTTTGTTGGAAGATGATCACAAACCTTCAATTGAGGCCCAGAGGAGACTGAATCATGCCATGAAATGGGTTGTAATGAAAGAAATCATCAAGTGGCTTGACGCCGACATTATATACCCTATCTCTGATAGTACATAGGTAAGTCCGGTACAATGTGCACCAAAAATTGGAGGTATAACGGTGGTAAGTAATGAAAACAATGAACTCATTCCAACCAGGACTGTGACCGGTAGGAGGGTTTGTATGGATTATCGAAAGCTAAACAAAGCCATTAGGAAAGATCACTTCCCATTACCCTTTATTGATCAAATACTTGACCGTTTTACAGGTAAACCCTTTTATTATTTTCTTAATGGTTATTCAGGTTACAATCAAATTGCCATAGCACTAGAAGATCAAGAAAAGACAACCTTCACATACCCATACGATACTTATGCTTTCCGAATGATGCTGTTCGGATTGTGTAACACCCCGGCAACCTTCCAAAGATGCATGATGGCACTCTTTTTAGACATGGTCGAAGACTTCCTTGATATCTTCATGGATTATTTTTTTGTTTTTGGTAATGACTTTGACAGCTGCCTCGGCAATTTAGAGAAGGTGTTGGCAAGATGTGAAGAAACTGATTTAGTCCTCAATTGAGAGAAGTGCCATTTTATGGTAGATGAAGGAATAATGCTCAGCCACAAGATTTCATCCAAGGGAATTGAAGTAGACAAAGCCAAGGTGGACGTGATCGAGAGATTACCCCCACCAAGTTCAGTTAAAGGAATTCAAAGCTTTCTTGGACATGTAGGCTTTTACAGGAGGTTCATTCATGATTTTTCTAAAATCACTAAACCCTTGTGCAATTTGGTTGAACAGGATAAAGTTTACGATTTTGATGATTCTTGCACCCAAGCATTCGAAACCCTAAAGGAAAAGCTTGCCTCGACACCCATTGTCGTTCCACCAGATTGGACGCTACCTTTTGAGTTCATGTGTGATGCAAGTGATTTTACGGTAGGAGCAGTCCTAGGCCAACGCACAGGTAAGGCATTTTATGTGATATACTACGCTACTAAAACTCTTAATAGTGCTCAAGTGAATTACGCAACAATGGAGAAAGAGTTACTAGCTGTAGTTTTCACATTTGACAAGTTTCGATCCTATTTGATTGGTACGAAGGTAATTGTTCATACGGACCATTCAGCAATCAAATATCTATTTGCTAAAAAAGATGCCAAACCTCGTTTGATTCGTTGGATATTACTTTTACAAGAATTTGATATTGAAATTAAGGACATGAAAGGAACAGAAAATCAAGTGGCCGATCACTTATCACGTTTAGAACGCAATAAGGAGGAGGACGCGGATCTAGAGATATGCGATGCATTCCTGATGAGCAACTTTTAGTTGCCTCGGTAACCATGGACACGCACACCTCGGCAACTCTCGATGTTGCGGCAACCATTGATGCACACGGCTCAGAAACCATGGACGCGCACGCCTCAGAAACCATGGACGCGTACGCCTCGACAACCATGGATGCGTATGCCTCGGTAACCCTCGACGCTTTAGCAGCCCTTGACGCGCACGCCTCGGCAATTTTGGGAGCAGTCGCCACGGCAGCATATGCCTCAGCAATACCCTGGTACGCGGATTTAGTTAATTTCCTTGTTTGTGGTATTTTACCTTATGGTCTTACTCACCAAGGGAAGAAGCGGTTCCGCCATGATGCTAAGCATTACTTTTGGGACGAGCCTCTTTTGTTTAAACAATGTGTAGATCAGGTTATACGCCGATGCGTCCCTGAAGAAGAGCAGTAGAATGTACTCCGGCAATGCCATTCTTCACCCTATGAAGGACATTTTGGAGGAACTCGTACCGCGGCCAAAGTTTTACAATCCGGTTTGTATTGGCCAACATTGTACAAAGATGCCCAAGACTTTTACAAGCAATGTGATCGTTGCCAGAGGACGGACAATATCTCTAGACGACATGAGATGTCGCTCCAAAACGTCATCGAGGTGGAATTGTTCGATGTATGGGGGATCGATTTTATGAGACATTTCCCATATTCATTCGGCAACCTCTACATTCTACTTGCCGTCCACTACATGTCTAAATGGGTTGAGGTAGCTGCAGTTCCCAACAATGATTCCAAGACCGTGCAACGATTCTTGCAGAAAAATATATTTACACGGTTTGGGATGCCGAGAGTAATTATCAGTGACGAAGGCAAGCATTTTGACAACAGACTTATTGCCAAGATGTTGCAACACTTCGCGTATCACACAAGATTGCCACGTCATATCACCCACTAACCAACGGGCAAGCAGAAATTTCCAACCGGGAATTGAATGGTATACTCGAGAAAGTTGTAAATCCCTCTAGGAAGGATTGGTCATTAAGACTAGATGACGCGCTTTGGGCATATCACACTGCATTCAAAACACCCATAGGTATGTCCCACTTCCGACTTGTCTATGGCAAAACATGCCATCTACCGGTGGAAATCGAACACAAGTCATATTGGGCAATCAAGACCGTGAATATAGATTGGGAAAGTGTTAGACAAAAACGTTTGTTGGACCTCAACGAGATAGAAGAATTATGTGCACTCGCCTATAACAATGCACGAATCTACAAGGAGAAAACAAAACAATGGCATGACAAGAAACTATTGCCGCGGCAATTCATGCCAGGGCAACTAGTTCTCTTATTCAATTCTCGGCTAAAACTTTTCCCGGGAAAGCTGAAATCAAGATGGTCGGGACCATTCAAAGTTGTCAAACCATTCTCCCATGGTGCCGTGATAATCAAGTCCATCACTGACAAACATGAATTCAAAGTTAATGGACAAATATTGAAGCACTACAACGGTGCTCATGTGGAACGTAACAAAGAAGTGGTCACCTTAGGAGATGCATGAGCATGCTCTCCTTTCGATATTTTATTTTTATTTATTTTTATTTTTTATTTTTATTATTTTCGATAAATTTTTTATTTTATTATTATTTTTTATTTTCGAACTAATTATTTTTTTCCCGATTATTATTATATTTTTAGGATATATTTATTTTCTTTTTTATCTTTTTAAGTTTAAGAATCCCTTTACACATCTTTATTTATTTTCTTTTATTAGTTTATCTTTAATTTTAATCCTTACTTGATTTGTCTTTGAATTGTAGGAAAAGAGTTCAAGATAAAGAGGAATTTTGATCCAATAAGGAAAACATCTTTAACAAGGAAATTAATGGACTGAATCTAAGGCTTATATAAAACCTCCAACTTACCCTAATTAAACCCCCTAGAAGTCACCCTTCCCCTAAACCGAAACCCCATTTATTTTCTATCCAAAATTAAATCCCACCCACCATATTTACTACCTATCTTTTCTATATAACCCATCACCATTAACTTCCAAGAAACCTATTTGTACTTTTCATCGTGCAACTCTTTAGTTTCTTTTATTTTCTTTTCTTTGTTTTTACAAAACTCACAACCAAGATCATCCATGGCATCCAAAATTAAATTTTCGGTTCATCCAAGTTCCTCTAAAGAACCAAGATACAAGAAGTTTGCTACACCGGTAGTTCAAGAAAGATTTCACTCCAAGTTTGAAAGCCGGAAGATTTACGAAGAACAAGGCTTTGAATACTCCAACTATCATCAAGATTTCGGCCTTGAACCATTCATCTTCGAGAGGATTGCACATCAAAAGTGGCAAATCTTTTACCACCAATCGGAATCGGGTAACATCTCATGGGTAAGAGAATTCTATGCTCACTCACCTAACCCGGATAATCCTTATGTTTTTGTTCGTGACAAGGCCATACTCATAAGCCCCGAAAATGTCAACACCTTTTACGGGCTCTACATTGAGAATGACAAGCATCAAGCCTTTGTTGATCAAATCACGCCCAAGCAACTCGACAAGGTGCTTCAAGAACTGACTCTACCGGGAACTCTTTGGAACAACGGTAAATACAAGGGCACGGTAAATCGCCTTCAGCTTAAACCCGAGGTAAAACTATGGAATAAGTTTGTTAAAACTTCTTTAATACCCACCACACACAATACTACCGTTGATATACCGCGTCTTTTGCTCATACATTCTATTTTGCATAATCGCATCATTAACATTGGAAAAATTATTTGTGATGAGATTTTTGTATGTAGCTCAAAAGATAAGGGTTCTCTTTTCTTCCCTTGCTTAATTTCTAATCTTTGCAAGGAGATGCATGTCCCAAGTGAGTCCACAAATGAAAAGGCCCTACCAAAGGCCGGTTGGAATCAAGCACAAATCTGAAAGCTAATGGGAGAGGCACCGGAAAAATCCTCAAGGCCTCCAATTGCCGCGGCAACTCCTGTCGCCCTGGCAATCCCTAATGCCCAAGCACCTAACGCCCGGGCAACTCGGTCATCAACCCCGGGGCACTTTGAAGCACTCTTAAAACCATTGGCGAGCCACCTAAGGCAAATTGAAGACCGGCAACTAATGTTCATGCGGTACATGAAAGAGCACAACAATGCCATCACCCAAGTCATCCTAGAAAAGTATCTGGACAGCCACGTGCCGTTCCTAATTTTTCCTGCCGAGATCCTTGCCCCGGCAACCAATGAAGCAGTCGCCATGGTAACCGCAACAGATGATGCCACGTCAACCAACCCTGAAGATGCCACGGCAACCAGAGCTAAAGACGTCCCGACAATCACTACAAAAGCCAAAGGTAAAGCACCTATGCCCGAATCAACTCTTACGGAATCATTGTCTGATTTTTCAAATTCGGACGAGTCCTTCATTGCACCAACAAAGACCGCACCAATTGAATCCTCCAAGCGAAAAGCCAATGACATTGATGAAGATGACGATAAGGACAACCCCATACGAGGATCGATTCCTCCATCGGCAACAAGGAAACAACTATCGCGTTCAAGCAAGAGAATCAAGACACCGACCAAAAGAAAACTAATCATCCACGACGACGAACTCTCGGAGTAAGTCATCGTTTGCATTTTATTTTTTGTTATTTTTATTTTTCTTTAATGCATGCATTGAGGACAATGCCTCACTCGAGTTTGGGGGGATTGTTATTAGTAGTTACCATGTTTAGTTGCATTCATCTTAAGTATTGCATTTAGGATACATAAATTGCTTGCCATGCCTTTAGTTGGAACAAGAATTGCCTAGATTTGATGAATATCCGATGATGACTTTGCCAATGCACTTAATTGATAGAATTTTTATTCTAGGATAACCATGGAAACACTTAGAATTTTACTATGATGCTAAATTTGATGAAACACTGTTGTGGTTTGATTGATTTAAGGAATTCTAGTGAACTTAGGTTGATAGTTAAAAAAATGGGGGATTAGAATAAAAATTGGATGAATGCTAGAGGTGCCCGAAATTGGCTCTAGCATGTGCTAAAAATTGATCGCTAGAGGTGCCCGAAATCGGCTCTAGTATATGCTAAAAATTGATCGCTAGAGGTGCCCGAAACCGGCTCTAGTCGAATAAATTAATTAACTTAAAGAAACTAAAAACAAAACACTAGAGGTGCCCGAAACCGGCTCTAGTTAAAACATGTTAAAAAGAACCCAATGAAGTAATTTGAAAACCTCTTGTTTGCATAGAATCCGAAAAATCAACTTGCACACAACTCCGCACACACTCACAAGCATTATAGTTTGATTCCGAGTAACTCCTAAGTTTTCTGAAAAATGAAAAGCCAATCATACTTTGTGCCCCGGTTCTGAGAATTGAAATCAAGTTCAAAGCTAAGTTTGTGAAAATTGAAGTCTTGGAAGGTAATTATTAGTTTGCATTGCTTGAGGACAAGCAATAGTTCGAGTTTGGGGTGTGATAAGTGTTCAAAAGTATTGTTTTTCTTACCCTTTTTACTCATATTATTGTTAGACTTAGGCTCATATTAGTTACATAATTAGTCATTCATGTATTAATCCATGTTTCCTTCCATCGTTGAGCTTGATTGCATAACTTGGTTGTTTTTGTGGGAAAAGATGCTGCTTTGGTGTGTCTTGTGTGTATGTGCAGGATCACTTGCCAAAGCAAGGCTAGAGCTAGTTACCAAGGCAATGCATGAAGGAGATGTCGATCTAGTTTCCAGGGTAATGCATGAAGGAGACGTCGAGCCAGTTGCCAGGGCAATTGTCGACAAAGAATAAGGTGATATGATAGTCAAAATTGATGACTAGACAAGCCCAAGATGACGTGGAGCAAAGCTAAATCCCAAAGGAGTTTGATTTCCATGAAGAGGTTAAAGAAGAATTAAATTCCAAGAAGATAGGAGAAGTTCTAGAAGGAATATAATTATAATAAAGAATTATATTCTTTAAAGATAATTTAATTCCAACTTAACTTTATCCTCAAAGGAGGACTTTGACCTAGCCCTATAAATAGATCACCAAGCCGTCAACTCCAAAGGGGAGAGAAGAGAGAATTTTCGACAACATCAAGGGCAAGGAGGATTTCGACAAAGCTCCATCCATTCTTCATCTTTTTCTTTCTTGTTCAATTAGGTTCATGCTAGGGATTCTTTATCTTGTGTTTCTTTGGAACCTAGCCATGAACTAAATCTATTTGGCTAAGGTTATTGTGTCTTATGGTTGTGAGAAACTATTGGATTTTGTTTAGGTAATAAGAGTTTGCACTTTTCTATTCAAGGTTTATTCATTCTTGGTTCTTATTCTTGTTTGCGAGTGAATTGGGAGAGGATCTCGTAACTTCATCTATTTATCTAATATCGGGAGAGTTAGATTTAAGAAACGAATGAATATGATCTTTATTCAATCTATTGATGGTGAAGATTAATCCAGTTTAGGAATAAGTTAAGGATTTCAACGGCTAAGAGGAGCGCAAGATTGGTTGTTGTTCACCCTTAATTCACGCAGGGATGTTTTATCAAGGCATGCACAAGTAGCTAGAGTTTCGACTTAGGGATAAGAAGAAACCATTGAAGAATACTCTGCCGAACCTTGAAGGTTGCTGCCCAGACGCCAAGTAGTTGCCCAGACAACCATCGATTAGTTGCCAAGGCAACCCCGTTGTGCAAGTTGCCACGGTAACTGAGTTGCCCTTGCACTCTTTTACCAAGACGATCCAATCGGCTATCACACCTCAACTCACGATAACCTGGCCTATCTATCTCACTTGATCTCATCTATTCTTTTACTTTATTGCTTTCTAGTTTAGTTATTACTTTAAACTCCTATAATCTTCTACTTGTGTTTTCTTTTACTTTTTACAATGCAAGAGATTAGATTCTTGAAGTGGCACCAATCCCTGTGGAGACGATATCTTTTATACTATAACTTGCGACGTGTATACTTGCACAATTGCGTAGCACTTATTACGCGTAACAGAATGCTCACCTATAAATAGTATGAACATGTAGGAAAGCGTTGATACGTCTAGACAAGAAAAAAGAAAAAAATGGACGTGTTTTGGGTTTAATCTTTTCGATTTACTTCGGTAAACCTAATGTAGCTTTCTCGGTTCGGTCTTGGGACTAGGCCGGGTCGAGGGGGTTACATTTGAAATTGAAATTAAGGTGTGGATGTTTAATTCTTTTAGGATTGAATGAAACGTCGTCTCGAAGTCTTTATCACTCGGATGATTAATAGACCCGACACGCGCCTAGAAGAATATATTTCGAGGGATGGATTTTTGCATGTATCCAAAACTATTGGAGGTGCAAAATTAGATGTTGATTTAATCAACGCCCTTGTAGAAAGGTGGAGGCCGAGGACACACATATTCCACCTTCCGTGCGGTGATGCGACGATAACCTTGGAGGACATGTCGCATATTCTCGGTCTGCCGGTAGACAGAGAGGCTATTATCGGTCACAGCAGTGGTGACTGGCGTGGGCTGTGTTTTGATTTGCTAGGGGCTGCGCCAGATCGGATGGATGGTGGTGCTGTGTTTCTTCGGTGGCTGCAGGAAAATTATAGCCATTTACTGGAGGGCACGAACGCGGAAGTGAGGACAGTAAAGAATTTTTTTCTGAATATTAATGAAAAAATAAATTTCAAAATTTTAATATATATTTCTTTTCTATTGTAGGCATATGCTCGCATGCATATTTTACAAATAATTGGTGGGATATTGGTGCTGGACAAATCTTGTAACAAAGTACATATATTGTGGTTGCGTCATTTGTGGGATTTTGATAAGCTGGTAGACTGAGCTGGGGATCGGCGGTACTGGCATTTCTCTTTAGAGATTTGTGCAAGACCACAAATCCTAAGAAGCACGACATTGGAGGTTGTCTTCTTTTGTTGCAGTCTTGGGCGTGGTTTAAAATGCCATTTTTACGCACTGAATTGAGCGTGTCGAGTCCTTATATTTTTCCACTATGCCAGAGGTAAGAAAAAAATAATTTTTAAAAAAACTAATAATTTTTTGTAGCCAATTTTTAATATTAAAGTTATGTTGGTTGTTCTGTAAGTGGAGAGGTAATTTAACCCATGTTGGTCTGGCGAAAGGTATGAAGGCTATCAGACAGGACATTGAAAATGAATCCGAGAATGAGGTAAATATTTGGAGTTTGAATTTAATATTGAATTTGATGTAAATATTTAAAATAAAGTTTATCAATTTAAGTTATAATTGTAAATTGTACAGTTTTTGTGGAAATCGTACGCAGATCCGAGTATCCATAAATGCCTCTTGGAATTTTCAGAGGGGACGAAAAGTGCTTGGACAGCGATGATAGCACTCATCTTCTACTCAACAGTTGAGTGACATCCGATCGATCGCGTCTTACGCCAGTTTGGTTGCATCCAAAGAATCCCGTCTTACGCCAGTTTGGTTTAATATGTACAAAGAAAAATAATTTTTTTAATATTGCGTGGTAGGTGGATTGGTCGGTGAGGCACGTAGAGTGGATTGCTTAGTGGAGGAAAAGGGAACATCCGTACCGACAACCCATTCGTGAGTATGTAATGTTCGATACGATTATCAGCCATGATTACTTTCCCTGGTACTTGGCAAATGAGAAGACCAATCTTTTGACTCCAGAGGAGCAGGCGTTCGTTATTGAGCGTATCCAACGCAATCGCCCGTGGACTGATAAATGTTTAAAATTTAATGATTATTTTTAAATGAAAATAAAATAAATAAATATGTTAGGAGATATTTATCAATTAATAGTTTTTATAATAATAAGGGTGAGGGGTTATCTAAGATTAATCTCAAAATCTAATCTTAATTAGTATTAAAATATAATGTAATTTTAGAATAAATAAAATTATAATTTTTCACATTTTAATAAAAAAAATATTAAATAATTTTTATTTTAGATTATCAAGCATTAAAAAATTAAATCATTAAAAACGTTAATTTTGATTATTGCTTACTTCCACCTACTAAGTTCGAAAATTTATTATAATAAAGATTTAAAACATTAAAAATTTATCATTAAAAATATTTTTAATTGTTATAATATAGAAATATATTTTGTATTTTTTCTTCTTTTTCTTTTTCTTTTCTTCTTCCTCCTCCTCATCTAAATGTAATGTTTTTTATTAAATTTTTTAAAAAATATTATTTTATAATTAAATGAATATTGATTTAAATAGTTTTATAAATGAGATTATGCCCTATAATATTCTATTTTTAAATCATAAATAAAAGTAAATAAATAAATTTTAAAAATAAGCTAAATTTTAAACTAGAATAATGGTGTGACATGATACAATAATAATTTTAATCATTAAATACTTGTGCAATATATTAATTTGATCATTTGAAACAAATCAATAAATTTAATATTATATATATAAATTTATATTTTTAAATTGTTTGTTCTCATAAAAATGATATATTACTTTTCATGTTACATTTGTTGTATAATAATAGTTCAATAGTAGTTTTTTTGTTGTTTTTTTGACATAATACAATTATTCAACCGTTACCTTGATACGATAGGCTCACTTGTTTAAATAGTATCACAAAAGATTAATTTGATGAAAATTTTAAATATGAATGATTAAATTTATTGAATTGTATCAAATTAGAATAAAATTACTAAAATATATAAAATTTTAAGATTAAAAATGTTATTATACTATATCATATTAGAAGTTGATTTTAATTTTAATGACGAAATGATATATTTATAATAATATTTTAACCAATGACTTGTTTGTATATTAAAAAAAAGAAGAAAAATATCATATTTATTATAAAATTTATAATTAAATGATCGTGAGATAATTTACTCTGCAGATAAGGATGCTGTAAAAGTGAGATCAAAATTACTCTAACCTAATTATCTTCATTCTCCTTGTCTACCCCCATCATTCTCTAATTTCAATTCTCTAAGCCTGCCGCCGCTCTTTGCTGTCACAACCATTGGTGCTGCTCTTTGTTACTTTTAATTCAGGAATTTTATGCGAATATATATCTTCAAGTGTTTTGTCTATTTTTTTTTTCCTTTTCTTTTGGCACAAAAACAAGGGCTTAACTCTTAAATTCAAAATTTTGCAGTGACCGTGAAAGCTGTAACTTACGCTGTAAAATCGGAATCGTTACAAAAGCATTTGGATTGATCCAGAGTTTTTGTCCAGCGGTAAGAATTTCTGATATTTTTTTGAGCTTGTTGGTTGTTGATTTAAATAGTATTGAACGAAATGCTTGGGCTCCCCGTTAATTTTTTGTTATTGCCGGAATCTTAATAAAACTATTAGTAATTGGGATCTAAATTTGGAATATAAAAAACCTTTATTGCTATTAAATAAGAAATATCTGAACGAATAACTAGATGAGGAATGGCAAGAATAGTAACTGGATTCATAGCTTTGGTCGAGTTAGACAGAGATTCAGCTTCCTCTTAAGTCTTACCTCAGTTTTTTTTTTTTCGGGTCTTTGCACCTGATATTAGTTTGAGCTCAGTTTTTTTATGGGAGTCACATTTGAACATATTCCTGACAACTGACATTTTTTTCAATAACTGAGTAAAAAAATACAATGCTAGAGTATATGCGTTAGAAGCAAGATAGAAGATAGTGTGTTAATGTATATAAAGATCTGTTTTAAGTATCGTAACAATATGTGTGGAAATATTGATTTGTTTCAAGGTCTAGAATGAAATCTAGGTGAGTTATGATTTTACTGAAATGCTGTCTTTTTAACATATTTATGTGTGTGTCTTGCTCTCAGCCTTGCTTGAGGATCTGGGATAAGCTACAGAAAGTATTCAAGGGAAGCTTTGTCTACATGGGTAAGAAGTTGCGTGAAAAGGATGGACAGAAGAGGGAGAACAAACAGATTGAAGAAGGCAACTCTGCTGAAAAGGAAATTGTTGTTTTGAATGTGTCTACTGAAAACACGAATCGTGTTCCCAAATCAAGCAATAGAATTGATGATAAGAATGAAAAGGAGGATCACAGAATAAAGAGGAAAGCAAAACTTGGTACAGATATTAAGGAATATCAGAAGGCTCATAAAAAACATAAGAAAAGTAAAGATGTAGTTGAAGTTAAAGAGATTTCAAAGGAAACTTGTCTGGGTGGAAAAGAGATCACAGAACAAGAAGCTATTGAGGCGATCAATTTGGAGAACAATGGGGAATCAAAATGGGCTAGGAAAGGTAAACACAAAAAGCAGAAGGATGTGATTGATGCAGTTGCTACTGTGGCTGAAACCCTCGAACATAGTAAAGTGCAAGAGCCAGTTGAGGTACAAAAAATCTGCAGCCCTGAAGACAATAATAAGATGGTGCGTGGAAAAGAAGAGGCATACAAAAAGCGGAAGAAGAAGAAGAAACAAAAGCCTGAGAAGGTGAATGGTGTTGTTGCTGATGATATTGAAGTCATGAGCAGTATAGCTGATGAAAATGTTACTAGTGAAGAGAACTCGGCAGGCAATGAGATAGAATGCAGAAAATTGCGAGATATCAGTGGTGATACTGAAGATGGTAATCACCGAAAGAAGAAATCAAAATCAGTGGAGAACAATGCGGAAGAAAAAAGGGATATGAAAGGTAAACACAAAAAGAAGGATGTGATTGATGCAGTTGCTACCGTGGCTGAAACCCTTGAACATAGTAAAGTGCAAGAGCCAGTTGAGGTACAGAAAATCTGCAGCCCTGGAGACACTAATAAGATGGTGCATGGAAAAGAAGAGGCATGCAAGAAGCGGAAGAAGAAGAAACAAAAGCCGGAGAAGGTGAATGGTTATGTTGCTGATGATATTGAAGTAATGAGCAGTATGGCTGGTGAAAATGTTACTAGTGTAGAGAACTCAGCAGGCAATGAGATAGAATGCAGAAAATTGCGAGATATCAGTGGTGATACTGAAGATGGTAATCGCCGAAAGAAGAAATCAAAATCAGTCAAAAAGGGTTCTGAGGGTGGACATCATGAAGGTGATGCAAGAAACAGAAGTGTTGACCCTACCAATCAGGTTGAAAATGCTACACCTAAAGATAAATCGAAGAAAGTGAGTTTCTGTGATCAGGTTGAGGTTTTCCCTTATACGGGTGTAACAGATAATGCAAACAAGGACGGCAAAGAAGGCTCAGTGAAGGACGGCAAAGAAGGTTTAGTGTATGGTAAGCGTTACTCAAAAGAAGAAGATGAGCTTGTTATGAATGCTGTTGCTGAATACATCGAGTCTCATAACTTGGGTGATGAGGGTCTAAATATGGTTCTGAACTGTGGAGCTCACTCCGAAGTGAGGAACTGTTGGAAGGAAATTCAAGCAGCCATTCCCTGGAGGCCACTTAATAGTGTGTATCATCGAGCTCATATTCTTTTTGAAAGGGATGAGAAGCATCCATGGACTCCTGAAGAGTTGGAGATTGTCCAAAAATTTGTTGAGAAACATGGACGAAAGTGGAAATTGTTGGCCGAATCACTGGGCAAGCATAGGCATCATGTAAAAGATACATGGCGTAGAATAAAACTGACCAATGCGAATAAAGGCCGATGGTCTCAAGAGGAGTACCAGAACTTATTTGACTTGGTGAACTTGGATCTATCTATGAAAGCCAGCCAGGAAAGGCTATCTAAGCATGGAATGTTGCGAGACAACATCTGTTGGACTGCAATCAGTGACAAGATGGAAACCAGACCCTTTGTCTCCTGTTGCATTCAATGGTATAGAAAGTTAACTTCTCCTATGGTGGCTGAAGGCTTATGGGCAGATGCTGATGACTATCGCATGCTGGATGCTCTTTCTAGCCTGGATGCTTGCTGCATGGAAGATGTTGACTGGGACAATCTTCTCGAGAATAGGTCTGGAGATTTATGTCGAAAACGGTGGGGCCAAATGGTTCGGCATTTAGGTCCAAACAAGGACATGTCCTTTGCAGAACAGGTTGATGTTCTTGCTAATCGATACCGTCCCGACATGGTTGAAGCCAGAGAGACCTATGATAGCAAACGTCCAATTGATCTGCCATAGATGTGATGCTATGTCTTACTCTCTCGTAGCTTGTTTCTAGCACTGTTTTGTTAATTGCCTGGGATAGTCAATTGAGTTGGAGTTTGTAAAAGATTTACAAGTATAATTGACCTGGGTGTTTGCTTATGCTTTTGTATGTGTTCTGAATTTTACTATAAATTTCCTTCATTTTTTTATCCTTATTATACATCGCAAGGCTATGCCTAGTTGGTACCTTGCTGCTGCAAAAGATCAAGTTCCAATTTCTTCAATTCCATCAATCGGAGTTCTGTAAGTTTGGGCCCTTTTATAGTTTCTACAACTTATTTCATTGATCAGTCTTCTGGCGTTTTAATTATCAGATTTTTGCAAAGGAAGTTAAAATTGCTGAATACTTGAGAAGTTTGATGTCAAATGAAGGTCAACTCATGGTGCTACTAGGAAACATCCATGGACAGGGCTTACATGTATGCATATTGCAGCAGGTGCATTAGATTGAAATGCTCACTGATGCAGGCAGTCCTTTTCAATATATGAGATTGGATCATGTTTACATTTCGAAATCATTCCAAGGTATTTGAAATATACATATATATATGTGTGTTTTGTTAAACCCGTAAACAAATTAAAGTATGTTTTGAACATTTTTATATTTATTTTTTTAAAAAAATTGAGGCCTCGTTAAAAATTCTCTCCATTTTAGAAGGGGAAAGAGTGCCTAATCTAAAATTTTATTAATACTTTCCAAACGTTCAATACAAGAACAAAAATATCACTAACCACATGACACCATAAAAGGTACAACCAATACAAACAGCACAAACTAAAGAATTTAACCAATGCCCTGCTTAGCGAACTCATCAGCCTTAACACTAGCTACCCTTGGAATGTTATGAATTAGAATCTCATTTTTGACCACCAGATCTAAAATTTCATGCACTGAAGTTCTGAAAGTAGAAAATGTTTCTTCTTATTTAATAACCTCGCAATCACATTTGATGATAGTTCATCAACTGAGGATTTTGAAGTTGTTCTTTTATACAGGCTCCTCCTTTGGAGGTTCAGAGGTGGTTACACGAGGACGCTGCCAGTGCCATGAGTTGAGATTCAAGGTTGGACGATGGACTGGAGTCTTGGTTCGGGACATGTCGATGGTCTTTATGTCTAGAAATTAGAATTAATGTTCGACCAAGTTCTGTCATGATGTTTAGCTAGATGAGTATTTTTACGTGTACTCTTTTCTTCCGACTAAATTTAAGAGTTTTAATGAGACACATGATAATACATTATGTGTATGATTCATATATACCATGTGATGTGTGGTGGTTGTTCAACTTTTTTTTATTTATCATAAAGTTGAGGGTTTGATTTTCACGGTAATATAATACATTCCATGATTAATTATTTACCTCTTAGTGAGATACTCTAATTCTAATATACTATTACACAAAATTATAATTTAAATACCATACTAGTACAATTAACTCTCAGTTGACACTCTTCCCTATTCTTTAAGTTGCGGGTTTAATACCCGCCGGGAACAAAGTTTCACCCCTTCTCCTTAAGTAAGAATTGTTAAAAAAATAATTTATTTTAGATATTTCGTAACACTATTCTCCGTATCATATTATTTATATTTCTTATGTTATGTTAATATCATATGTCCGTACACCTTGCATTACTTCTTATCATAATTAAACTTAGAAATTTTTTTATATGTTTATGTTTTTTAGTCTATAACGACTTAATTTTAAATTGAAATTTATTATATTGATACAATTTACGGAAGATATATATTTTAAATTGTTTATTAAATTTGAGTCGAGTTGTTCGAGTTTATATTCAAATTTAATTATAAATACTTATAATGTTATGATACTAATTGATTCCAATTTAAAAGGCTTTCTATAACCATATACAATATATATATGATATAAGTATATCAGACATAGTTGAAGAACTTGACTCAAAATTAAAAATTGATCTATTAATATTAAAAAATTTAAATTATTTGAGTCTTATTTTATAATTCAAACTCTATTTAAAAATTTTAGAATTGAGTTTATGGAACTATAATTTACCGATTTTTGCTCACTCCTGCCACTGCCTGTATAAGGCTTAGTCCCTCTATTTTAAGCCACACGAAAAATATACGCAGATCTATTCTATTTACTTGCAAGTCAATTTAAGATCTATTTTAAGCCACACAAGAAAAAAATACACGCAGATCTATTTTATCTGCTTACAAGTTAATTTAGGATACATAATTGTATATTTATATATATCCAGTTATACAGTATAAGAGATTTTAATTTTTTTAATGTTTTTTAGAGCGTCGGATGTGTAAAATGGATAGCTGAGATTAACAGTAGGTTATGTGAAGATTATCCCTTGAAAAAAAGTAATGAGTTAATCTCAACCATCTATTTCACTCATCCAACAATCCACAAAATGTGTAAAACTATAAGTTTTATATTATATGTAAGTAGATCCTACCTGATATATATATATATATATATATATATATATATCAGATTTGGGAAGAGGGTAATGGCCCCGTGACAAGTGGTATCAGAGCGACCCTTTGACTGCCCGATTTCACGCCGAGCGCCCATGAGTGGGGTAGACAGGGTGGACAACTGTGACAAGGTGACCCATCACGAGAGCGGAAGCTCGTGACGAGGGCGTCACGAGGTTGAGTGGGGGAGAATGTCACGCCTGAGAAGAGGCATGGTCATTAATCTCACATCGGAAAGGAAAAGGGAGGTCTTGGGATATAAATACGGTGGCGCTGCACATCCTATTAGACATGTCTTTTGGGAAGAGGGTAATGGCCCCGTGAAGTAGACGTGAAGATATTCCATATTTGTTTGAATAAATTATTAATTATCAATATTTTGTATATATTAATATTAATTAGATTATAAAAATTATTTTTTAATATCATTATTAAGCATATATGAAGTATGTATATATTAATTTTTTATTTATAAAATTATTTTTAATATATTTTTAATAGTTATTAAATTTGGATGTATATTTAATTTTTTATTTAGAAATTATGCTTTGACTATAATTTCATTAATTATTAAACTTAGATGTATATATTAATTTCTTATTATGAAATTATATTTTTAATTTTATTAGTTAATCAAATTTATGTTATTTATAGATTTTTTTTGTAATTGTCAAGGACAAAAGAGTCTTTACAACTCTTTTATCTAATCCTCTAGCTCAAAAAACTTATTTTTATGAGCATTTTTAAATTGAGAGGTTTCTTCTTAATCCACTGTTATAATCTTCTATTTATCAAACATCTTAATTTGACCGATCAAACCTCTAAAATAGTTTAAACCTCAAATTTTGATTCAAAAAGTTGTTTACCAAACATGGCCATTGTGTAAATTTAAGATTGATCTCTTATATAAAATGTAAAATAATATAATTAAAGTTTAATTTATCTCGGGCATAGTCGAGTATCAAATTTAGTTATTGGCAAAAAAACATTATATTTTTAAAATTTGAATTTAGATTTGAATATCGAAGAGAATATTATTGAAATGAATTCCTATGTGCAAAACAAAATAAACCTATAAGATTAAAAAAACTCACCTTTACTCTTTGCCCTAAACTTTTTCTCTCAACTATAGAGCCGCTCACTCTTACTTCTCTTTTCCTTTAAACCCTGGCGGCGACACTAATAAAAATCTCGGGATCTATCGTTTTGTTTGTTTTATTTTTTTAGTTTTCAATAAATTATTCTACTCTTGTGGCACGATCTACTTTATCTTTTGGTACTTTTTTCTCTGCCTTTGACACGTTTTTTTCTCTTTTTTGTTTTGATTTTTATTAGGATTGGATCTGACGACGCCACGACTGATCAAAATGGCGTTTATTTGTAATCATGATGATCTTCCATGCTCTGGATCCTCGAATTGAATTTGGATACGCGGTTTGTGCTCGTGGATAGTTTCTCATGACGCTCGGTTCTGATTTGCGGTTCTCAGTGGTCTTTCAATAGATTAATCTCCTTTTGTGGTTCGTTTGCCGATGTAGTCAGATTTGTTCGTGTCTATTTTTCGACTCGAGTCTTTTGGATGAGTTTTTAACTTTTTCCATGTATGGTCCTTGTATGAACTAAAGTGGCTAGTTTTAAGAAAATGTCCAAATGAAGTATTTAGTTTATAATGATAATTATAAACACTTATTGTAATTTTGGGTATTTTCTCGTTTTAAAATTAGCGGCTTCTATTCAAAAAAAAAACTCACCTTCATCATTGCAAATAAGACATTACCTGGCATTGTTTTCTCATGAAGAAGAAAGGAGTAAATGGTGTGCACATATAATTAGTATAGGTATTAATTAACATTTAATTCTAAAACAAATAAATATGGTTGGTGATTATAGATTTTAAATGACAACTAAACAACATTTAATTTCCATATTTGGGCGAGTATCATTGGTGTCTCAGAGATGCCAGCTTCATGAAGAGTGGGTTAAAAAATACGGGCTGTATCCCCAAAATCCATCTACGGTAAGTAAAAATACCTTCCTAAGGCAAACACAGCACAGCACAGCACAGAAGAGCAGATAGCAAGAGTCTTATATATATATATGTGTGTGTGTGTGTGTGTGTTAATCATGTATTGGTGTAGTTGCTGCTGGCCTTACATCACCTTTGCACGTTACGAAGAAGGAACTCATTTGTAAAAGAAGCAGACAAGTTGCATATGTTTCCATCCAGACCAGACCACTATCTTCAAACTTAAAACCTCCTTTTTCTTTTTCTTTCTCCTCCTTACTTCTTATCTTAGATTCTTAGACTTGGAGTTGGACAAATCCACCCCACCCCACCCTGAACTGCAAATTAATCAATGGCGTCCAACAACATGGATTTGGACATGGCTTTATCAACCAAGAAACTGAGGCCCGCCTCTCGAAACAAGGCAAGCTCCTCCTCCTCCTCCTCCAAAACCACCAAAGACCGCCATGCAAAGGTTGATGGCAGAGACAGACGCATCAGGTTGCCACCTGTTTGTGCCGCTAGGATTTTCCAGCTCACTCGGGAACTCGGGCTCAAGACTGACGGTGAGACCATTGCATGGCTCCTGTGTCAGGCCGAGCCATCCATCATTGCTGGCACTGGCATCGCCATTACCCCACCGCCCGCTTTGGTTCCTTTTCTTTCCTCGGGTTATTCCCCTTCTTTCGACTTTTCTCACCCAAAACTTGTCTACCAGAATCAACAACTGCTCAGAAGGACTGAACCCGGTTTGCCACCTTTTCAGTTTGACTTGGCTTCAAATTTTGATTTGGATTTTTCTGCTACTGATATTGCAATGCTGCAGTCGGTTACAACAACTCAAGACAAACAAGGGAAAGCTTGAGAGAATCTAGTCAAGCAAAAAACAACTACTTAAGTTGCTTGTTACTTCGGATGAAGAAAAAACTTACATCAGCTAATACCTGGCACTTATATATGCTGTAATCTTAAGTTTTCGTGTACCAATTCAAGAATTAGTTTTCAACATTAACCCAAAACAAAGTTTCTCAACTTTTTCTTCTCTTTGACATGTGCATTGAATGTTCTTTTAACGAATTTGAAGATGAATGTCGGCACATGAGTACGACCGTACCAATATAAATAATCTTCTAGTATCTATTGAATTAATCACTAAAATGGTTATTTCGAGCAAACGACTGGAAAACATCATCAGCGCGATGAAATGTGAGCAAATGCACAAGCTTGCAAGTCTTGCATTTAGAAAAAAGAATATATATGTTTTTATTATTTGAAGATGGTTTGGGGTCCAAGAAATTTACAGAATCATGTGGTAGCATTGAAGCAAGATGATGTATCTGCTCTTGAAAGTCCAGATTGCATCAAACATGGTAGAAAATAACTGATGCGACAGATGAGCTTCTTCCGGTGACTCCACATACTTGTTACAACATTCATTGATATTCATCCGGTGACTCCAAACGCTAGTTCCGAAACATTCACCACCTTCTCTTCTTCTTTGTCCCAAATCCAGGCACATCTGATAAAGGAGCATAATCCAAATATTATCAATTTGCAACAATATGAATAAAGTTTTAAAAAAACAAACTGAACCACAGTTTCAAAACATAAATTGACCGTTTCTTTATTGCATCTATAAAACTCCCATCCTTGTGCATATGTCATGGTCCCTGCCCGTTCCAGGCCTGTGACACATCTTTCAGTTCCTGAAATGTTCCTTTCTGGAACCTTACAAATCATACTATGCACTAAAATCCCCCCAAACCAGAAACTCAAAGATAAAGTCTGAAAAAGACAACAACCATTGTCAGTTCATTTGAGTTGCAAATGAAACTGTGCTGCACCCCTTGGTAGAAAGAAACACTGGCGGAAAACCCGATTTGAGTGATCCATTTCCAAAGCTACTACATGGAATCTGTTCAGCGAAAAACAGTTCAAAGCATGCAACTCAGAGCCAAATTGGAAATTATGGAATATAATTCCACGTCTTTTAGAAAGTTATTAAATTGCAAAGGTCGAACACATTTAAGACTTATAATGGGTAAATGCCACGAGATACTGACTGAAAAAGTTCCCTAGACAGAAAAGTAACTGGCCAACTCAAACCCACTACCAGTGGATTTCTATTCTCAGGTAAAATGTTATATGAAAGAAGTAATTTCCAAGGACGGATATTTACTTCCAAATGGATACATCGAGTTATGGTGCACCTCTGGCAAAAGCTCAAAAAATAACTACAAAACACAGATTAAACCAATTAATTTGATGTAAACGTCCACGGAACGACACAATCTTTCTTCTCTAAAATAACTAGTAGAAGAAAAATAACGGATGGTGGCGATACCCAATCAGGTAATAAACATGGCCTAAGGGGTCAAAACCAAGCCAAAAAAATGGCAGATGTCACCTGTAACTAATGATATATTTTAAGAGATGACCAGATGTTTAGAGGAAGTTCTAAAATAACACACTTACTGATTTCAATTAGAATTCCGATGACAATCCAGTAAAAAGAATTTATTCTATTGATAAAACTAATACAAGTGAAAGTCAGAATAATTGTACCTAGTTTTGTCCTTTGGACATTCGGAAGAATCTCAATGTAGCAAGTGTCCTTGAATGAGGTTATGACAGATATTTTAATTAACACCATACTGCAGCAGGTCATTAGCATGTATTAGACACCCAATTATAGTTTTTTCAGACTAAAACTATAGGTTTACACTTCAAAGCAGAGGACAGAAATTGGTTTGATTAACCTTTCATATACCATAAATTCATCCTTCTTTGTAGGACAAACTAGATGGGCGATTCGCAACAGAAAATTGATATGCAGGTTAGAGAATTAAACCAAAATTTAAAGGGGAAATGCACAGACAAGGAAAATGAAATCAATATAGATGGAGCATACTGAATCAGAAGCAGCCTGCAAAGTGACATTATCACCCCATTCACCACTCCTATGAGCATCAGCATGATGAAGAAACAAGGTTAAGAAAAATAAAAAAAAAGAAAGAATGATCAAGTGAAGGAGTAGTAGAAAAATACTTGGACATCATCTCCAGATCGTCACCATATGCCATGAGAACATACCCCTCATATATATCTGGATAAGACTTAAGCTGATTGTGTAGGATATTGCAAGAAAAGAAGTACTAAACATCGAAATTCAAGTGCAATGCATAATGGTTCAAATGAAAGACTATAATACAAGCTCAGAAAAAAAAGAGTCAAACTTTATCATGATAAGTGAAAACCTGAAAGGCCAACCTAATTTATGACTTGTCTAAAAAATTCATGATGCTCAGGATATCGATAAAATTGATCTGATAGAGCACGGAACTGGTAACATCATGAATGAGGCATTAGATATGTAATTTGCATTAAGCAGTGCACAGTGCACTAACAATTACTGAGCTTCCATGCCCAGTGGATAGTACGACACAGGAAAAAAAAATGAAAACTAATGACGGTTTAGACACAGAACAAGTTCAACTATTTGATGTAATATGTAGCGAAAACATTTATACCTATGCTAGCTCTTTTGATGCTGACATTCATGAGCTGCAGGCCATGTAAGATATCATGCAAGTATACTTACAGTAAGTATGAACTACATTATACCAGGGGAAAAGTAGGAATTAAAGAGTCACATAAACAAAGAAATGATAAAGTATATACTTTATCATCTTTTTATAGGTAATTTGCTAACATGCATTTTTCTGTGTACACATTAAACGTCCTAGAAACCTCATCAATATAATTTAATCAGAGGCTTCCATAACTTAATCACATTTACACCAAACACCAAAACAAGTCGACATTTTAGTTTTCTACTTTCAACTTTAAGAAACTAACCTGATAATTATCATCTCCTTCAACTTTATATTCCACCAAATTTTAGACCCTAATCTGTTATCGCAAAAGAATTTCCAATATATTCAAAAAAATAGGTTAAGCAAGAAGAAAAAAAAATAGAACCATAGGCATAGATGGAGAAGAAAATAAAGAAAGAAAACCTTTCTAGTAGCCTTTGATGATCTAAAGTTGGTTCATCAACTGTGGGTAATTCACCATATTTTTTGGTACATGATACAGACAAGCAGAAGAAAACAAAAAGCATAAGCTACAGTTCTTCTTGAAATGTCATAATCAGAAATCTAAAGCTTACAGGAAGAGGAACCATCTGATTCAGCCTTTTCTCTACTTCACCATCAAGAGCATGCTCATCTGTTAGCTCCAACGAGTATAACCAATCTACCTCGAATAACAATTTTTCTTCAGGGCTAGAGCATGAACTCGAAGGGGCTGTATCATTCCGCTCTTCCTGATTTCAATTCTGTCCTATAATCACAAAATATAAACACAGAAATTGAACACATTAAAAGGCACACAAGTAAGATAAAATATTGAACTGGAATTCCAGAATTTCCCTTGTACTAGAACCAAAGTCTCCAACCGACTGAAGTGGATAACCAGAAACCTGCAATTGCAATTTTTCTTCTTCCTCCCCTTGGTTTGGAGATTCGGAAACTGCAAGTTGCTATAGTTCTTGAAGTTGAAGAGTATGAGCAATAGCCTCGTCATTTTCAATATCGCAACATTTGTAACAATCCTCCTTGAAATAATTCACAATATAATGCTCCCCATCCACAATTAGCATAAGGTGATCTATTGAAAAGTTGCAAACCCCAGTTAACAAAATCATGTTCTTGCTCATATGTAATCATTATCTCAAATGTAGACAATTTCCTAAACCCCAAAATGTGCTTTCTCCTGAAATGAACAATTATAGAATAAAAACTAGAAAATGAAGCTTAGTTATTTAGCAACAAAATGCAAAACCCAGGTTCAATATTAACTAAATATTTGTACTTTTTACTTTCAATTACTGGATTTGCAGCTAAAATGTCCAGATTTTACACCCCAAAAAAAAACCCAATGGCACCAAACTAAACAATGAATTAACAGAAAAAAGTTGAGATTCAGATTATAAAAATTAAAATGCCCGATTAAACAATAGCGTTGGATGAAATAGAGAAAAAAATTCCAACGTACCAGAAAGGCTGAATAATATTTAGAGGAAAATTAATTAAGATAATGAATACTGAGATGAAAAATGATAAAAAGTGTAGCCGTGGCTTTATTCTGAAAAGAGGACTGACTTGGGCTCGCTAATACAATGATAGCACACCTCCAGGCTCCAGCACCTTCTATAACCGGGCCTCACTCTCCTACTGTACACTGGCCAGGACCTGAAGCAGGATGGATATGCTTAAATGTTGATGCTTCAGTGTCTCCAACCACGGGGTTTAGCTCCACGTGATCATTCTGGTTCTTGGCTCTCGGGTTTTCAGAAAGAAATTGGAATTACGCGACCTTTACAAGCTGAATTGTGGGCAATTCTCATCGGCCTTCAATTTGCTTGGGAACATGGTATTGGAATCCGATTGTGCGGAAGCGGTTAAACTCGTACAAGATCCGAAGGCGAGTGATAGCCCACTTTCGCTTGTTTGGATCCCGCGAGAAGGCAACATGCCTGCAGATTTGCTTGCTGACCCTCACCACCATTATGTGGCTCGCTTAGACTCGCCACCGGCCCTGTTATTTCCTCTTCTTGATATGCATCTCTCGTTTGTAAGGTCCTAGTTGCTTTAAGTTTTCTCATTTCAATTCAGAAAACACCCTGAAGTCACGAGGTTTTATAGCCTCCGTCAGTTTATCATTTTTTTTAGTAACTAATTACGATAAAATGGTTTGTATTTCGATAAAATGGAAGAAGATAATTAAAAAATTAAGGTCTAATACAAAAATAAGTGTCAAACTATACCTTTTTGAATTTTACACCGTTATAATTTTAAGTGTTCGGTCGTTTAAAAAAATCGTTACCCAATAAAAATGTGATATGTGACATGTTTTTTTTATTATTTAAAAAAAGCTTAATCGTCAAATAGGTGCCCAAATTATGCATTTTTTTTCAGTTAGGTGCCCAAACTATTTTTTAGGCCAAATAGGTGCCTAACGTTTTATTCCGTGACCCATTTAAGGTTTGACCGTGACGGGCGTTAATTCCCATCATTAAATGACACGTGTTATCTCCTGAAAAATCTAAAATTATATTAAAAATAAATTAATTAATAAAACAAAATAAAAATATATCATGAAATTTTAAGTATTCCCAGAACAGTCCCAAATCCCTAAACCCCCAAATCCGACCACTCTCGTCGACATTGGCCGCGTTGCCGACGAAGGAATAAAGCGCCCTCCCCTCGTCGAACAACTCACACGTCATTCGTTATCCGTCCTACCACCTTTCGTCGCAAATCGTTCGAAAGAACCATTTGACAATTTCGATGTTTCGCACGACGTTGGTCGATTTCCGACGACAGGGTGGTGGGATAAATGGTCGCGGTGGTCCGACGATCGATGGTCGGCGGCATGACAATCGGCGGCGAAATCAGCCCAAATCAATATTTGGATTTTGGGAGTTAGGGATTTGGGAAATTGTGGGTTGTTTTGTGAAATCTGGAAAGTTTAGAAATTTTCTGAAAATTAAGTTAAAAGAAATAAAAAAATATAAAAAAGAAAAGTCATGTGTCATGTTTTGATTGGATGACAAAACTTTTTTAATGGTCGTTGACTGAGAAACCTTAAATAGGCCACGGAATGAAACGTTAGGCACCTATTTGGCCCAAAAAATAGTTTGAGCACCTAACTGAAAAAAGAGAGCATAGTTTGGGCCCCTATTTGACGGTTAAGCCTTAAAAAAAGAATATATATATATTTTTAAAAAAACTCAAAATTCACAAAAAAGTCACAAATCCCTAATACTCAAAACCATAAATTCTCCAAATTGTCGCTGATGCCGCCACCGTCGCCGTCGTCGAACACCACTAATATCGTCGCCGGATCCCTCCGCCCATTTTCTCCAACCACCCATCGCTGGTGACCAACGGGAGGCGTGCCAATCGGACTGCGAACGCAAATAGCAGAAATTAAATGACGTCCGATTGACACACTTACCGACAATTTCTGGTGTTGGGTGGTTGGGAGACATGGGCGGCGTAATCTGGCCACCGAAGTGGTAGTGTCCGGCGACAGCAACGGTGGCAGCAGCGGCGACAATTTAGAAAACTGTAGTTTTGGGGCTTTTTTGAGAATATTGAAAATTTTGAGTTTTTTTTAAATTATATTCTTTTCAAATTTTTTAAATATAATAATAAATAAAACATGCACGTGTCACGTTTTTATTGGGTAACGATTTTTTTAAATGGTTAAGCACTTAAAATTGTAACAGTTGAAACTTTAGACACCTATTTTTAACAAAAAATACTTTAAGCACCTAAAGTTCAAAAATAATATAGTTTGGACACTTATTTTTCATTTAAACCAAAAATTAAAGTAAAAAAATTTAAAAGGTGGCTCATGATGAACTCCATTGTAATTTTTTTATAATTTTTAATGCCTATAGTTATATAAGTTTTGGTTATATATAAAATAAAATCAGATTAAATACTTAAATGAAATTCAAAATTCTGAATAAAGTGTAAACATGTTATTGCTATTGGCAAAACAAAAAAAGGCCATGGAGATGTACAAGAACCACATTAAAGTTCTTCTGACAAAATTTATAAAACAAAGGGAAGCAAAGAATGACTGAAACCTCTGAAACTTCTGACACCCATCCTGCCAAATCTCCTGATCCCAGACTCCTCAAGAAGCAGCGTAGTCGAGATGAAGACCCTCCGGACACTGCTACAGGTAGTGTTCATCGACGATGAAGTGTGACAGTTCGGTCCCTGCGAGACCCCTGATCTCTTACAAAGATATGGTCACTGGTGACAGTGCTCCATTGTCGCCGGAGCAGGCCCTTGATCTTGATGATGATGATATCGAGCTTCTAGAAGAGGATGTCTCCTTCGGTTTAAAGGATGGTATCCCCACTATCGACTTCTCTGAAAGGGCCCAACCCCTGGCAGTCAAAAGCATAGATCTCACGCTGATAGTCAAAATCCTTTGCCGCCGGGTTAGCTACAATACCTTGCAAAATCATATCTATGGTATTTGGAAGCCCACGCATCCGATTAAAACTGATGGACATATAATGTGATTACTACCTTGTCAAGTTTAGCGATCGGGGGGATTATCTTAAAGTTCTTACCGACGGACCATGGACCACTTTTGGTCATTATATCACCATTGAACCGTGGTCAGTGGATTTCTAGCCCTCGCAAGCTTCATCGAACCGTCTCATGGCGTGGATTCGTCTCCCGGACTTACCGGCCACGCTGTACAAGCGCAGTTTCATTGAGGCCATTGGGATCCGAATTGAGTCTGTGATTAAAGTTGATTATCATACCGATAATGGTCACCGAGGAAGGTTCGCCCTTATGACAGTCAGCATAAACCTCCGTAAACCCCTGGTCTCAAAGATTGTCATCAATGGCCGCACCCAACTTATTGAGTATGAGTCCCTTCCAACTATTTGTTTCAACTGTGGCATCTATGGTCACTTGAAAGAGCTTTGCCCGAAACGTGCTTCCCATGATCAACATGAAAACATGCACATGATACGGTCCCGGCAATGGCTCCAGCCCCGACTAACCAGGATCCTAAAGACCCCTTTGGCCCATGGATGGTGGTCGAAATAAGGAAGCGTAATTCCCGCCCGACTAATCCTGACAACAAATCTGTCAATCAGGGTGCTATTCAACCCATTAATCCCGCTGATAATCAGACCTTTGTCCCAACCATGAATCCCGTCTTTGAAGCTGATCTAGCCGGTATTCAAGCTGTTATTCAAGTGTTGTTTGGCCTGATGTTCGAAATAATATCACTTGGACGATTGGTTCAGGTATGGAAATTGACTTTTGGTATGACTCGTGGGTTGGTGATGCTGGTCCGTTGATAAATTATGTTGCGCCGGCGCTCCAGTCCATCATTGTGAGGGTTCCAATTGCATATATAGCGTCACCATTAGGCGAGCGGCAATGGGGGCTGTTTGATTCTTTGTTGCCGAGGGATATTATTCTCCGTATTGCTGCTATCCGAGGCCTTTGTCCGCTGCTAGATCATGATTCGGTAGTTTGGAATAATGCTTCGGCAAAGGGGTTTACGGTTAAGGAAGCTTATGCCATTCGAAGTGAGGGGCCGATCAATCTGGTGAGTAATGTGGGGGGTGTGCTCCATAAATTCAAGGGTCTTCCTCGTATTAAGGTGTTTTTGCGGCTCGTGTGTTGGGGGCGGGTTATGACAAATGATGAACGAGGTCGTCGCCACATAGCGGAGGATTGGAGTTGTGCTATTTGCGGGGCGTCGTTCGAAACTCTTGATCATGTGCTGCGTCGATGTCCTACTGCACAGATTGTATGGGGTGAGCTAATTCAACCCCAAAGGCTACAGGAGTTTATGGCTTTGGATTTGCAGGACTGCGTTGCGGCGAACCTCTCGGCTGTGGCTCCATTTCCGCGTGTTGCTGGGCAGTGGGATCAGCTCTTTGGGGCTATCGTGTGGAACCTGTGGTTGGCGCGCAAGGCTGTAGTTTTTGACGCACCATTGGAGGATGATTCCGGCAGTGGGGTCAACTTGTGGAGTTGACCTCCCAGGCACATGCTTTGTATAGGGTAAATCGGGTGATTCCGGCAGTGGTGGCTAGTCACGATTGTGGCTAGGTAAAATGGAATGCTCCTTCGGCTCCTTGGATTAAAGTGAACACGGATGCCATGCGTCGTGAGTTGGATGGGTATGCCTCATGTGGTGGGATTGCTCATGCTAGTAATGGGACTTGGCGTTTTGGTTTTACAAAGTTCATTGGAGTTTGTTCGGTGCTTGATGCGAAATTATGAGGGGCTTATGTTGGTCTTTATTTCGCATGGGATGCGGGGGTTCGACAGGTTATATTTGAATTGGATAGCCCTGAAGCTATTCGAATTCTTCGAAATCGCCCTTAGGGTTCTCATAATTTATGTGGCCATTTGCGGGAGTTGTGGAGTCGACCATGGTGCATTCAAGTCCAACATGTTCGCCAGGATGGTAATCAAGTTGCGGATGCACTTGCTAAGTTTGCCACGGTTGATAGCATTCTCGCGGAATATCTCGCCGAGCCGCCTATGTTCCTTTACTTGATAAGGATTTAAGTTTGACTTAGTTTATGAACTATTAGTTTATTTCTATGTCTTGTTTGTTTAATTTCATTCTCTTAATGTTATGTTATGTACTCTTTTCCTCCTTTAGGATATAGAGGTTTTTAATGAGACATAGGTAACGCTCTCATGTATGATTTTACTTATATAAAATCATACTATTTTACCCACAAAAAAAAAGTCCATTTTTTGAATAGAGTTTTCTAAAGAAAATGGAGTATATAATATGGTTTTTGTTTGACCCAAAATTAGAAGTGTTGGGCATAAAGTAGCAAGTGAAAGAACAAAAGTGAAAAGCACGACATATTACATGTGCGACCTTTGTTTGAGTATGAGATAATAAGAAATAAATATAGGATAGGAGGGAGAAATGGTTGGTGATATACTTACTGTTTTAACGGTTTCGTCCTCCCTTTTCTCCCTGCCATTTCTTCCCCTTGAAAATATCCAAACAAAACAACTGTGTTCCTTTCTTTTTTCATATTCAATCATTCTTTCTTTCATCTCAAATTTCTCGATTCATCTCATGTACATAAATAATTTTTTTCCTTTGCAAATAAATAATTGAAATGACCGAAAACAAGATCCAAACATGGAGATTTCTTCATGTTTTGATATTGATATCTTGTTTGTTGGGTCATGTTGTATGTCAAGACGATGATGAAAATGGCGGTAGTAAGTTTGGAAACAGCTCGGCCGCTAATCAATTATTCTCCAAATATGCTTCCGATCGCTTTTCTAATCTTTCTAGTAGCTTGAAGGGCGATGATAAGTGTTCAAAAGTACTATTTTTTCTTACCCTTTTTACTCATATTATTGTTAGACTTAGGCTCATATTAGTTGCATAGTTAGCCATTCATGCATTAATCCATGTTTCCTTCAATCGTTGAGCTTGATTACATAACTTGGTGATTTTTGTGGAAATAGATGCTGCTTTGGTATGTTTTTGTGTGTGTATGTGCAGGATCACTTGCCAAAGCAATGCCGAGCTAGTTACCAGGGCAATGCATGAAGGATATGCCGAGCTAGTTGCCAGGGCAGTGCATGAAGGAGACGCCGAGCCAGTTGCCATGGCATTTGTCGACAAAGACCAAAATGCAATAGGGATGTCGAAATTAATGACTTTACAAGCCCAAGATGACATGGAGCAAGGCCCAAGCCCAAAGGAATTTGATTGCCATGCAGAGATTAAAGAAGAATTAAATTCCAAGAAGATAGGAGAAGTTCTAATAGGAATAAAATTATAATAAAGAATTATATTCTTTAAAGATAATTTAATTACAACTCAAACTCCTCCTCAAAGAAGGACTTTGGCCTAGCCCTATAAATAGCAAAAGAGGAATTTCGACAACTCCAAGAGGGAGAGCAAGAGGAAATTTCGACAAGATAGCAAGGAGGGAAATTTCGACTTCTTCTTCTTTCTTTGCTTCCATTAGATTCATGGTTTGGGGATTATTCTTTGTATATCTTTTGAACCCAACCATGAACTAACTTGATTGGTTGGGGTTATTGTGTTTTGTTGTTGTGAGAAACTATTGGTTTTTGTTTAGGTAATAAGAGTTTGCACTTTTCTATTCAAGGTTTACTCATTCTTGGCTTTTATTCTTGTTTTGCAGTGAATTGGGAGAGGATCTCGTAACTTCATCTATTTATCTAATATCGGGAGAGTTAGATTCAAGAAACGAATGAGTATGGTCTTTATTCAATCTATTGATGGTGAAGATTAATCCGGCTTAGGAATAAGTTAAGGATTTCAACGGCTAAAAGGAGCGCAAGATTGGTTGTTGTTCACCCTTGATTCACGCAGGGATGTATTATCAAGGCATGCACAAGTAGCTAGAGTTTCGACTTAGGGATAAGAAGAAACCATTGAAGAACGCTCCGCCGAACCTTGAAGTTGCTGCCCAGACGCCCAAGTAGTTGCCCAGCTAGTTGCCCAGGCAACCATCGATTAGTTGCCAAGGCAACCCCGCTGTGCAAGTTGCCACGGCAATTGAGTTGCTCTTGCACTCTTTTACCAAGACGATCCAATCGGCTATCACACCTCAACTCACGATAACCTGGCCTATCTCTCTCTCATTCGATCTCATCTTTTCTTTTACTTTATTGCTTTCTAGTTTAGTTATTAGTTAAACTCCTTTAATCCTTTAATTGTGTTTTTACTTTTCACAGTGCAGTAACTTAAGCAAAGTGGCCCAAACCAATCCCTGTGGAGACGATACTCGATACTCATATCACTTTATTACTTGCGACGTGTATACTTGCACATTTGCGTAGCACTTATCACACGCAACAAGTTTTTGGCGCCGTTGCCGGGGATTGGCAATTGGTGTTAGTTGTTTTTGTTATTGCATTTTTTCTATTAGTTTTACTAACTTTTCTTTTTGTTTGTTTTATCAAAAAAATTAGGTGCGCTACAAGTTAAGGGACGCCAACATGTCGGGAAATAAAAGCCAATCTATTCGAGAGATGATGTTGGAAGATATGAATCAATCCAATCAAGAGTTTCTTGCACCCTTTGATGATTACCTATACCAACCGAGAAAAGCCCAAAGAACTTATACCGTGGAAAAATCTTGTGCTATGTGTGGAGAACATCATGTGTTTGAAAATTGCCCTCACATTTTCGGTGCATATAACTACATGGAGGACCATAGAGGGAACCAAGCAGCAAAATTCTTCATGGTATGGTCAAAAGCTCAAAATTTTTTTACCATAACAATTTTGTCGCAAAGAACAGATATGCCATGGCAATGTAGTCCTTTTCAAGAGCATTCCAATTCCTTGGAGGAAAGCGTTACTAGCTTCATTGGCTAGACTTGACGGATCAATTGAAGAGATTCGAGAGCTATCAAAATCTATGGATACGAGGATAGCTCAGTGGGATGCAACCTTAGGGGATTCAGAAGATCAATTGGGGAGATCCACATATGTCATGGATAACATGCACCAACAATTCATTCCTAGGGATACTGACGTCCCAAGGCAAGAGGATAAGGAGCAATACAAAGAAATCTCTCCGATGTGTGAGGAACAACTAGAACCTCAAAGTCAAGAGGATGCCAATGAGAGAGACTGCCCAACACATGATGAGCTTGAACAACAAATTGCCTCGGCAATGATTGAGGAGCCCTGAGCGAGCAATGCCGCGACAACACTCGGTGAAGCTGAGAACAACAATACTACAGCAAATTCTGAGGAACTTGATGCCCAGAAGGTTACAAAGTTGATGCTGAAGCAGGAATCTGTAGATTGCTCTCATCTACGATTGCCACGGCAATTACACGACCACATGCAAGATCAACATACTTTGCCAATGGAATATGATCAGGTAATAGTTGAACCTTTTGAATTCTTTAAAAACTCACCTCGTCCATTGCAGGTATGTCTTGAGGAACCGAGGTTGGTAGATTTGAAGCCATCGAAATCTCTACTGATAGAGATGTTTGAGAGGCCAAAAGAAAAAGGTGTTTGGATTCATAAAGCTCTTCAGAAAATTGATTCTTCCCTTGACTTAAAGCAAAATTTGACAATCGATTGCCACGGCAATTGGCTTGAGCAAAGCAATTGCCACGACAACAAAGGCTACATCCAACCATGATAGAAGTCGACAAGAATGAGGTAATTGAATGGTTGAGAATGGATATAATTTTTTCTATTAATATATTTGTGCCTTCAGGAATAGTAGCAAGGTGGAGAGTATACATGGACTACAAGCGGACAAAGAAGAAAGACACATCCACCATGGTAATGCAAAAGGGAGTAGTGGGAGCACATTGGCCCAACTCTTTTTGGGCAATATTGTCACCCGGTGGAGGGTGCGGATGGACTATAAGAAATATCGGAAACGACTCTCCTCAAGTTTTCTCAGATATGCAGTAACATTAGAAGTGGTCACTTTAGGAGATGCATGAGCATGCTCTCCTCTCAAGATTTCTTTTTTCTTTTTCTTTTTCTTTTCATTTTTGTTTTTAGGAGATATTTTATTTTTTCTTCACTATCTTTAGTTTTGTGTTTTCTTTGTTTTCTTTTTCACAACAAGACTCACAACTACTATGCTAAGGAAATTTACTGCCAAGATCCTTGCCCCGACAATCAATGAAGAAGATGTCGCGGCAACCTACATCGTGCCTGCACAAGCTGATGCCACGGCAACCAACCCTGAAGATGCCACAGCAACCAAAGCTAAAGACATCCCGGCAACAAGAAAACAACCATCGCGCTCAAGCATTAAGACACCGACTAGAAGGAAACTAATCATCTACGATGACGAAACTCTCGAGTAAGTCCTCGTATGCATTTTTATTTTTATTTTTCATTATTTTTATGCATGTATTGAGGACAATGCCTCACTCGAGTTTGGGGGGGATTGTTATTAGTAATTACCATGTTTAGTTACATTAATCTTAAGCATTACATTTAGGATAGATAAATTGCTTGCCATGCCTTTAATTGGAACAAGAATTGCTTAGATTTGATGAATATTCAATGATGACTTTACCAATGCACTTAATTGATAGAATTTTTATTCTAGGATAACCATGGAAAAACTTAGAATTTTACTATGATGCTAAATTTGATGAAACACTGTTGTGGTTTGATTGATTTAAGGAGTTCTAGTAAACTTAGGTTGATAATTAACAAATTGGGGGATTAGAATAAAAATTGGATGAATGCTAGAGGTGCCCGAAATTGGCTCTAGCATGTGCTAAAAAAAATTCACTAGAGGTGCCCAAACTGGCTCTAGGATGTGTTAAAAATTTTAACTAGAGGTGCCCAAACCGGCTCTAGTCGAATAAATTAACCTAATTAAACTAAAAACAAAACACTAGAGGTGCCCAAAACTGGCTCTAGTTAAAACATGTTAAAAAGAACCCAATGAAGTAATTTGAAAACATATTGTTTGCATAGAATCCGAAAAATCAACTTGCACACAACTCCGCACACACTCACAAGCATTATAGTTTGATTCCGAGTAACTCCTCGTTTTTCGAAAAATAAAAAGCCAATCATACTTTGTGCCCGGTTGAGAGAATTGAAATCAAGTTCAAAGCTAAGTTTGTGAAAATTTGAAGTCTTGGCAGGTAATTATGAGTTTGCATTGCTTGAGGACAAGAAATAGTTCGAGTTTGGGGGTGTGATAAGTGTTCAAAAGTACTATTTTTTCTTACCCTTTTTACTCATATTATTGTTAGACTTAGGCTCATATTAGTTGCATAGTTAGCCATTCATGCATTAATCCATGTTTCCTTCAATCGTTGAGCTTGATTACATAACTTGGTGATTTTTGTGGAAATAGATGCTGCTTTGGTATGTTTTTGTGTGTGTATGTGCAGGATCACTTGCCAAAGCAATGCCGAGCTAGTTACCAGGGCAATGCATGAAGGATATGCCGAGCTAGTTGCCAGGGCAGTGCATGAAGGAGACGCCGAGCCAGTTGCCATGGCATTTGTCGACAAAGACCAAAATGCAATAGGGATGTCGAAATTAATGACTTTACAAGCCCAAGATGACATGGAGCAAGGCCCAAGCCCAAAGGAATTTGATTGCCATGCAGAGATTAAAGAAGAATTAAATTCCAAGAAGATAGGAGAAGTTCTAATAGGAATAAAATTATAATAAAGAATTATATTCTTTAAAGATAATTTAATTCCAACTCAAACTCCTCCTCAAAGAAGGACTTTGGCCTAGCCCTATAAATAGCAAAGAGGGAATTTCGACAACTCCAAGAGGGAGAGCAAGAGGGAAATTTCGACAAGATAGCAAGGAGGGGAAATTTCGACTTCTTCTTCTTCTTTGCTTCCATTAGATTCATGGTTTGGGGATTATTCTTTGTATATCTTTTGAACCCAACCATGAACTAACTTGATTGGTTGGGGTTATTGTGTTTTGTTGTTGTGAGAAACTATTGGTTTTTGTTTAGGTAATAAGAGTTTGCACTTTTCTATTCAAGGTTTACTCATTCTTGGCTTTTATTCTTGTTTGCGAGTGAATTGGGAGAGGATCTCGTAACTTCATCTATTTATCTAATATCGGGAGAGTTAGATTCAAGAAACGAATGAGTATGGTCTTTATTCAATCTATTGATGGTGAAGATTAATCCGGCTTAGGAATAAGTTAAGGATTTCAACGGCTAAAAGGAGCGCAAGATTGGTTGTTGTTCACCCTTGATTCACGCAGGGATGTATTATCAAGGCATGCACAAGTAGCTAGAGTTTCGACTTAGGGATAAGAAGAAACCATTGAAGAACGCTCTGCCGAACCTTGAAGTTGCTGCCCGACGCGCCCAAGTAGTTGCCCACTAGTTGCCCAGGCAACCATCGATTAGTTGCCAAGGCAACCCCACAGGCAAGTTGCCACGGCAATTGAGTTGCCCTTGCACTCTTTTACCAAGACGATCCAATCGGCTATCACACCTCAACTCACGATAACCTGGCCTATCTCTCTCTCATTCGATCTCATCTTTTCTTTTACTTTATTGCTTTCTAGTTTAGTTATTAGTTAAACTCCTTTAATCCTTTAATTGTGTTTTTACTTTTCACAGTGCAGTAACTTAAGCAAAGTGGCCCAAACCAATCCCTGTGGAGACGATACTCGATACTCATATCACTTTATTACTTGCGACGTGTATACTTGCACATTTGCGTAGCACTTATCACACGCAACAGGCGACATACAGGAGAAATTTAGTTTTTGCATTACGGATGTGTATGTTATCAAAATTCTCTATTTTTTCTTGCAAATTTTTATTAAATTTTTCCTCCTTTGAGTGCAGGGATGCAGATTGGAATGAAGCATTCAATTTTTCAAAAAATCCCAAATTCTTGGCCAAATGTGCCAGAACAAATAGAGGTTCAGAATTCATATCAATATTTTTTCTCTCAAGTTTTTGTTCTTATTAGATTATATGAATTTCGTTTTGCGGTTTCAACAGACATGATGAAACGCGTGTGTACAGCAGCAGAAATCAAATTCTACTTTAGCAGTTTCTCTCATAGTGGAGGTGAAGCAAAGAAGTCAGCTTTTTTGAAGCCTAATAAGAACTGTAATTTAACATCTTGGGTTGCTGGGTGTGAGCCTGGATGGGCTTGTAGTGCTGGTAAGAACAAGAGAGTTAATCTAAAAGATGCTTCTCAGATCCCTTACAGAGTTCAGAATTGCTCACCTTGTTGTGAAGGGTTCTTCTGCCCTCGTGGAATCACTTGTATGATACGTAAGTGTTTGATATTTTGTCTTTGAGAAATTAAGACACACCAACTTTTTTATTTTTGGTCTGCCAATCTCAAACTAGTTGCTGATTTTGAAATTTGTTTTTCCTTCATTACTGAAGCTTGTCCATTGGGTGCTTACTACTGTCCGCTTGCAAAACTCAACACAAGTACTGGCGTATGTGACCCGTAAGTTCATTTGTTTTAAACATCCATGGGTCTGTTCTGCTTTAGCATACACTAATATCAGTAGCAGAATTCCTTTGCAGATACAATTATCAACTACCTCCTGGAAACCCTGATCATAAATGTGGAGGAGCTGAAACTTGGGCTGATATTATGAGTAGTGATGAGGTGTTTTGCTCAGGCGGATCATACTGTCCATCTACCATCGAAAATTTTCTTTGCAGTAGGGGCTATTTATAGCATTGATGCCATTTGTTGCATACTTTCTGATACGACTATTTGTTTGTCTGTTCCTTCCAGATATTATTGCAGGGAAGGTTCTACATCTCAACTAAGTAAGTTTTTTCCCTCAAATTACTCACTCTTAAATTGACTCTTGTTCCTTAACAAATTACGATACTTTCGAGTGAATTATACTCAGTCTTCATGAGTATGGCCAATATGAAGAAACTATATACCCTGTAATATAAATTCATATGAGAACCCAATTTTTGTCATTTTCTACATGTCATATTCATGCCTTGTATAGGAGTTTATCTGTAATCTACAATTCTTTTTTTTTTAAATTCATTTCCCAATGTGTAGAGAAGCCCAGTAACCAATCTTTTTACCATTTGAAGTTTGCAGCATGCTTTCGGTTTGCAACTTGTAATCCAAAGTCGGTAAATCAAAATATCACTGCATATGGCCCCATGCTTTTTGTGAGTGAGCAGCTTACCTTTTAAACAATATGGCATTTTTCATCCATTGGAACATATAATTATTATTTTTAAATTAAATTCTGACGTTCATTTGCTCTTTCTGAAGGTTGACTTTAGATTAGTGGCTAATTTCTTCAGTGAAGTAATAGCCAAAAATCTATCTAGGCACAAGATACTGAATTTTAATTTTGCCAATGTAGGCTGGACTTGGATTCCTAATTGTCATTATATACAATTGTTCTGATCAAGTTCTTGCAACTCGAGAGAAGAAAAAAGAGCAATCCAGGGAGAAGGCAGTTCAAAGTCTGAGAGAAACCGCTCAAGCACGTGAAAAATGGACTTCGGCAAAAGAAATTGCTAAGAAGCATGCAATTGAGCTGCACACATCGTTATCGCGTACATTTTCTAGAAAGAAATCTCAAAAGCAACTGGCAAGTCAAGCTAAACCTGGAACAGATGCTGGATTACCAGCCATAGAACCTATGGGTACATCTGAACAACCAAAAAAGAAGGAAGATGGGAATCTCTCAAAGATGTTACATGAAATAGAAGATAATCCTGAGAGTCGTGAAGGGTTTAATATAGATATCGGAGATAAGCAATCAAAGAAGAACCCACCGAAGGGTAAACAATTGCATACTCAGAGCCAAATGTTCAAGTATGTTTATGGTCAAATAGAGAAGGAGAAAGCGCTCCAGGAGCAGAACAAGAACTTGACCTTCTCTGGAGTGATTTCAATGGCTCATGAGGTAGATACCATTATCAGAAAGAGGTTTAAGATTGAGGTTACCTTCAAAGATTTAACCATCACTCTGAAGGGAAAAAACATACCTCTTATGAGGTGTGTAACAGGGAAATTTTCTCCTGGTCGGGTTTCAGCTGTTATGGGTCCATCTGGGGCTTTGTAAAACAACGTTTCTTTCAGCTTTAACTGGAAAAGCTCCTGGTTGTATCATGACTGGTACGGTTCAATAAATGGGAAGGAAGGTTCAATCCAAGCATATAAAAAATAATTGGTTTTGTTCCACAAGATGATATTGTGCATGGAAACTTGACCGTGGAGGAAAATCTATGGTTCAGTGCTAGATGCAGGTATGCCACACTTATTTCAACCATGCAAGAGACCTTTCCTTTTCATTTATTGAGGGTGTTACTGTTTATGTATGTATGTATGGAAAGAGAGAGGATTCATTGAACCAGTGTAAAACTTTTTAGTTTTACTTCATTTTAGGATGGTTGAATGAGCGGGAAATGAGATTTTTATGGAATAAAAACATGTGTGATTATCCTCAATTTGAAAGTTTTAATCTCACCCATTAAGCTCAGTTAATCCAATATTCCTAAATCAATGTGTGAATGGATCTTAACTTATATATATATATATATATATATATATATAAATATATAATTTTGGTGTGGTTTTTTACATGTGAACTGCTACATTAAAAAAGAGTCTATTGATTTCCCCACATCACTAACTGGATTCCGAATTGTTTTAGACTTGCTGCTAACCTGCCTAAACAAGAGAAGGTTCTAGTTGTTGAAAGAGTCATTGAGTCCTTGGGACTGCAGGCTGTGAGGGATTCTCTAGTTGGGACAGTGGAGAAGAGGGGAATCTCAGGGGGTCAAAAGAAACGAGTAAATGTCGGGCTGGAAATGGTCATGGAACCTTCACTTTTGATATTAGATGAACCAACTTCTGGTTTGGACAGTTCATCTTCCCAATTACTAGTTCGAGCTCTTCGGCGTGAAGCTCTTGAAGGAGTAAACATTTGCATGGTCGTTCACCAGCCAAGGTTAAGTTCATTATCATGGGAATTTTGAATTTATGAAGCTTTTTGGTTTTACCAAGGAGTAAACACGTGTTAATACACCAACATTACTCGTAAGTAGCAGAAAATAATGGACGCCGGTTTTCACTTTTTCTTTTCTTTTGTTGCATTTCAGTTATACCTTGTACAGGATGTTTGATGATTTGGTACTTCTAGCAAAGGGTGGACTTACTGTATATCATGGACCAGTGAAGAAAGCCGAAGAGTATTTTGCTGCCTTGGAATTAACCTCCCTGATCGTGCTAATCCTCCAGATTACTTCATTGGCGTTTTGGAGGGTATAATAAAATTCAACACAGGCACAGGTCTGACGGTTAAACAGCTTCCAGTAAGATGGATGCTTCATAATGGCTATCCTGTTCCCATGGATATGCTGAATAGTATGGAGGGAATGTCGGCACAATCTGGAGGGTCAGGGCATGGAGATGATAGTGCTCACAGCACTGGATCGACACCAAATTCCTTTGCCGGCGACTTGTGGCAGGATGTGAAATGTTCTGTTCAGACAAACAAGGACCACTTACGACATAATATCCTCATGTCAGCTGACTTGTCACAAAGAGAAACACCTGGTGTAGTCACACAGTACAAATACTATCTTGGAAGGTAGAAGTTCAAGTTCTTATGCTCTATGTATCTGGATGCTTCATTTTCCTAAAAGATTCATTTTCCTAAAAGAGCATGACCGTGGCGGAATGTACCTGTATCCAACGCTTGCCTGAATCTGGGTTCAGTAGCTTATGTGTTCTCATATCTCTTTCAAATAAGATGTTTAATGCTTCTCTTGTTAATCTGTTTTAAAATTTGATTATAGTGAACGTTCATATTTTTAAACCTCTAACGATGTCCGAATTCTTGGCAGGCTTGGAAAGCAACGGTTAAGAGACATTAGGACACAAATGGTTGATTACCTAATTTTATTGCTTGCTGGACTTTGCTTAGGAACACTAGCTGAAGTGAGCGATGAGACATTTGGTGCAACGGGTTATACATACACAGTTATTGGAGTTTGTAAGTTAAAAGTCCTCTTTCATTCAGCTCCTTGAAGCTGTGAACATAGGACGGTAAAAAATTTAGAGGATTAAATATTTAATCCATTTCTCACCAATCCTAAATTCCATTGCTTTCAGCACTCCTATGCAAGATTGCAGCTTTGAGAACCTTTGGTTTGGATAAGCTGCACTACGGGAGAGAACGGTCATCTGGTATGAGCAGCCTGGCTTACTTTCTAGCTAAGGACACAATCGACCATTTCAATACAATAATCAAGCCTCTGGTGTATCTGTCAATGTTTTACTTATTCAACAATCCAAGATCAACCATCACCGATAATTACATTGTTTTACTCTCTCTGGTCTACTGTGTAACCGGTATAGCGTATATATTATCCATTCCTTTTGATCCAGGTCAAGCTCAACTGATAAGAAATTTGAATATGGGAAGTGTGAATCCACCTCTCTTGTCTGGATTACATACATGTTTTACCTTTGGCTTTTAATGCAGTGGTCAGTGCTTCTTCCAGTTGTTTTGACTCTGATAGCAACTCAAGGCGATGACAGCGAGGTTGTTACTTCTATTGGAGACTTATGCTATACCAAGTGGGCATTGGAAGCCTTTGTGGTCTTGAATGCTAAAATGTGAGCTTTTAATCCCCCATATACTAATACTAGTCATTGTGAATGTAGTTGATCCTTCTTTTTTATTTGGTTTTAGGTATTCGGGTGTGTGGCTGGTAACACGATGTGGTTCACTTTTTCAAAATGGGTATGATCTAAAGAATTTTCGTCCTTGTCTCGTCTACCTCGTCTGCACTGGTGTACTTAGCCGTATTGCTGCTTTCATTTGTATGGTAGCCTTCCAAAAAAGATAAACTCCATCATCAAGCTAGCCTTCTTTATTACTACTGTATTTGTCATCATCGTTTCTTAGTTCATTCATACACACGCGTTGTAATCACTCATTTTTATCCGGCGGCTAAATGAGGGCCGTTGGATCAGATCCAGATCCAACGGCCACGGTTGAAGCACAAAGACCCCTCATCTGCCGCGTGAAGCCCACGCGCGGGCTGTTGGATTATCCACTCACGCGTGTGAGACGCGTACAGAGCTAGCCATCTTCCTCAGGCCACATGGCGCGATCCCGAGCCGCTACACCATCCTCGAGGCCTTATCTCAGCCGTTCGATCATTGAGCGGTCCTAACCGTTGGATCATATGATCCAACGGATAGGAATGGTTCTGGCAGTAATAATCGTTCTGTCTCCCGAGACGCCAGTTTGCACAGCCGAACGGTCATCTCCACCACGCCGCTCCCCATGCCGGCCGTACCAACCACCAAGCATGGTCGGGCATGCCAAAGACACAAAAAGGGAAAAGCGTCAGAACAAAATCAGATCCAAAAAATATATCTTATGTACGAGTTTTATCAAACGAGAGAGAGCAGACAGGATATATGTAAACCAAAAAGTGTAATATCGGGGATAGCAGGTAACAAAAAAAATAGAGGAGAGTTCAGTTGTAAGATTGTATTAGCCGATAGCGGATTGCATTAGTTGATTTGATTAACGGATTATATTAGTTGATTGTATAAAGTGTTTGGTAAAACTAACTGAAAGCTTATAGTTGTTTGATTATTTAAACAAGCAAAATGATATATAAGGACATGATTATATTCAATATTTTTTTTGAATAGTTTATTAGTTATTAATATTTTTTTATCAAATTTTATATCTATTAATATTAATTAGATTATAAAAATAATTTTTTAATATAACATTACTAAGCATATTTAAATGATCTATATATTAATTTATTATTTATATAATTATTTTTAATACAATTTAATTAATTATTAGCTGCATTTTTTTTGTTGAGTTTAGCAAGACGTTTATCCAGATTTTTTTTGTCAAACAACCAACGTTAGCTACTGAACAGGCGTTTACTGGCTGCTAATTGTTTTAACTTTTAGAAACAAACGCTGCAACCTCAACTAAGGTTTGGGGATTGCAATGAAAAACGAAGCCTTAGACATGCGTATTTTCTAAGCCCCATTTAACAAGACGAATCCCCTACAGACCATTCGCTTCATGCCCAGTGTGACCTGTGAGTTGCTCATCCCAATAAACAAAAAAATTGTGTATTACCCGGGAAATGCTGCCGATATCTTCTTAACTCTTTGCATTTCTTCCTTCTCTAATAACCCTACCCGCCCCTTTCTCTACTTCAGACCAAACCCAACAATGCCGCCCATGTTCCACCCCACCCAAGTCGCCGATGTCTTTGTCGGCAACACTTGCGGCGAAGTCGGTGCTGCTCTGAAACAACCCCAATTTAACACAAAGTATGTATACCAATTTAGCAAAGCTCATTTGATGACCCAAATCTGGATGAGTTGCCCAACATTGTAATACAAGTTCATTTCCAATGACTATACAAACTGTCCTAGTAGAATCTAAGATTACAACTTAATAATATGTTTAGATGACAGAAATACAATTATCGGTCCAACTCCGATTTCAACTGCTCGCTGCTGCTTCAACAAAAGAATATTTTTCAAGGATTGCAATGGTTCCTTCCTTCGCACTGGAAATTCAATCGAAAACATAAGCTATACATGGCAAAGTGAGCTCCTTTATGAGAAATATTGCATGGAAATTATGTTCTTCTTTGTAAGCAAAATGTATGAGTTTAACATTATCAGCATTTTGATAAAACTAAAGCAGCCTGTTCAAAAACGTATCCGTACCTTCCAGGTCTAATAATCCTGTACTTTCCTCGCTTAGTGAGGTCCACAACTGTCGATCCTGCACGACCAACTGGTAGCACGCCACCATCATAAACATGTGCACAGTGTTCCCAAAGGTTCTCGAAATCCTTGATGCTCACACTACTCGGCTGCCCACTAAGGTTGGCACTGGTAAGAGCCAGTGCACTTCCGGAACCACGGGCAATGATCCTAATGAAGTTGGAGTCGGGCACTCGCACTCCTATACTGTCTAATCCTGGGTTCAAAGACCTCTCAAGGATGCTAGATTCACCTGAAAAATATTCACATAAACCAAAATTACACATTTAGCCGACAAGGATGCTAGATTCACCTGAAAAATATACATTTACCATAAGCTGGTAAACACAAACACGTTACAAACCTCGCCCTAGTACGAGGGTGACCGGTCCCGGCAGGAGAGAGTCGAGTAAGCCATTGGGTAAATGGTCAGTGACAGCGAAGTGCTTTATATCTGAAACATCCCCAACACAGATTGCAAGAGGACTGGTATGCTTGCGGCCTTTGATCTCGTAAATCCTATTTACGGCATCGGAAGAACTGCATGTGTGTTCCCATTAAAGGAAATTTCAAGTCTCTAGAAGAATCAAACTGAAGCTTGCTGATATTTAAGGTTGAGTAATTATTCCAAAATCATGCAATCTAAATTCATCATTATAACATAATGAGAACCAACGGCATTCAATGGGAACTTTAGCATAGACTTCAATGGGTTTTTTCTCAAGCTCATAATGGGAAATCATCGAACAATTCTTTAGGTTCTCACGTGACATTATTGGGAACATATTCTCCAAGAACATTCTGAATTGAGTAAGTTTAAATCTTGATTAATAAAACCTGATTTTCTTTATTTTCTTCTTTTTAACTCGTATTCATCAGTAATGAACTCTTCAGAAAACGCTCTGTTTCCTTCTCCTATCTCAACCATAAGCTTGAATGGAGCAATCTAGACATATTTTCCCTCAGGCTTAAGAAGCTAAAAGTTCGAATTAGTGATTTCATTTTCGGTTAATCCTTCATTATTCTTCAAATCAATGGAACACTAAGAACAGCTAAAAGCACATAAATTTTGGAAGCATAGCTGATTAATCAAATTCACATTTTGCATGGTTTTGACATCTAAAAACAAGTAAATTGGGAAAATTAGATAAATCAGAAAGATACCGAGCATCACAAGCAAATCCATAAAGTGTATCGGTGGGCACTGCAATAACTTTCCCAGACTTGAGAGCTTCAATGGCTTCAGCGGCATAAGATTCTGTTGCAGAGTGAACCAACACCAACTTGTATTCAATACCCACATCGCATTTTTCAGCATTCAAAACCATTTTCTTCGAAAGCCCACTGCGAAATGTCCTCTTTTGACGAGAAAATGGCAGAAACTGCAACTTGGGCACCTCTGAAACATATCATCAAACACTTTCAAGAAATGTATTCTTAAGCTTAGAATCAACCAGTAACCGAAAGTGATGAGAAGAAATTCTATCATTTGAATCAAAACAAGAAGGAAAAAAAAACACTTTCCAATCACAAAGGCATGATTCATTTTCAAAACCCACCAATGGTTTTACTACTTGTTCTCTACATGAAAATAAAAACCAATCAAGGGTCAAATTCTTTTTTTTTTGGATACATGGTTTATTTTATTTATCCAAAGAACCACCAAAAAACCACCGATCCAAAATCAAGGGTCAAATTCACACGGAAGAAAACTGTAAAAAAATTGAGGGAAAAAAAGAAAATGAGAAAGAGACTAACAATTAAGTTGTGGATTAAAGAGCACCTATGAGAGGAACAATAGTTCTTAAAAGAGGTAACTTTGTTCCAAATCTTGAGTAAAAGTTCATAATGTTGCAGTAAGGTTTTGTTTTTTGTAAGCGCAAATTGTATTCAGTTTGTTATGTAATCTCTATGTACGGAGTTTACAGCTTCGCCTAGTTAACGGGAAACCAATATGTGCTTCTCACGTGATTGGATTGACTCCAAAAGTCAAAACTTTAGAAGATTAAAATTAAATATAGTTTTAAACAAATGGAGGCTTGTTTAAATCTAAAAACTTCGATTTTTAGATTACAAATATTTGGGAATTTGGATAGTAATATTTAAGCTAAAGGAAAAAACTTCAATTGAATCCACCATTGTTTTCCGGTCTCTACTGAATGGACGGCCTCTCAAATGCGTTTTCGGTGCTCGAGATTGATGTCGAGGACCATATTCCGTCACCCGCCGCCTCTTCCGCTTCCATGACTTCAGGTCCGGTCCTCTACTCCTCTCTTTCAATAACCCAGTCGCTGTATTTGCGTTATGGTGTAATTAAACACTCGAGAAGTTGTTTTTTTCTTTGACGCATTTGGACTTTGGTTTCACTGCTCATCATTCTATGGAAATGGAAGACTTTAATATCTAATTTAGGGCTTATTGAAATTTGAGAAAGGTAAGAGCAAAAGAAACGGAAACGGAAAGGGTTCAGTTGATAAACAGAGTGAACCAAATTCATCATTGCTTTCAGAGAACTACAAGTTACCTCTCGTGTGGATCGACTTGGAAATGACTGGTAAACTTACATAGCATTTGTTTCCGACTCTTGGTTTTTCTTTTGGTACCTTGTCCGGTACCTGCATAACCGTTTCCGATATGCATTTAATTGTTTGTTTACATCTGTGTAATGCAGGTTTAGACGTTGAGGTCGATAGAATCTTGGAGATAGCTTGTATAATCACTGATGGCAATCTCACCAAATCAGTGGAGGTGTTTACTTCTTTACTTATACATCACTTTTTCAGTATTTACTGGCTGTTGTCAAAGGGCATGCTCGAGCACATCTATTCACTTCTTATTAGTAAGGCCTGGTACCATAGATAATGTAATGCACCTTTACTAATATTAGAATTGTTGGCGCTTCTTGCTTGAAGTTAAGTTAAAAGACATCAATGCAGATGTGGTATGTCAGGATTTCTAAGTTGTAACTTGGAATGTTTGATATTTCAGGGTCCTGATCTGGTTATCCATCAATCTAAAGAGTGTTTAGATAGAATGGGGGAATGGTGTCAAATTCATCATGGAGAAAGTGGTATGTGGCCCGATAAATAGTATTGTCATGTGAATTTCCATTATCAGCAGCATCTTTCTGCTTTTTGTTGGAATGATAGATCCAGAACCATGGCTAACAGCCTTAAACTTATTATAGGATTGACAAAGAAAGTGCTTGAAAGTAAGGTTAGTGAAAGAGAAGCTGAGAAACAGGTCAGTAACTTATCATCAAGTGGTATACTTTGATTAGGTTATTAACTTGGTTCTCTAAGACTCTCCATAATGCTTTAACTATATTTTATCGAATTCTAGTTTTGGATACAATTTTTACTTGGTTTCTTTTATTTGTTTCTTTTCAAATTTCTGTGGTGAATGGTTACGCTTTTCTGATGGTGCAGGTCATTGAATTTGTGAAGAAAAATGTCGGTTCATACACACCTCATTTAGCTGGAAATTCTGTTTACATGGATTTTCATTTTTTAAAGGTAACGAGTCAAAGCCATACCACCTTCAGTTTAGCATTCATGTTTTAAGTTCAGAATTTAAAACAAACTCGAGACAACTGATCAAACAGAGTCAGATTTAGGGGTGCTTAGATTATAAGCCATGAGACAATCTATAAACTACCAAAGGCTCAGATCTTATTAATTTTTTTACATTCCACTGCTTTTAGGGGGAAGTTGTGTATTGTTCTTGCATATTATTGGCACTATTCGATCTCTCTTTTTTTCATTTTACAGAATTTTTTCATTTTACAGAAATATATGCCCGAGTTGGCTAGTTTTTTCTCTCATGTAATCGTCGATGTGAGCAGTGTCAGGGCTCTTTGTATTCGTTGGTATCCAGAAGGTACATCCAGCTCTTTGCTACAAATTTCTATTTGATTGAGAAAGTTGCAAGTAAACAAATTTCATGAAATTGTTAGATGAATAATTGGTAAATTTATTTGCATGTACCGTGCATACACACAAATAGTGTACTGTGCTTAGGTAAAAATGTGTAATTATATGTGAATCTAATCATATATGGCAATGCCCATTGCTCCCATGCAGATCATGAGAATGCCCCTCCCAAAGAAAAGAAACACAGAGCCATGGATGATATCAGAGAGAGCATATTAGAACTCAAGTACTTCAAGGAGACGATATTCAAAAGAAAATCGAAGAAATGAATGAAGACAAATTCATATAAATGCTACTCTTTCTTAAGAACAAATATGTCATTTGAACTAGTCGGGTTGCCGACTCGGTAGCACATACTTTGGCACATACTGCGTTATCTTGTGATTTGCCGTTCTACTTTGGCATGGATTATCCAGATTGTATTGAGTCAGTTGTTTTGTCTGATGCTATCAATGGCTAAATGAAATTATCCTTTATTAAAAAAAAAAATTTGGGACATGAGTTTTCATTACACAGGGTTTAAAGCAATATTTCTTGCTTGATACTATTTGTGGAGCTTGAGACCTCAAAAAAAACACCTGCAAATATCATTACATTTCATGGGAAAATATAACCATAGGTAATATTTGCATAAAAGTTTTCATTTGTTAGACATAATCTTCTACTAGCTTCCAACTATTTCTACTTTTCTTAACTTGAAGGTAGAATTAACCTAATCAACATCAATTCAGTTGTCTTTCAGCCAAATAAACAGGGCCTAACTTATAAATATGGCAGTTGGCAGTTTTTTGAAGCTGTTGAAAACCAACATATATAATTATAAATGTACAAAAGATCAAACCCTTGGATGAATTCTCAAAGCAGCTCCATCAACAAGCCAACTGGATAGCCTAACATTTCGGCATCTAGAAAACTCGAAACAGCGGAAAACACAAATCAGAAAATGGCAGAACTTGTTCTTCTAAGTTGATACTTCGGTTCAGATGTTTCACACTGAAATTTTATATCAAATTCCTGCAAGCATGTTAAGAGAATAGGTTATCTGTTTTGGTGTTCATTATGTTGAGGGGGAAACCCCAGTGCATTATTAACTTCATAAAGCTTAGAGTGATACTAACCAAATCATTATTCATTTAACAGAATCTATGAGAAAAAGTAAAAACAAACAAGAAATGCACAAATTTGATCCTCTGAAAAAACAAGTTTTGGGTGCAGATGTCAAACCGGAGAAATATGGGAAAAGATTATACCTTCTCTCTTTTGAGCTTAATATTATCCTCTTCCAATCGTGAAACCTTGTTAACCAGCTCATTACGGTAAGCCTGTGCAAAACCAGAGGACCATGGCTGCATTAAATTAAAGGAACAAATAGCTTAGAACTATCAATTAGCCAAATACATGTTAATCCCTTGTCTGCTTTCTGGCTCGTGATTGGGCAGCGGATTCCCTATTCTTGATCTTTCTCCTTAACCTCATCTCAATGCTCTTCTCAAATGCATCTTCAGCATCTCTTTTCCACCCTGTCATTGGTGTGTCTGATAATGTGCCAATCGATGGGGTAGGTGACATTCTGACCTGCAGTGGTAAACTTTGTTGGGTATGCAATTCCATGGTAGGAGCCAATGATGTGTCAGCAACAAAAAGTCCTGCTTGTACCAGAAAATCCTCCAATTTGGTTTCGCCGAGCGTTGGTTCTCTTCCGCGATCCTTCATCTCATCACAATACCTCCTCTTCTGACCTTGTTGTATCTCACTCCACACTTGAGCAACAGTCTTCCCACTCAGAGCTCTAGCCAAGGTTAGGCTAGCCTGGCATTGGAGAGAACACGATGATGATACACTTCCATTATCCATCCCCAATGATGGATTCGATTCAGTACTCCATACATTATTAAGAAGCTCGTCAAGGTTCATACTACCTAGGGGCTTCCCCAAGTTCCCTAGCTGGTTTTCAACTTCATTAAGAGTGAGACTATACCGTGAACTCTGCCTCATCAATGGTGATGGCTATAAAAGAGACTGTTGGCCATTGCTTTGGGATCCCACATTATTTGAATCCCCATTCAGAACAATTCTAACCCTCGAAACCCTTTCAATAGAAACTGCCAAACCCATAATCACCCAAAAAAATATTACCCATACTAATTATTCCAATAACTATCAAAAGTGGCTCTCTATTTTTTTCCCTTTCAGCAACAACATTCAATGTAATTTATTTGATTTCCTAGTTACAATCAAAATCCCTAAATTCCCTGAAATATAATAATTCCCAACATTAAAAAAATAAAAATCATATCAAATAAGCTAATAGTATAATTAGAGGTTTCTCATTTTTCTTCATTCTCCCATCATTTACCAAACAAAAAAACTATCTTTCTCGTTAACTTTCTTATTTTATTAGGCTTTGCCCGTTCAACCTTGTTCCTTTTCCAGAAAATTCAACACCAAGAATTGTGCTTACCCAAATGATTTTTAAGAACCCGTTAATCAATAGCAAAAGGAAATTACGATGATAAACTGAAATTAATTGTTGAAGCAACCAATTTGACTGTAAAATTTCGAAACTTTATAGTGTAATTAAAATTAAAACAAATAAATACCAAAGAAATCTTACTTATGTATTACCTGGAAATTCTGATCCTTGATTAGGACAGAAGGCTAAGCTGTTGTTACATAAAAAATTCAACGTATTATTGAAATATTAAGTGCGATTGGTCCCTCTTGATTTCAGTTTTCTGGGAATCGGGGCTTGTTTTTGGATTTTTTTTCTACTTGATGGGCTTCTTCTGATTTTTTTTCTGTTGGGTAAAATATCCGGTTCGGAGTTTTTTGTTAGCGCCAACCAATGAAAAGCTATTGTGTGCTCTCGTGACGTGTTACCTTTTTGGGCTTTACCAATTGCCATCCCTCATCCAATCAGGCAATCATCTCAACTTGGTTGGCCTGCCTCATCCGACGTCGCTTCGCAAACTGATTAACTTTGAATACTTTTCTTTCATCCCAATCCCATATTCTAAATCCATCTCAACCTCTTTAAAAACTTTGTTAAATCGGAAAATATTTTGATACACGAGCCTTTTAATTTTTTAGGTTATGATTTAGGGGTTAGAGTTTTAATGGGTAGGGTGTAGAATTTAAAGTTGGGAATACTACATATTTAGTACATCACTATGCTTGCGTTACTGTTTGGTACCTTAACTATTATTTTTAGCAAAATGGTACCTAACATTACATTTTTTTTATATTTTGGTACTCTGGCCGTTAAAAGCTAACAGAGATGATAACGTGGCTTGGTATAATCACAGTTTTATTCAAAAAAAACTTATGTATATGATTAATTTAGTCCAAAATCCATCAATTTAAAACATCATCTTAATTTTTGGGATAAAATTGTAAATTACGTTCAACTGAAAGAAAAATGATGAATTTATAATTTCAATCTAAAAATTAAAATAATGTTTAAATTAATAGAATTTTAAACTAAATTGATAGGTTGTATAAGTTTTGGGGCTAAAACTGTTATTAACTCGAGCCATGTCACTATTCTCGTTAGTTTTTAACGGTCGGGTACCAAAACAGAACAAAAACGTAACGCTAAGTACCATTTTGTCAAAAATAATAGTTGGAGTACCAAAACAGGAACACGAGCATAGTTGAGATACTAAATATGTAGTTTTTCCTTAGAAAATTTATGTTTAGAGTTTAGAGTTTAAGGTTTATGGTGTTATAGTTAAAAATTTATGTTTTAAATTTTATAACTTAAATATAAAGGGTTATGTATTTTTTTATACAACTTATATATTAAAATATAACTCTTAATATTATATTTAAATTTTAAGAGATTAGAGTTAAAGATTTATGTTTTATATTAATTATCATCGTATTAATCTAAAACATTAAAAATATCAACTTAAATATGATTTGACTGTATTTAAAACATATTTATCAAATTTTAAATACATATAAATCTATCAAAAGTACAAATTGACACAATAAATTAATTTCAATGAATCTGCCACGTGTTTTTGAGATTTTATATTCAAAAGTGCATATATTTGTATTTGATAACACGTGTTTTAATATATTTGTCACGAGATCATATTTAAATTGACATTTAATGCATATATTAACAATTAGATTAAAAAATTATATCATTGATATGATATTAAAATTCTAAATATTCGATTGAATTAAAATAATTTTTTAAATCTAAACCATTACTCGAGGTTTGATACAATTGATAATCTCTCTTGTTAAGAAAAAAATAAATTGTTATCTATTTGAAACTCCGATGTGCTTATAGTAGTTTTTTATGTTTATTTTCATGGGTAATTATTTTCTCTCTCTAATATTAGAGAAACTTTTAACGAAGCTTATGAAAATATTTATCTTGTATACTTTTCTTTATAATGGAATCATACGTTTTGATGAAAAAAACGAATCGTCCAATATTAAATACAAAATGATAAAATTGTATAAATGATATCTTAGTTGAGCGATTAGTAAATACTAATTTAACCTACAATGGTAATATAAAATGATTAATTTTTAAAAGGTATAATTATTCTTTAATTTCTATCATTTGCTAATATGTTTCTATTATCTTTTTTTAAGTAATTTCATTACTCGAAATTTGATAATAAAAAATTATTTCAAACATGAATCAGATTTTAAATTTTTAATTTTGAGATTATATCGGTTTCAAACTTCATATAATTCGATTACACCCTAGACTTAAACATATATTTTTTATTTGGCCATCCTCATATTTGATGAGTTGTTATCAATAAGTAATTTCAATTAATTAATTACAAAAATGATTAAAGAATAAAAAAAACAAAGTTGAAACTCCTTTAGTAAAGGGAGAAAACATTGGACGAAGACCAATGCCTCCATACTGGAATTCAAGGCATTCCACTTGCAAATGACCAAGGCCTACACAGTCCCCACTCTGCAATTTTCTTGTATTAATTAATTCGAAATTATTACTACTAGTCCTATCCTTTTTTGCTACTATAAAAAAGCGTCTATATCAAGAAGCAGGATTATCCTCACCTCTTCATTTACTTTCTAACCTGACCACTTTCCTTCCTTTCAAAATCACCAACAGGGACGGCAGGCAGGCGCAGCCACCCCTTTCTCCAATTACTCTCTTTCCTTCTCTGTAAAAGTCTTCTCCGTGTTTTCTTCAAAATCGCCACGTTCCCCGCTTTTTCCTCCCATCTGGTAAGTCTTTTTTGGACTGGGGTTTGAGTGTTTTTCTACTACTTTTCTGGTATCATCTTTTTTATTGTGTTTTAATTATTGGTTGATACGGTTGAGTCTTTGATTCTCTGTTTTACACCGGTTGATAAAGTTGAAGTCTTGATTACCTGGTTTGATTTTCTCAGCTAATTTTATTTGAGATTTTTTTTATTGGTTGATAAAGTTGGGGGGGGGGGTGAATCGGATAATGTTGTGGTTTTAATCGCTTGTTTAGGCTTTCTACTAATTTTTCGTGTCATTGATTTTTGATTGAAAAAAGAAGTTTTGATTATCAATTCGGCTACTTTTTTCCGTCATGGATTTTGATAAAGTTGAGATACCGGTTGTATCAGATCCAATCAACTTGAGCTTAGTTCTATGTTTTCGTTTTGTATTTAAAATTGTCTTTTAGTTACACTCATCTGGAGATCTGACTTGTTCATAAATGAACCAGAATTTGTCTTATACTTGCTCTCTTATATATGCCAGATGATCAATTGATATTTCTTGGTAATGGAAAATCTCTGATGCTTATGCTTATGGTGCTATGGCCCATGTTACTCCGACACTTTTCTTTATTAAGAAATTCATTGCCAGTGCAGGGCTTCCGGCTTCTGTTAACATTTATTATTATTTTTATACAGATTAACTGAGTCCTTTGTTATCGGGGAATTTGAAGTACATCGGTTCTAAGTTCTAACAGATACTAGGAGAAGCTTGAAGCCTATTGGTTGAATTGGAGATTCCCAGCGGAGTTTCAGGCTTATTCAGACTTCTATCTTGGAATAATGATGATGTTCGATGAGATGGGGATTTGTGGGGATCTGGATTTCTTCAGTGCTCCCCTTGGGGAAAAGGATCTGGCAGCCGCCTCACAAACTGAAGCAGATGCTATGGTTGAGGATGATTATAGTGATGAAGAGATTGATGTGGATGAACTAGAGAGGAGGATGTGGAGGGACAAAATGCGACTCAAACGGCTTAAAGACCAGAGTAAGGGTAAGGACGGGATTGATACTGCCAAACAGCGACAGTCACAAGAGCAGGCTAGGAGAAAGAAGATATCAAGGGCACAGGATGGGATATTGAAGTACATGTTGAAGATGATGGAAGTTTGTAAAGCTCTAGGTTTTGTTTATGGGATTATTCCGGAAAAGGGAAAGCCGGTAACTGGGGCATCTGACAATCTTTGACAATGGTAGAAGGATAAAGTGAGGTTTGATCGTAATGGTCCTGCTGCTATCGCGAAGTACCAGGCAGATAATTTGAATCCTGGCAAGAAAGATGGCTGTAACTCGATAGGCCCGACACCTCATACCTTGCAAGAACTTCAAGATACAACTCTTGGTTCTATTTTGTCTGCACTGATGCAACATTGTGATCCACCTCAAAGGTGGTTTCCTTTAGAGAAGGGCGTCCCACCGCCATGGTGGCCTACTGGAAACGAAGAATGGTAGCCACAACTAGGATTGCCCAATGATCAAGGCCCTCCTCCTTATAAGAAACCTCATGACTTGAAGAAGGCTTGGAAAGTGGGGGTTCTTACAGCTGTTATCAAGCATATGTTTCCAGAAATTGCCAAGATCCTCAAGCTTATACGGCAGTCTAAGTGCTTGCAAGACAAGATGACTGCAAAAGAAAGTGCGCTCATGTCAATATACGATAACAATGTTCAAGGCACCAAGAACCTGAATCCCAGCAAAAAACCGATTATAGAAGGTCAAAGTCTTCTTCAGCCGAAATTCCAGACACAGCAGGATGAATTCTTCTGTGGTCAAGGCGTCATGATGGAAGGGAACTTCTTCGATAGGTCGAACATGTCCCACAATAATCATATGTTTCCATAAGGGGAAGGCCCATTTGATCGATTTAAGGGCCTTTAGTTTACCCTTCGAGACCAACTACAGCAACAACAGTTCCAAATTGATGTTTGGCTCTCCGTTTGATTTGGCTTCGTATGATTACAGTGAATATCTACGAGCTGTTGGAATGGACACCATGCCAAAACAAGATGTTTCAATGTGGTTCCAGTAACAATAGCAAGGCCGAAATCTTGCGTTACTCCCTTTGCACTTGGCCAAAACTGTTTTTTCTTACATGGTTATGGTTATTTTTGTTTTGTTTTTTTTCCTTTCCTGTTTGAGCTTGTCGGTAGCTGTAGAAGTTAGCAAGTTCAACAGGTGTATCATATGGGCTTCATAAAAGCATGGAAGTCCCATAATTCTGCAACTTATTTACATTGCATAGAATGTGACCTTGTCTTACAACTAAGTTAGGTGTACTGCTTGGGGGGGGGGGGGGAGGTTCTTTCATTTTTCACCTTTTTGTTTGTAACTTTTAAATCAGATTCTACCATTATCATGTTGGGGGTTAGGAATCTGATAATGAATGTTGTCTTGTAATGGGTACATGGTGGTCGATGACTTTGTCTAAGGCTCCCTTTGGTTTTGCAGTACAAAACGGCTGTTGGCTAAAAGCTCAAAAACTTGACTGTCCCGAAATACCTCTTTGAGCGCGTAAATAGGCGGGCAAACGCTCATTTGGAGCCAAACTTGTCGTTGTTTTGGATTGATGTGGTTGGTGAACAGCCGTTGGCCACCGCATCTAAAAACACGCCCGTGTGTGTCGGCTCCACTCTCTCATGTTCAGATTATTTTGATTTATTTAATATGTTGTATTTATATGTAAATTTTAATGGATTTAATTATGGTGCTTATTGAGTTGAGCAGCTTGAAATCAACTTTGACAAATTCGATTAAAGCTCGATTCGAAATGGCTCGAGATCTTAATGAGTTGAGCAAGGCCAAACTCGACTCGATAAGTTTGCGAGCAGCTCGCTAATTTTTTATAATTTTTTAATTATTTTTTGTGACTGCCTTAAAAAAATTATGTTACAAAAAGTTTAAATGCTAGTTGAAAACTCTAAAAAAGTTCAGTGACTTGTTAGGTGCCTAGGTAATTTACCAATAAAATATTTGGTTTCAAATTTTAAGAACGTTTTAAATTTCTTGAGAATTTCAAAGTAATTTGTATTAATAAAAAAATAAATTATAATAATTAGCTTTTTATTAAAGCGTTTCCTTTTTTTATTATTACTCTATGTATAAAAATAGAAAAGTAAAAAAAAACAGTTCTCATATTAAAAATATGATTGAAAGTCAAAATAACGAAAATCATAAGGCCTTTTTCATTTTTTGTTCATCGAAGATTGTTGAGAAATTAGAAAGAGTTTCTCATTCGAATATCGACTTCATTTTTTAACTCGGTCATGACAAGTTCTTTTATTTAACTTCTCAGTTCTCCCGTTTTTTTTCTCTTGATTATATTTTTATATTAAACTCTAATAGTATCACTAGATTTTACTTATATTTTAAAAAATAAAGAAAATTTTTGACGAGCTTAACGAGCAATGAGTCAAGTTGAACAACAAAATTTTAACGAGTATGAGTCGAGTACTACTCGATTCGTGATCGGCTCGTTCAATAAGCACCCTTAAATTTAACCAATTATGTTACGTATTTGTTTACTTGATTGATACTAAAAACGAGATAAATATAGGAATCCATGGTCTTAAGGGAAAAAAGGTAATCAGAGGATAAGATGGAAACTACCTTGTTTGGTGTGGTGTTGCTTTCATTGCTGTGTCTTAATATTGATCTTTGATCATGTAAAAGAGAAATAGTATGTAATTGATTTAAATTATATCTACCTCTAAGGTTTTATTTATACGCACAAAAAATTATTTCCTTTTTTTCTACTAGTTCACAAGCGTTAAATGATAATCACACACATATAAGTAAAAAAGGGGAAACAAAAATGTTGAAAATCCGTAGAAGCATACTGACTTTTTTTTTTACCATTTCATGGGTTGATGACATGGAAAAATTTAATGAAGTAGCTGGTTTTTATCGGTTGGATCATAGATGATGCGGTGAGAATGACTCATGATACAATTTTTCGGTATAAGGAGATGTGACATTAGATTTCTTAAGTAAAATTAAGAGTTTAATTCTGGTATTGTGGATCAAATAAATTAGATTTAAAGGGTTGTGTGATAACAAACCTCTATTACTATCTAGATTTGCATGCTCCAATTTAATAGGTTTTCAATACTGCATTTGAACAAAAGAATGCTAGTAAGATGTTTCTTTTTTAAGTTATAGTTAAAAAAAACATCTTCAATGACTAAACTGAAATTTTTTGTTATAATGTAGAGGTTAATTTAAGTAACTATTTTATGATTTATTGATAATTATAACGATGATAAAATAATTTTTTAAAATCTTAATGGAGACAATAAAAACATAAACTTTATTGATATAAGTGTAACTAACCCTTAAAATGATATCCTAGGTCCAATAGCTAATATAATAAAAAAATAAAATCATCTAGACTATTGTTTTTCAAACACTTATCGAACCAGACATAAGTTAAAATAGAACCAAACCAAATAACTTCATTTTAAAAATAATTAGGGTAAACTACACCACATACCACTCAACTATGATCATTGACTCGAAAATGCCATTAGATTTAAAAAAAGTGTAAATCTAACACTAAACTTAGTTGTGACTCAAAAATACCACTTAGTTGTTAACTCTTAACATTCCGTTTTAAGTCAAAATGATATCGTTTTGGTGCGTCTATTTTGAAGCCTAATTTAACAAAAAACGACGTCGTTTTGCTGCAGAAAAAATATTAAAACTATACACTTGGAGGATTTTAAAGTCAAGACCTTCACACGTAAAGAGCTAAGCCTTAACCACAGAACAAACATGATATTATATATTGTTTTACCATAAATATTATATATCTCAAACTACTTAAGATTAATTTAAATTATTTTATGAAATAAATAATATTATAAATAATATTAGTATATAAAAATATAAAACATATTATTGGCATATATTAATATATAAAAATAAAATATATATTTTTTATATTTTATAAATAATAAAAATATATTATTTTAAAACCCCTAAAATATTCATAAAATAATATATAAAAGTCCCTAAACCCTAAACTATTAACCCATATACCCTAACCCAATCCTCAAACTTAAACCCCAAACATTAGAGTTTAGGATTTAGGGTTCGAGGGTTTTTATATATTAATTTTATGAATCTTTTGAGTTTTTAAAATTAACATATTTATATTATAAAAATATAAGTAATATATTTTTATTTAAATTATATAAATTTATTTATTTGGTTCAACCAAATTATTTTATAAAAAATAATATTATAAATAATATAAAATATATTATTCACAAATATCAATAAAATATATTATTTTTATACTATTTATAATATAAATTTATTAATTTTTAATAAACAAAAAATATTCTTAAAAATAATATATTTATATTATAAATAATATATAAAAACTATAAACCCTAAACCTCAAACCATAAAGTTTAGTATTTGAGGTTTGGACTTTGTAGTTTTAGATTTATGATTTAGGTATGGTTTAGAGTTTTTATATATTATTTATAATATAAATATATTATTTTTATGAAATTTTGGGTTTTTTAAATAATATATTTTTATTATAAATATTATATAAAAATAAAACAATACACTTTTATTCATATATATATTTATGAAAATAATATATTTTATATTTTATATATTAATATTGTTTATAGTATTATTTATTTTATAAAATAATTTAAATTAATCTTAGATAATTTGAGATATATAATATTTTTAATAAAATAATATATAATATTATGTTAGTTCAGTAGTTAAGACTTCGACTTTGAATGTGAAGGTCTTTAAGTCTAAAACTCTCAAAGCGCATGATTTTAATACTTTTCATCCAACAAAATAATATCGTTTTGAGCTAAATTAGATCTTAAAACAGCCGCACTAAAACAATGTCATTTTAACTTAACAAGACGTTAAAGTTAACGACTGAGTGATATTTTTGAGTCACCAACTAAAATTTTATGTTATATTAACACTTTTTTAAAAGTTTGGTGATATTTTTAAATTAATGACCAGATATGTGGTGTAGTTTACCCAAATAATTAATGTTCACTTTTTCTTCAAAAATTTATATTTTACTCTTTAAAATTTGTTACTTATTTATGGACCAGCTCGGTTACTCTTTCTTTTTACTTTGTGCTATCGATCAGTCCCCGCGAAAAATGAATTAAAAAGAAAAGTTCTCTCCTTTTTTCTGTTCATTTCCCTATCTCTATTTTATCCTTCTAGGGTTCCGTTTTACTGCCCTCCGCATATGGCCGACGCCATAAACATGCCGGTTGATTCCCTCGACCACCGACGTGGTGGCGGAGACAGTAAAGACAATGACAACAACAATAACAGGCAACCTCCGCCATCTGACGATCCCAACTCCTCTCCCCCATCGCCGCCTCCGCCTCGACGCCGAGAACGAGACTCACGTGAGCGAAGGGACCGCGACTTCTACGATCGAAACCGATCTCCTCCACCACCACTTACTAGGGACGGAGATTATAAGCGGCGCGGTAACATTAGCCCTCCTCCACCGTCTTTTTATAGGGATAGGAGACACTCGCCTCCACCGCGGCGGTCTCCACCTTATAAGAGGTCTAGGCGGGAGGATGGTGGCTACAGAGGTAGGAGAGGGAGCCCTAGAGGGGGATTTGGACCTGGAGATAGAAGGTAATGTTTTATTTTTTCTTTTAGATTCATTTTTTTTATCACAATTAAAATGTAAATTGATGCAAATTAAACTAGCTCTATGTATATGAACTATTGGTTTTTTTGGTTGTGCTTAATGCCACGAACTGATTTGTGACCTGTTAAATTTAACATTTAGATTAATTGATTTAATATTGAAATTCTTTAACTGCAACTACATTAAGCTCGACAATAATCATTAATTTAGGTATCGTCCTGTATTTTTTTTTTGTAAAATATACGGTGTTAGCCAATGGTGTGTTATCTTGAATGCATGAATTGCTACCTATGGGCTATGGCTACTGCTGATCCTGCAAAGGAACCGTGAATATAATATAATGTTACTTGAAAATGGATAATTCATTCAGTTTTCTCATATGGCTCTATATCATGTGTCTCTTCTCTATATGGCTATATGTATCATCATTATTTGAGTCAAGTATGTTCGTCTTTTGTTCATCTATTATGATACAATCATATATGATTTGTTATTTTCACTTGACAGTTTTGGTTATATTCAGATTTTTCTCATGCTGTAAATCAATTTTGATTCGGCAGGTTTGGGTACGACTATGGCGATGGATATGATCGTGAGACGATGGGAAGGTCCGGTCACCCTGAAGAAAGGCCTCATGGCAGATACTCTGGTCGCTCTTCTGGTGGCTATCAAGGTGATCCTCTCTAGAATTTGTTTAGCTAATTTCATGTTTCCTCAAACTTCTATTCTTGCCATTGGAATAATCTCGAAGCATTATTGTTTTGACCTTTGGTTCTGCTTTCCTTTTCTCATTATTAATTTATTAAACTCCGCCTGTGCTTGCACTGCCGGTCCCAAGCCCGGATAAAGGAGGAGGGTTGCAGTAGGCCCGTGACAGCCAGCGTAAAATCCTGTCACATCTTTTGACCAATGTATAAAATGGCGCAAGGCGCACTAAGGCGATAAGGGTCCTAGAGCCGAGGCGCAAGGCGCGCGCCTTACTGAAGTGAGGCGTAATTTTTTATAATTAAAGATATATTGACCAAGTACAAATAAATTTATCACCTAAAATACCATTCTTGCATTCTTTCAATGTTAATTATGATTGAACTTATAAAAGTTACAAAATAATTATTAAATTTATTCAAATAATAAATATTATAGTTAAAAAATAATTTACTTAAAATATTTTATTTTCTTATTCATCTTTTTAACCAAACCAAAGAATATGGGTTAAAATTTATAAAAATAACTAATGTTAATGCAGTGGGAGAGAAGAAATAATATACTGCTAGTTTAAACTATACCTTTTGGGCCATAAAAAGAGTCAACTTACTATGGCCCAATACTGAGGGTTGACCACTATTAGTCTATAACTTTCTAAATTTTTCTACTCTGATTATTCCATTCTCATTTCTTTTTATTTTTTTAATAAATATTATTTTTTATTTGTTGATAATAAATAAAAAGTCACGTGTTAAAAGTTGTGCCAGAAGTGGGCCCATAATTCTTCTCTGTTGCGTCAAGCACTCACCCTTTCTTCTCTTCTTCTTCGACAGAGATCTGAGTTTTCTCTGGTTTTTCATTTTTCCAAATTTCTCTTGCTTCTTGTTCTCCTACTCTCCCTCCATTGCATTTACTCATCAGTTTCCTACTTTTCTTTTTCTTCTTCAACATACTCTGTTTTTAGGTTTTTTTTTTCTGATTTTAAACATGGCGTCGCCTTTCACTGCCTCGGCGCCTTTTGCGCCTCATGAACGCCTCTGTGCGCTTCATTAAAATCGCCTCGCCTATACATAAATAGGCGATTGTACTCGCCTCGCCTCAGCGCCTAGGCGCGCCTCGGAGTCGCCTTCTTAAACACTGCTTTTGACACAGACTAAGACCCCCAATACATACAGTTAATCAGTTATAGACTTACTTTTCTTGCTGCCAAACACTGAGACAAAACTAGATTTTTTTTTAAACTCAGGTTTCCCATTTAGCCATTTTTAGATCATAAAATCATTTTGGAAATTATCTAGATGCATATTATGAGAGTATCTTTGGGCATCTATGAAATGATGCATGATTGCAGTTGATGACTACACTGTTTAGTAGTTGTTCCTCCTAAAGTTCCATATAGTAATGATGTATTGCCATAAACTGCTGCTGAAACAAACTTTTTATCTATCTTTTCTGTTTATACTGTTTGTTTAGTTTGCCAAATAATATTGCTTTTGCAGATTGGGATTCTGGCCGTGGCGGCTATGTTGATGCCTCCAGTTTGGGGAGTATTCAAAGGTTAGTTTTCCCTCCCATTTAGGGACACATGTATCTTATTAGGTTTGAATTACTTTTCATTGCATTTCTGGCAAGACCTCTGTTACTCCGACTCTCCAAAAAAATGGAAGTACCTGTGTTGACACGACCCAGGATAGGTTCTGGGATCTGGGTCCGACAGAAAAAAAAAATTGGACCCTTCATGGAAGTACCTGTGTCTTGCCCTACGTTACATAGGAAGGTCTCTTTTAAATTTTGATTGAGATGATTTCTAAACTGTTCTTATCATTGGTTGTTGAGTAAATTTTCAGAGAAGGATTGGTGTCATACAAGCAATTCATTCAAGAGCTTGAGGATGATATACTACCAGCTGAAGCTGAGCGCAGGTACGAATGAGGAATAATGTTATGAGTCAGTTCTTTTCTTATTTGATACTTGTGGCCGAAACTGTGGTTTTTGACTTTGTAGGTACCAAGAATACAAGTCAGAATATATATCTACTCAGAAGCGAGGTTTTTTTGATGCTCACAAAGATGAGGACTGGTACTTACCTTTGATTGCTGAATTCCTCCCTGCCCACTCACCTCGCTGTTCTAATTAGACTTCCTTGTATGTGTAGGTTGAGAGACAAATATCATCCAACAAACTTGGTCACTGTTATAGAAAGGTTAGTTGTACGGGCATATTTCTTCATGTTTCAGGTCATGAATTTGTTACTAAGCTATGGATCCCCTCAGCGCTGCATTTTGTAGCATGGTGTAGTTTTACCGCCCTGTTTTTTTCATTCATTGCGTCAATTTCATGTTTTATTTTGATTTTGGCATTTCCTTTTTAGGAGAAATGAGCTTGCATGTAAAGTTGCGAAGGACTTTTTGCTTGATCTGCAAAGTGGAACGCTGGACTTGTAAGACCTGCATACTGTGTTTTTGTATTTACATGCATATTAGACCTTTCTCCCTGTTAATTATTTTGAAGCTGCTGTCCAGTAATTTATATTGGTTATGCAGAGGTCCTGCTGTCAATACCTTGTCATCAAATAAATCAGGACAGACCAGTGATCCTAATTCTGAAGATGAAGCAGACACTGGGGGCAAAAGAAAGCGGAATGCTAGGGGGCCTGCTAAAGAATTTGACCTTTTCACGGCTCCAAAGGCTCACCCAATCAGTTCTGATCCCAGAAGAATTCAGATTGACATTGAACAAGCACGGAGCCTTGTGCATAAACTGGACTCTGAAAAAGGAATCAAGGAAAATATTCTTATCGGACCTGAAAACCAAATAAATAGAGATAAATCTCATGGTAGTTCGACTGGCCCCGTGATTATTGTGCGTGGCTTGACCTCTGTGAAAGGACTTGAAGGTGTAGAGCTTCTGGATACACTTTTAACTTACTTGTGGCGTGTCCATGGCTTGGATTATTATGGAATGATTGAAACAAGTGAAGCTAAGGGTCTTAGGCATGTGAGAGAAGAGGGAAAGGGTTCTGATGTGACTAGCAATGGATCTGAGTGGGAAAAGAAACTTGACTCACGCTGGCAAGAGAGGTTGAAGGGTCAAAATCCTTTGGAATTAATGACTGCTAAGGATAAGATAGATGCTGCTGCTGTTGAAGCTTTGGATCCTTTTGTCCGAAAAATCAGGGATGAAAAGTATGGTTGGAAGTATGGTTGTGGTGCTAAGGGTTGCACAAAGCTCTTTCATGCTGTGGAGTTTGTGCACAAGCATCTTAAACTCAAACATCCGGAGCTTGTGATGGAGCTAACATCTAAAGTGCGTGAAGAGCTTTATTTCCAGAACTACATGAAGTAAGTACCGCTTAAATGCAACTTATTGTTTCTCTCTCTCTGTATATATATATATATATATATTTATATATGTATATTAAGGATACTTACATAAGATATACATCGTGGCCATTCACAGTGATCCAGATGCACCTGGTGGGACCCCTGTTATGCAGCAATCTGTACCGGTATGCTACAACTGCTGTTGTTATTTATGATATATTGATTGCTCTAACAGATTTATGATGTCATGTTTGCTTCCTTTTATCTTTATATTTTATTCTTGTAGAAAGACAAGCCTCTGAGACATAGACTGTTGGAAAATCGCTTGAAAGACGAGCGTGGCTCACGTAGAGAACGTGATAATCGAGCAAACGGTAGTAATAGATATGATAGGTCTGAGAACCCTCAATCAAGTGATTTTCCATCCAACAATGATGGCTCTGATGGGGGGAATCGTGATGATCTGATGTTTGATGCTTTTGGTGGACAAGAGGCGCATGTTGCAACTCCATTTTCTTCAGATATGGCACCTCCACCTGTATTGATGCCTGTTCCTGGTGCTGGGTAGGTCTTGTATTGTACTGTTCTACAAGTAGCAGTAGTTAGCTTGTTATTTCCTCGAGGACTTATACTTGTGTAATTGCAGTCCATTGGGGCCCTTTGTTCCGGCTCCACCTGAACTTGCAATGCAGGTGTTCAGAGAGCAGGGTGGTTCTCTTCCTTTTGAAGGCAATAATAGAAGTGCCGGTCCTGCAGGACCGGCCCCCTTTCTTTTGCCTACTGGTTTCCGACAGGATCCTCGGCGTTTACGAAGGTAAGTTTGCTTGAGACTGTTGGCAAACCATATGGATGTGCTGCAGCTATATTACTTGCAAGACTTATTAAAGCTTGCCCATTTGATTTCACGCAGTTATCAGGACTTAGATGCACCAGAGGACGAAGTAACGGTTATAGACTACAGGAGCTTGTAGGTACGGGATGAGTAAAATATATTTGAGGAAAGCAGCAAGCTAGTCATGAAACAATCCAAGGTCAAATTCCTCAGGGTCATTGACGTTATACCATTATGTTAAATCTTTTCGAGTGCACACATAACTGCTGCTACAATTCGTGATAAAGAGCATTGTGCTGCTGTGATATTTCTTTTTTCCTTAGAAGTACGCAAGTGCTGTGAACATTTATTTCGTATATTTCTCTTAACTGAGTTGCAAAGAGATGATTATGAACATGGAAGCATAAGCTGTGGTTTATTTGTTCAAATCCCAGTATTTTTCTACTTGATTTATTGCTTTGTGGGTTTAAGTTAGGACCTTATGCTTATGGCGCTAAGCCACTGACTGAATGGTGCCTGGTGTTTTCACTTTCTAATACCAGTCATGATACGATTGTTATTATAGTATGATAGAATATATAATCCGGAAATAAGAAGGGTCAACCAGATTTAATACTTGCCCGTAAATGTTATCCTGTAAAGTAAATTCTTTCAAACATTGGTATTAGGTTCAAATTCATATATTTATTCTCATTCAGTTTCTTGAATTAAAAAAAAAAAAAAAAAACTCAACAGCCAACAATGTACAAGTAAAAATGATGCGGCAAAAGTACGTCTGAAGGCCACACCCGGAGAAATTTATAAAGATTGTAAATGTTAAGGAGAGTAAAGAAGAACTGCTTACACAAAACAATCCAAACCTAGTACGACATGACCATTTTTGGAAAATATTCACAGCTCTATTATTAAAAATAGTAATACGTACAAGGAGATGAAGCTTGGGTGGAGTAAAGGAAAGCTAATCGTTATTTCTGCTCCCAGGCCAGGGTTAACCAATATGGTCGTAACAGGTAACTCTGGTGTCAGAGTATCCACATTCCTAGGGATACTATACGGGTTTAAACTTGATTCACTTTGTAGTTGTCGATTAACCGTGATAGAGTCTCGTTGATGCGAACACAGTTTGGCTCCCAATCTGTCCAAGTTGATCGACATGGGAGATAATCAAAATAAACAAGAGCTGAGAAATAATTAGGTGAATTTTTTGGATAGTTAAAAAGCAGATTTACTGGCCAAAATATAGTTTCACATTTACATTAATAATTTAAAACTTTGAAATTTCAGAAAAACAATTGTAAGTTTTACGTTTGAGAGGACCAAAGTCTGTGTCTAAGCCTAATATCGTCCTTACTTCCAATTGGCTGAAACTCAGGATATCTTTACTTGTTGGTAATTAGAAAAGACGTGAAACAACTTAGCTAAAAGTATATTGCAAAGAACGAGGTTCTTGGATTTGGTTTTAATTACAACTTGAAATCATTGCTTTTTGGCTTAATTTACACACTATATAAACAATAAAGATGCATTAAATTCTTCCATATTGTGGCGTAGGCTTCATAATAACCACACTTGGACAGGGGCAGCCGCAGCATACTGAAGTTTTATGCAAATAATTACATCACTCTAGCACTTAATGGAATCAAACAATCAAAACCCTTTTTCTCTTGTATGTTTATTTATTTTTTTACACTTGCATTATCATTTTCGTTGGCTAAAACCTCATACTTGCAGAAGAAGAAAAAAGACAAAGGAAATAACCTTGACTTTTTTTAGTAATTTTTATTAGACAAATTATACCAAGAATTACCATCAAACTGTGCGTTCTATGTTATTAACAAAAGGCTTACTCTCATCAAAAAACAAAAGAAAAAACAATCCGAAAGCAACAACTGCCTAGTAACTTAGGTTAGGTGGGGAGAGATTATAAAAAAACCAATACAGCTGTAGAAGCAAACGTTGTTGCCCTAAAGCAGCATCTATATGTTCATGCATCCCAACATAAAAACTCCTATCACTACTTTTTACTACATTACTTGAATTCAGGAATCAGGAGTGAGTGTCCGGGTGGATTCAACATCAAAAGGCTATAAAATACAACATAATTGAATGGTAGGATTACCCTAGCTCGGATAGCCTCAGGTGAGCATCAGCAAAGAAGGCATCCTCATCCTACAAATGCGGACCAAATTCAACAAAAACTTGTTCACCAGGATTATATAAATTTTCTACTTACGGCGGCACCAAGGGACGGAATACTGGGTCTGACAGGAGAACTTGGTCAGTTGGCAGCTGCAAAAGATGTTCTTTATTTCCACCCAACAGCGCCCTGCAAGACATTTACCTAATTAGCATCAAAATGGGCAATTAATGATATTCGGATTTTGGTGTGTGTTCTGTTTTTTAAAGTGTATGCTCTTGAAAAATTATATCCCCGTATATATATACAATGCATGTTGAACATGGATACTCCAATAGCATAGAACAGAGTATGTCAATTAAAATTATTTGGTAAAAATTGGAACTCACTTGAAGTATGAGTTGTCAAAGATGAGAGGATTAGCAGTCCATGCTCCATATCCAGACCCCTCCTTATGGCACCTACCCTGCATCTTACCATTTTAGTAAGTGCAAATAACAATTCAAGCTTGGAGAAAAGCAGGAAAATTAGAATTTATAAACACACCAGAAAGAGCAACAATGTCCTTGTCGGTAAGACCCATTTGAGTAATGAAAACCTGCCTCAAACATTAATCCTAACTTCCCTTAAAATACATGAAAAATTGGACGCGAGCTTATATCTGATGTTAAGGTAAGAGAAAAAGAGACTAACCCTTGGCAGCATCAGGCGGTGTTTCATTCTTGTCCTGCATTTATTACAGACAAAATAAATGTGGGCAAAAAATACTACTCCCAACAATATTACGTTCAGTTCCAGTGTTCAACTCATGCTATATTAAAATCAAATATTGTATCTCAGACTTAAAATAAGCATAAATCATGACAGACCACTCTCCCAGGATGGAAGGGAATTTCAGGTCCACCGGTCACCTCAACAGCGAGCTATAAATGAATCACAAACCAGAAGAAGAAATATTGTGTCAACAAGACCGCTCGGTAAAATCTGAAAACAAACAAATAAAAGTGGAATCCCTGATAAAAGTCGGCATAAGAGATATTGGGAAACTGCTCCTTGATCGGCTCCAGAAGGTTGACGGCAATTAGCGCTATGTGCGAGCTCAGCAGCATGCTTCAAGGTGCCGAATGGACCTCCGCTCTTGGTCTGACAATCAAATGTTCCAGCTGAGTGCCACCTGTCCATCACCGAAACATTCAAACCAAACCAGACAAAAGAAGAGAGAAGTTACGCCAATCGGAGCACAGTTCTTCTCAGCGATGAGACCTCTGAGCTTCCTCCTAGCCTTTTCAATGACATTTTTGTAATCCTCACTCTTGGGCATGTTATCTACAAATATCAACAAAAGAATTCGAAAACAAAATCATAATTTATATGCCAAAACTCACCTTTTTGAAAGTGCAGGAAAATGAAACAGTTGACACGAGCACAACCACAGTGGTGAAGTGGGAATATACAAGCAATAGTGAACCACTATTGGCCGTTTGATTACATAAGATCCTGTGATTGTTGCTTGTTTTGGTAATGGTCGGATTTGATTTCGGTTTAAAACTCACGATATACGGCTGAGATTGAATTGATTAAAGAAGTTTTGGAGTTTTCGGTTTTAATACGTTAACTACAAAGACGGGATAGCCCTCTAAAGAAATCAAGATTTTGGAAATGACAGGTTTATCCTCGTGACTTGTTGCATGGCATCATTAACATCAAATACCTCTTTTCTTTCCAAAACGTCCTTATCCACTCATTTTATTTCGTATTTTTAACATCCAAACATCTTGTCATATAGTTGGAGAAATATTAGTAATATTTTTCCTTTTAATTCAATTTCCATTCTTTTAAGCGCCATGCAAAATATCAACATGGATATGTCATGTGAAAATATGTTTAACAAAAACAATATTGAAATATTTGATAGATTTTTTTAAAAAAAGTTTAATCCATAACTTAAAAACATAAGTTACTATAACTTAAATTATAAGTATAGTACATCACATTCTATACAGTTTTACTTAAAAATGGGAATTTTATTTTTGTATAGTAGTTAAGTGACCGATTTGAAATTTTACCCAAAATACAATTATTAGATATCTTTAAATTGGTCCCCGTTTGTTTTTTTATTGAAAAGGGGAGTAATACCTAGAGCCTCATTAAAAAATCTTTTTAAATTTAAATTGATGAAAAAGAGTGTTCTAGGTAATACTTTACAAGGCAACAAGAAACACTCGACATGAAACTGAAACTAATCTATTAACTTGGTAAATCTAAGTGCGACATGGCTTAAAAATCTCTCGGCGGTTCAATGAACTCATGAAAACCAAAGGGAAGTGTCCAAGCAATGCGGGCAAGAGCATCCGCCACCTTGTTATTCTCACGTCCTATAATCACCAATTGAACCTCCCAACTTCTATCTAAAAAATCCCAAATGTGCTGAAAGATCGGTGGTTGACAGTTACCATAATTGCAATCAAGAAGTGTCTGGATCGCTAGGCCACAGTCCGATTCCAGTCGTTGTCGGCTAATGCCAAGCTCCTATGCTATGCGTAATCCTTCATGTATGCCCCATAACTCGGCTTCAACACTAGAACACATGACTATACTCTTGGCGAATCCAACAATCCATTCCCCGTGTCCACAAGTGGCACCCCCATGATATTGCGGTATTAACCATCGGCATTGCATGTCACCCAGCCCTCAGCAAGAGGGGACCAGTTACTGGATCTGATTCGATTGCGGCTTCTTTCATTTGCAACAGCTGCAGATGCATCTCGTGCCCGTGCTGTCAAAACCTCATCAACTAATCTGCGACAGCGATCCAAAATAGGTTCATGAAGGCTTCTATCTGGGCCAAAAATCCCAATATTCCACTGCTTTCATAGGTTCCATGTAATATAACTGAACATAAGGTCCCAATTAATTGATACACGAGAGAACAGACAGTCGTTGTTTATGTTCTTATAAATTCAATCTTGGACAGGCAAAACACAAAATTCCCCTAACGCCTCAGGCTTAATAATACTCGACCAGACTGCGAATGCAGTCAGGCAATCCCTCAACACGTGAAGTGTATCTTCTACGGCTGCACCATAGTTTGTGCAACTCTCATCCTCCGCTAAGTGCTGTCGAACTCTTTCTTGGTTCGTGAAAATCTCGTCATGATAAACAAGCCATAAGAAGAGTTTTACTCTTGATGAGCCTTTGAAATTAGCGATAAGCATCCATCCTTTATCCTCTCCACTGGACAAAGCATTTGTCACAGCCGAATAAGCTGATTGGACTAAAAATTCATGTAAAAGATACCAATGCCAACCCGGTATTCCTGGTGCTGCTGAGGCTAAGGGTGGCTTGATTATCGTAATATGTAAAATCAGGTTCGGAGGGATAATGGAACTAAAGGCAGACCAGTTCCATTCACCTACGTTCGTCACCGTATCAGCTATGTTATAATCCACATGGATCACACTAGACGGGTCAAAGACATGATTAACCAAGGGGCCTAAGTTACTAATTCAAGGATCTAGCCAAAATCTAACATTGCTCTCATAGCCTATGCTCCATGAGATGTCGTTTCTCACATCCTCCCAAATATTAGATAAACCTTGCCAAAGTCTAAAACTCTCATTGCGATGAATCGACGCAGGGATTTTTGAAGTCCACTTATATTTAGAGCGAAGAACTTGAACCCATAATTGATCCGGACGAGTAAGTAAATTAAAAGCTACGTCATAAGAAAAGTTTTATTTTGAGCGAAGACTTGACGAATACCAAGCCCCCTTCGGACTGAACTTTGCAAACATCCTCCCATTTAACTAGCAGAATCCCACGTTTAACATCAGATCCACCCCAAAAACATTTACGGATAAGCCCTTCAATTTCAGCACAAACACCTTTAGGGAGAAAAACTTATTGCATCGTATACGCCAGAATAGAAGTTAGAACATACTTAACAAGGATAATACGTCCCGCCAATGATAAATTCCTAGTCTTTCATCCTGCCATTTATCTCGGACTTTCTGGTCAATATAACCATGAGTTGTATTTGTGACACTTTTATGGAGGAGGGGAACATCAAGATACATCCCCAGGTCAGTAACCTCCTAATATTCTAGAATATGACAAATATCCTTTCGAGAATCAAGATATATTTTCGTCGAAAAAAATATGCGTGATTTAGAGGCACTAATGTTGAGTTGATTAAGCTCGAATTCTATCAACCGAATTGCTTGCCAAGTGGTGGAGAAATCGATTTTTTGGGTGTTGGTGGTGGAAGCAAAAGATAAAGGAAATAACACAAGCATTTAGAGTAGTTCGACTTTCTAACCAAAGCCTACATTCACTACCTTAGCTTCCCCACTAAGGATTTCAACCAATTCACTAAGAATTCTTCCCTTTTTCTAGGCTTAGGATGCAACCTTTACAATCCTAGACTCACTCACCAAGTCTAGCATCCAAAGCTCACAGACCGAGCTTTGGGATCACTCTTAAATAAGAGAATTCTTAAGCAAACTGAAATCCCTCTTAAAGGTGTTTGTTTGTACTCTAAAGCTCACTCGCCCAAACCTAAACACTTGAGCAAATATAACAATTAAAGCTCACAAGTGTAGTCTATACAAAGAATGAGAATTAAAAGCCAAAAACAATTTTGGCATCATAATGTTGTTGACAATTGAATCATTAGTTGTTGCTGAAGCTTGAAGGGTCAATACTCCCAATTGAGTTCTTAGCCGTTGAAGACCGTCGGGATTGAATTGGAATCGTTAGAGACTTTATTTCCCGCAATAAATGTAGTTCTACAGCTTTTCGTATCGGTACACATGTACCCGTATTAGTACAGGTACTAGCCGTTATGCACCCGTATCGGTACGCCTTGGTCCGTTTTGGTACGCCCTGCAATTCAAATAGTCTTTAGTAAATAGCCGTTGGGGGTAGTTGAAATCTGGATCGGTACGCGTACAAGCGTATCGAAACGATCATACCCGTATCGGTTACGGTCAAGCTTGTACCGGTACGGTTTTTCGTTTCTGGAAAATCATTGTAGCTTGAAACCCTTAGCCGTATCGAAACGGGTATACCATATTGATACGCCTGTGTTGAAAACAACATTTTGGCTACTTTAAAAACGTTTAAAACATTTCCAAAACCTCTCAAAAACTTCTCAAAATTATTTTCAAGTTGTTTGGACTTAAGACCATTTTTGAAACCTTTTCAAATTAGTCCAAAACTATTTTTCAATTATTATATCAAAACATAAATACTAACAATCTCCCCATTTTTGATATAATAAAACCAACTTGAAAAATTGTTTTTGAGATCCTCCCCCTTAGTAAAAGTAAAATTTGAATAAGAGATTAATTGTTGAAAATCTTATAAGCTCCTCCTTATTCATTTGAAAAATTAATTTTTCAAAACATTCTCCCCTTTTTGTTTTATCAAAAATGGTTCAAACTTTAAAGACCAATAACAATGGAGAGTAAAAAAATTTCAAAAATGAGTTTTGTTTTAAAATTGGCTCCCCCTTATTCAAGCATCATTCAAATGTTAGTTCAACATATTTGATAAATTAGTTTAATTAAAATAAATAAATCAAATTAAAATAAACAAAATTCAACTAATTTTACCACACTTGAATTAAAGGGAGGATGTGAAGCCTTCCTTCTTCAAGTGTTCATCCTTTGTGTGTATAGAGCTCCCATGGTCCATCAACTTGTTGATCAAATGCTCCATCACACCTAAACAAGACAATCACAAAGATTTTGGTATCCAAATTGCTTTGGATCCATAGACATTAGTAGCACATAGTTTAGTCCCCTTAGGAATTCATTTTTCAATTTCATCATTTTTATGTGAAGTACTTAGTCCTTTTGGGACCCAAATACTTCTAAAACATTTTCTATTTATAAATTTAGGGGCACTAGATTGTCTCACATAAAAATTTGATTTTCCCAAATTATTTTTCTTTTGAAGTTCATTGGAAATCAAAATTTTTCTTTCTTAAGATCATCTACTTCCTTTTGATGATCTTTTTCTAAATTTTGAAGCAAATTTTATAAATTTAAAACTTTAAGTTCAAAATCTTTGATTTTTGCTTCAAATTCCAAATTTGTTTTTAAAAGCAAATCATTCTCGATTTTTAATTTTGAAATCATCTTTTTATTTTTCGAAAATGAAGCCTTAAACTCAAAAACTAAATGGTCATAGGCTTCTTGTAACTCATCAAAAGTATATGCATTTGAATTTGAACAAGATGAGCTAGAAGTTACCTCTCCCTCATTGAGGGCCATTAAGCATAGGTTGGCTTCTTCATCGGTGGAGTCTTCATGGCTCCATGTAGCCACATATGCTTTCTTTGATGATGATCCCTTCATGTTGAAGCGAGGGCAATCGTATTTGGTGTGCCTCGTCTTCTTACATTTTGAGCACTTAGGGGAATCCACCATCTTTTTCTTCTTCGATTTATGCTTGGATTCTTCTATGTTGCTCTTCATGAATCGCGAAAACTCCTTGAAGAGATAGGCCATTTCTTCATCCTCACTTTCCTCCTCACTTGATTCTTCTTGGTTGTTTGTGGATGATTTAAGAGCTACAATGTTGAGATATTCGATTCCAAGCTCTTTGATTATCTTCTTCTTCTCTCTTCTCAAGGGTAGAGACATCATCACATGAGTGAGAAGAGATCATACGAGCTCTTCAAGCTTGAGTTTCTTCAAGTCTTTAACTTCAATAATAGCCGTCTTTTTGCCCTCCCATGATTCAGAAAGTGAATAAATCAACTTTCGAATGAGTTTGTCTTTCGAAATCTCCTTTCCTAGTCTTTTTATCTTGCCAAAAATCATGGAGAACTGGTTGAACATACTCTTGATGTCTTCATATGGTCCATCTTGAAGTTTTCATATTCGAGGTTGAGTAGACCGATCTTTGTCTCATTCACCTCATTTGTACCTTCATAGATTGATTCAAGCTTGTCCCATAACTCCTTGACACTCTCACAAGAAGATATTTTGGCATACTCATCCGGGCCCAATACACAAAATAGAATGTGCAAAGCCTTGCAATTGAGCTTAATCTTCTTGCGATCTTCCAATTTCCATTCCACCTTACTTCGATTTAGCATGAACGGTCAATCTTTAACTATGTCCCAATGACGGTAGTCTTTGTTTTTCATAAAGAACATTATTCTATGCTTTCAACAAGCATAGTGATCACGTTGAAGAATGGCAGTTTGTCGATGGATAACGTTATGGAAACCGGTTAACTTGTTTGATAGTCGAGCTTGCTGGATCACCTCAATAGGATGTTAATCCTTCTCAATTAAGCCTCGCTCTAATACCAATTGTTGAGTTGATTGAGCTCGAATTCCTTCAACCGAATTGCTTGCCAAGTTGTGGAGAAGTCGATTTTTTGGGTGTTGGTGGTGGAAGCAAAAGATAAAAGAAATAACACAAGGATTTAGAGTGGTTCGACTTTTTATCCAAAGCCTACATCCACTACCTTAGCTTCTTTACTAAGGATTTCAACCAATTCACTAAGAATTCTTCCCCTTTTCTAGGCTTAAGAGGCAACCTTTACAATACTAGACTCACTTACCAAGTCTAGCATCCAAAGCTCACAAACTGAGCTTTGGGATCACTCTTAAACAAGAGATTTCTTAAGCAAACTGAAATCCCTCTTAAAGGTGTTTGTTTGCACTCTAAAGCTCACTCACCCAAACCTAAACACTTGAGCAAATATAACAATTAACGCTCACAAGTGTTGTCTATACAAAGAATGAGAATTAAAAGCCCTAAGACAATTTTGGCATCACAATGTTGTTGACAATTGAATCATTAGTTGTTGCTGAAGCTTGAAGGGTAAATACTCCCAATTGAGTTTCTAGCCGTTGAAGACCGTTGGGATTGAATTGAAGCCGTTAGAGGCTTTATTTCCCGTAATAAATGTAGTTATGTAGCTTTTCGTATCGGTACACGTGTACCAGTATTAGTACAGGTACTAGCCGTTATGCACAATCTGACTGCCCGTATCGAAACGCCTTGGGCCATATTGGTACGCCGTATCGGTACACCTTGGTCCATTTCGGTACGCCTTGTAATCCAAATAGCCGTTAGGAAATAGCCGTTGGAGGTAGTTAAAATCTGGATCAGTACGCGTACAAGCGTATCGAAACGATCCTACACGTATCGGTACGATCAAGCCTGTACCGGTATGGTTTTTCGGTTCTGGAAAATCACTATAGCTTGAAACCCTTAGCCGTACCAAAACGGGGTATACCGTATCGGTACGCCTATGTTGAAAACAACATTTTGGCTACTTTTAAAAACGTTTAAAACATTTCCAAAACCTCTAAAAAAAACTTCTCAAACTTATTTTCAAGTTGTTTGGACTTAAAACCATTTTTGAAACCTTTTCAAATTAGTCCAAAACTATTTTTCAATTATTATATCAAAACATAAATCCTAACAATTAATCTTATGACTAGAGCTAACGCAAAAGCCGTCAAGCACTCCCTGAGCTACCTTTACCTGATCCAAGGAAGTTTCAGCAAATATGACCAAGTCATCCGCGAAGAATAAATGAGACAATTTAGGCCCATCACGAGAAAGTCTAATTGGTTTCTAGGCACCCAACCCAATTTCCACTTGGATCGCCTGAGCCAGGCATTCCATATACAACACAAATAAATAGGGGATAAAGGATCACCCTGACGGATACCTCGAAATGGTATGAAACTAGAAAAATAGAACCATTCTACATACTTGCTTTGAGATCGAAGTAACGCAATGCATAATCAAAGTAATTAAATCAGTAGGGATATCCAGATCAATAAGGGCATCATGGATAAAATTTCAATTTAGTCAGTCGTATGCTTTTTCTAAGTTAATTTTCAATGCCATCCAACCCAAATTCTTTGTCTTCTTACGCATCGAATGGATTAATTCTTGCGCAATAATGATATTATTTGTAATAGCTCTCCTGGGAACAAAGTTCTTGCGCAAGATGGTAAGAACAGCTTGAGCGGTTTGTTTTAGTAAGTTTTCATAAATATGACAGCGAGCGTAATAATTAAAAAGTTACTGTCTAATATATTGTTAGTGCATTTTTTGACAAATATATTTATTTTAATTTTAAAATTAAGTTTTATCGATATCGTAATTTATACAAGATATATAAAATTAATTATATTTAAGTATTTAATATTTTTGGATTAAAAGAGAAAAAAATTCCTATGTGTGGATCCTTTTGCGGCCATAACCAAATGGCAGGTGGAACCGTGGAGTAAGATCCAATGGCTAGTGATGTCTTAGGATTAATCTGCACCGTCAATTAAATATATATCAACGTGGCGCACATCGGAATCATCAGCCCCCTCAAAGAGCGGGACCCATGCTAATATGAGCTGAAGAAGAGAAAAGGTTAAATTCTCTTGTAGACCTTATATTATACGAGATATTTTTACCAATCCCTGTACTCTAATTTGGCCGTTTCTTAAAAGTTTTGAAATCTCGATCCTATTACAAAAAGTAGCAACTAATTTTGTATTGTTGATTATCATATTCACTAGTAAATTGTGAATTTAATTCATGTTTTCATTTTAATCATTTTATGTGCTTGTAATTAAGTTACTTTGTCCTTTTATAAAGTGAAAATTTTAATTGGGAGAAAATGCATAGACTAAACATAATATTTGAATGAAACCAACAGTTTATGTATAATACAAACACTAGTGATAAAATCTGAACAAAAAAGCTAAAATAAAAAGACAAGGAAAAATCCTGTAATAAATTGGAAATCCAACAGTAAAATTAGACAATATTTGACTGACAATGACCCTATAAAAAGTTTTATTACGGATTGACCTCTAAAATATATATGAATTATTACTAAGGTACTTACTTTTTTTAATCAAAATTATTTTTTCATTTTACCGATAAAAAACTAGCTAACATTCTTACTAAATAAAATCTTCGGTTTTTAAGGTGGTTAGTTTTTAGATAATTTGGGGAAATGATAATTAGTTTAATATTACTTCTAACCAAAAAAAAAAAAAGCAACTTGAAGTACTTAAATGGGGATAGGGTATAGCTTTAGGGTCAATCTGTAAATAAAGCCGAAGAAGCTAATTGCAAGTAGCTAAAAAACCAAAAGGGACCTCTCTTTCTTCTCCTTTCAATTTTCTCTTCACGTTTCCTTGTCGTGTTTCGTTGTTTTTGTTGTTCATCGCACAATCTCATCTTCACAGACTCGTCATCGTCTCGATCCCCAACCTAACTGTAAGTCCTCTCCCTTGCCATCTCTTAATCCGAAACCCAAATTCGCAATTATGATTCTCTCTTATTCTTTCAAGATCTCTGATTTATGTTCCTCATACTGAAATTTACAAAGTACCACTTCTTCTTTTTGTCTGTTTCTTTTTCTTCTTTATATATTGTATTTCGTTTTGGTAATTGCCGATTACGTATTTGATTGGGAATTCGATTATTAATTTGGTTTGATATTTGATTAGGTGGCTTTGTTATATTTCTCTACTAAGCGATCGAGATTTATTTTGGTGATTACTACATTTTTTCCTGGAGATTTGGGGTTTATATTATTAAAGTGGGGAATGGGGATTTCTAGTGTTGGATTTGCGATTTACCTAAATGAAGTATTAGCTTTTGCTTTTCTTTTTCTTTTGTCTAATGAAATCGTGAAGAAATTTTTTATTGATTCCGTTGGTATTTCAATTGAGGTTTCAGTGATGCCTGCTCTTATTATTTGTACTTTCTGTCATGTGATTGTTTATTTGTTTTGGGGGTTCAGGCAATCATGAGTGACGTCGGAGAAAAAACCTGCCCCCTTTGTGCGGAGGAGATGGATTTGACTGATCAGCAACTCAAGCCTTGCAAATGTGGTTATGAGGTTTGAAGCATATTATTCTTTCATTTTTCTCTTTTACGTTTGTTTGACAATTCAAGTCAGAAAAATGAAGTAAAAATAGAATAAAATTGAGAACGTAGGAAAAAAGTGGGTAATTAATATGCGTCATATAGAATAATCTCTGTTGACCTTCGTGACAGATTTGTGTTTGGTGTTGGCATCACATAATGGATATGGCTGAGAAGGATGAGACTGAGGGAAGGTGCCCAGCTTGTCGTACTGCTTATGATAAAGAAAAAATTGCACGGACAGCTGCTAACTGTGAGAGGTCAAGCTCCCACTCTTTAAAAATATTGCAATGTTTACTTGCCGTTGTCTCTTATATATGTCCCCCCTCCCCCTCTCTTAGCAGGTTGGTTGCTGAAGTTAATTTGGAGAGAAAAATGAAGTCGCAAAAGGCAAAGACTAAATCATCTGAAGGAAGGAAGCAACTGATCAGTGTGCGAATTATTCGGAGGAATCTTGTTTACATAGTTGGGTTGCCACTTAATCTGGCAGATGATGACGTACTCTCTTTCTAATCCCCGTGTGTGTGCATTTTCGAGCTAACTTTTATACTTGTATGAGATAACTAAACCTGTTTCTCTTTTGTGCAGCTTCTCCAAGGCCGAGAATATTTTGGTCAATATGGGAAAGTTCTAAAAGTATCTTTGTCTAGGACAGCAGCTGGTGCCATTCAGCAATTTCCAAACAATACATGTAGTGTGTAAGTTCAGATATATTTTGTTTTAGGTTTTAAATTGTCCAGTTGTTCAGACATTCTTATTTTGCTTGTTAAAATTTTAACAGGAGCATTTTATTTCATGTATTTTGGTTTCTTCAGAAAGGAAAACCTATTTTATTATATTGAAGATTTTTGCTGCCTTGTCTCTTTGGTGTCTCTCTGCTGTTAGTACATCTCCTTTTTCAACTTACATTTTTTTTACCGTGTACAGATATATTACTTACTCAAAAGAAGAGGAAGCAATTCGTTGTATCCAATCTGTACATGTATTTGTCTTGGATGGTAGACCATTAAAGTATGAGAACTTGTGTTGGAGTTTTTCTTTTGTTGGTAGTTGGATGCATAGTTGTACCTCTGGTTTTCTCTAATATTTGGAATATATACTTCAGGGCTTGCTTTGGTACAACAAAGTACTGCCATGCATGGCTGAGAAATATGGTATGTTTAGAACTGATTTTTTCTTCTTTTTTTATGAGCTGAAACTTCTATTTATTATTTAGAAACTAATGTATCAAGTGTAATTGAATATTTTCTTTTGGGGTTTCAGCCTTGCAGCAATCCCGATTGTCTTTATTTGCATGAGATTGGTTCGCAAGAGGATAGTTTCACCAAAGATGAGATCATATCTGCATACTCAAGGTATATTCATTTTGAGTATGCTTGCCATCATCTCTAATTCTTTTTTAATTTAGTTCATTTTTGTTGAGTTTCTGTGTAACATTCTTTGTGAGATAAAGAAACCCAACTTGTAAACGCTTTCTGTTCATAAAAATGCATGTGTGCATTGGCTGTTACTTCAATGTTCTTTTGTTAGAAAGGCTGGTTAGAGCTGTCATATATATATGTTACCGTTATAGTAGCCCATTCAAAAGAGTGAGATCTCATACCCAAGTAGTAAAGCTAGAAAGATAGAATGCCATTAATTATTGGAAAGCTTACTCCTGCAAGGGACATTTTGTGAGCTTTTATTTCTGTTCAACCCAATTTTATTTGTCATATGTATACTTCACTATTAAGATACTGTACTGTTCCAAGAGGATTTTTTCTTCTTAAATCAATATTTTGATTTTTTGTATCTGTTTTCAACTTTTTATTGCAACTTGTCTATTCTAAGTGTGTATTCCAGGTCTCCTTGATTTTTGTTTAATGTCTTCTCTGGGTTGATACTAAACTTAGTTGTTTAAATGACTAGGGTTCAACAAATAACTGGCACAACAAACAATACACAACGGCGAGCTGGGACTATGTTACCTCCCCCAGTGGATGATTATTGCCCCAACAGTTCTACAGCAAAAAACATTTCTAAAAATGCCCCAAATGTACGTTCATGTCATTTAACTCCCAAACAATAACAGGAAGTTAAATTATTACGCAAATAGTTTAGGATTAGTTCAATCGAGCTGTACTTGCAGAATTTGTTCAAAGAAACACTTCTTAGGAGTGTGATAGTTTTTATCGAGTCATTGAAATAAGAATTTTACAAATAATAGGATGGGTGGGTTGGTGAGGTGGGGATATTTTAAAGCTACATGGATGCTTGACCTTGGCTCCTGCACCTGACTTAGATTGTTGTTTTTATATAGAATACAATATCGAGCTGTCAAAAAGATTCTCCCTCGAGCGGAAGCCCTAGTAGATCTATTGCTCTTCCTGCTGGAGCATCATGGTATGTCTTTTTGCTGTTGTCTTCCCTTCTGTTGTGTTAATTTGTGATGCTTAAAGTCTGAACGTTCTGCCAGGGGAACTCGTGCTTTAAACCAGCCACAATCAGTCACTTTATCATGTTCAAATGGACCTTCCAAGCAGAAATCTGATACAATTAGCCGCACGTCACCATTTTTATCTGCAGTAATGAACACAAATCGGGATTGTACATTACATGATGATGTTGTAAAGAAACCATATGAGGAGATCCATGCTATGCATATGAAGGGTAAAGCTGATTTGTTAAAACCCTTGAAACATAATGATGGTTCAGATGGTCAAACTGCTACAATAGAGAAACCTATTTCACCTGAAGGAGTTCCTGCTTCTAAATCATTGAGCAGCCAGATATATCATCCACTAGCATCCAATTATAATGACCATGGCACTAATACACCATCAACTGTTACAAGTTCCATCGTTGGCCACTCTGAGAAGTCTTTTATTACATCCAATTTGAAAGCAGGGAGTATTGCGTCTGCTGATGAGAAGATACAGAGCTTATGCTGTGATGTTTCATCATTGACCTTAGATAGAAATGCCTCAAGTGGACATTCCAATGTAGTTAGACCTAGCAGTTCAGCTTCTGATCATGGATCAAGCAGCTCTTCCGATGGTCAGGGTTTACAACAGTGTTATACTGAGAACTATCGAGAACCTTCAAATTCAGCAGCCGCTGGGAGATCTGTGGCATCTCCCAATAGGATGTCTGTTTCAAAAGAGCAGTATGATTGGGGAACTGATGCACAAACTCGAGCAGTGGTGAATACAAGTTCTGAAGTTGAGGAGGACATATTGTATTTTGATAATCAAAGACTCAAGGATCCAGAAGTTACTAGCCGGCCAAATTATATGCCTAATTCACCAATTTCACTTCATTTATCAAATCATTCTAGGTCCCATTCTTTTCAATACGGTGATTCTTTTGGTGCTGTTAATTTGAATGCTGATACTGCCTTTGTAGATAATAAAGTTAGTGACAGTTTACAGTTTCATGGCTCTGGTGTTTCGTCTTTATCAAGTGGGCACCCTGAGAAGTATACAAGTAGTAGTATTGGTTCTGGTATTACCACAGGAGGCTACCTTCTGCCATCAAGTCAAGGGAAAGTGAAACAGATGGGAAGATTCCTTGGTAATGCTGAGAACGTTGCTGCCAAAGACGAAACAGGAGAGAACAGCATAATTTCAAACATATTGTCGCTGGGTTTTGATACATGGGACGAGTCCCTAAGTTCGCCTCAGAACTTGGCTAAATTGTTGGGTGACAGTGACAAGCAGCAGTCTAATTCTCTCAAATTTTCTAGTTCAGGGAAGGCTCTGAATAACAATCAGTCCAGATTCTCATTTGCAAGACAGGAGGATTCTGAATATCATCCTTTTGATGTTGAGTCCTCGTTTAGTGTTTTTGGCCAAATGCCACAGAACCAGCTTTCAAGCAAAGATTTTGCTGAAAGCAGGGATCTCTATATGAATAAGTTTGAAATTTCTAATGGGTTTTCTCCAAGTAATTTTGATGAATACAACAATTTTTCTGGCAGTCCTTCAATTTTCTCTTCAAATAAGCTTTCTGGTGAGTTTCTACGAAATTACTATGCCCCTATCATATTTCAATGCTCCTACGGAACTTAGAATTTTACCTTTTCTGTCAGAATGTTAAGTGTTATCTGTTATCTTGAAATTTTAATTATGCCACAAGCATGCTCATAATGTGATCTTCAGCATCATTAAAGATAAATTATTTTTTTGTTTGTTTACTTTTTTCTTGTCATTTTGTTTTAGAATTTGTCAAAAAAAAATCATTGATATAGTTCATGCTGATCCTTTTTATTAATGTTACACTGGCAGTTTCAAGAGCTCAAGTGTCAGCCCCACCTGGATTCTCTATTCCTTGCAGGGCACCACCTCCCGGCTTTTCCTCTAATAATGAGAGAGTAGACCACAGTTTTGACACGTCAGGTTGGTTCTGTTTTTATTGTTTGGCTTTCAATCTTTAGGTGTTCATTGCCAGCAAATCGATGCCAACTCATTTTTTTCTTTTCCTTTTAGGAAACCACCTGGTCTCGTCGTCCCTGTTAAGAAACTCTTATCAGGCTCCAGCAACTGGTGGTATTGATGGTGCTGTAGATATAGAATTTATGGATCCAGCAATATTGGCAGTTGGTAAGGGTAGACTTCAGAGAGGGCTCAACAATTCATGCTTAGACGTGCGATCAAATTTTCGTCCACAGTTAGGTCTCAATGAAAATGAGGCCAGATTTCATCTATTGATGCAGAGATCTGTTTCTCCTCATCAGAACCTAAGATATGATGTTGGGGATAGCTTTTCTTCTCTTAATGACTTTTATGGAGTTTCTTCTGGGCCAATTGATCAATCACAAGTGAACAATATATCCCCATATGCACAGTTGTCTTTCCAACAGTTGAGGAATTCACATATGTCAAATGGTTCTTGGGATGGTTGGAATGAAGTCCAGGGTGGAAACAATGTTGGCATGGCTGAGTTGCTCAGAAATGAGAGATTGGGATTTAACAAGTTCTATTCTGGTTATGAAGATTCAAAGTACAGGACGGGTGATCTATATAACAGAGCATTGGGGATGTGATTCTTGTTGAAAGTAGCTTTTTGCTTAATTGAAAAATGCTGACTTCTGTGGTATCTTGGCCTGATGTTGATGATGGCTTGTTGACCTGTAACCGGTGTCCTTTGGCAACCTCATGAAGTATCAAACTCCCAACAACTTGGGCCAAAATGACGGTGCCTGCAAACAAGCAGGTAAACATTGAACTATTTCAAGTTAATTATTATTAGTTTAGATATTTCCACAAGCATATTTTGCATGCTTCAAAAGTTCGTATCTTGTGTTAATATAGATTGGGGTTTCCTTGGATAAAATTGTAGCAGCAGGTGAAATGATCTTCTGCCATGGCTATTTCTGATACAATTTGATTGCACCGTAGAGTGTTAGCGGTGTACAGTCTCCGCATCAAACTGGCAGGTTGACCCTCTCCTTTTGTAGGTAGTTATGTTCTTAATCGCCCAATACCCACCCCCTAAAGTAAGGATAGGTTGGTGCTCCTGCTCTGGGAACTAAATAGATCTCAACTGGAATCCAATCCAATTTTACTTTTTTGTTCAGATATCAATGAAACTGTAGAGAGTTGGTATATTGGGATTCAGAGATGGATTTACAGTGTTTTGTTAGCTGCCCCCCCCCCCCATGAATACAAGAGTTGGATCGTCTCTATAGTATCTCAGTGTTCCCTTTTGTTTCAAGGCAACATTTGTACCGGTAGCAAGGAAAGAACAATTTGAATAATGAAGCCTATAAATGTAGGGGGTGGGTTCACATGAAGGGGATCTTCGGCCCTCATGGCCATGCAAGTTGACTGAACCGAACCACTACATTCTTCTTTAATCTATATTTGGGTTTTTAAATGAACAAATTTATGTATATATAAATGTGAATGAAAGGCAGATGATTTCAGTGAAAAACTAATTTATCTCATTTCTCATCAAATATCGATCCCATCATTTTGAAAACTCCTTTTTAGCACTTTGTAGTATTATTTTTTTCAGAGAGATGGTATATTGTTTTTAAAGGTTCTATTGTAGTATTCTCATACATTTTTTTCATATGAATTTAGATTGTACATTTTTAAATATATATGTATTAAGATTTGAAATTAAAATAAATATGCTAATTTAATTTAACTCGGAACTTTTATGGCATTTTTGACAATTTATTAAGGTTCGTATTGTATTTACATATTTAATTTGATCAAAATAGTAAGTTAAATATTATGGATTTGTATTAGTTTTAAGAAGAAGAAAAAGGAACAGTTAGATTTGTGTTTTGTTTAATACGCCACATTGTATTTGGTTTACATATCTTCCAGAGGAAGTAATTGAATGCCAAATATGTACTTCCTATAATAAATGTATATGCCATTGCCATAATCCTGGTCCTAAAAGCTTCCTCGTTTTATTTAGGCAAGAAAGTCACTTCTTCTGCTGGGGTTCCTCTGTTGTCCACCCAAGGATGAAGCAACATAAGTTTCCAGCCAGAAGAAAAACAGGGCAAATCAAGATGAATATTATCAGAGGCCTCTTGAAATCTGCTGCCCAAATTCTGTGGATAAAGAAGAAGATGAGAGCTCAACCCCCGAAGCCTACAACTCAGAGTTGAAGCTGAGGATTACAAGTCGCTTTTATTCCTTTTTTTTCTTTCCCTACTACAACTAATGCTTATGCTTTGCCCTTCTTCTTTATAATTTTCTTTTCTTTTATATTTTCACTTTGAGTTGAATTTTGAATTTTAATAATTCATTACTGATCAACTAATGATTATTTAACTATAATTAGTGATAAAAAATGACATGCTTTTTTTAAAAGAACATTTATGCACGTTCGATTCTGTTTATAAATTTTTATTTTATAATATATAGTATTTGGTTTGGACTTGATTTGTCAAGCTGCCCCCACGCGCTCTCATTAAAATCTAGTTATTAAGGTTGGGGGAAAATGAGAGTTTGTTTAATTTTCACTTGGGAGATGAGATTTTATTAATTTTTAAAAATTTGAAAATCAAACATCCCCTGATTTTTTGGAAAATTTAGAATAATAGCTCACGAGGAAGTAGCTCTTAATGAGAGATAACACATAAATGTGTGTGTGTGTTTTTTTTAATTTATAAAAAAGAAATGTCTTTTGATTTATCAAATAACAAACAAATCGGAGTGGTTAATTCAAGTATAGGAATAAGAAATTAGTGAAGGGTACATAAGTTTAGACATTGATAGCAGGTAAAATACTCTTCTTTTGTCTTCCAAAAACTTAAACAATGTGGTGACGTTAAAATTCCAACATTAACAAAACAATAACAATACGTGGTAAGAATAAAGCATCATACACCATAACTATTGGCAATCTTCATTTCAAACCGAAACTACCAGTCATAATTCCAACATTTCTTATTACTTAATAGTACTATACATTTCAAATAGAGCTGGGGTTTAGCATGCGAGCAAAAAGAACCAGCAACAACAAAAAATAAACCTCCATAGCAGTCGATTCCCGGATCATGATAGGCAATCATCTTGTGTTCCGCAACAAAAACAGAGAGGAGAACAAAAACAAAAGGATGCACGATTGAGGAGCAAGCCCTAACACCCCAGAGTCATTACAAAGCACGAAGTGAGTGACTATTTGAAGATATCACTTCTACATAAGGCTCATTACCATGTAAGTTCAGTGACTCGGAAGGACTCCTCGTTTCGCAAGAAGTTCCATTAATGCACTTAGGTCCTTGCTTACCAAAGAGATCCTCTCCTTGCCTTCTAAGTGGTTTGAGAATGAAAGAGAATAAGCACAGAATGGGCAAAGGAAGTTGCACTTATCGTCAAATATTGCACTAGGACCCAAGCAACTCTCATGAACCATGACTGGGCAATCACTACAACTGCACACCAACACCTGACCATTTTCCTTGCACATTACACGTAAGTTTTGTTGTGTGCAGCTAGCTTCCCCCACAGGATCTCTACTCAGTCTGCCTTGCAAACTCAAGAAACAACTCTTTATCGCGACAATATTAGGCCTTCCATTTTCATTTTCATCAACAGAGGTGGAATTCACGGATCTTGATGGATAATTTTGAGCATTATTTTCACCAGCATCACCATGACCCTTTGGCAGTGCACCACCATCCTCGAAACTCGATGTACGCATATTTCCATCACCATCAAGAACATTATTTCCTTCCTCCAAGATCAAGCCTTTCATCTGTTCCAAATCCAAAAAGGGTCAACAAAAAAACTAATAAATAAGCCCATGAGCTGGAAAAAAAAAAGGACCGATACCCATTTCTCAACAATCAACATTGCAACAGGAACAAAGAAATAAGAAATCTTGACTTTACCTGTTCTAATGCACATTCAGGTAAGGAGGCCCTTTTATGCTTAATAAAGGGTTCAATATCCCATCTCAAAAGCTCTTGTCCAGTTGTTCTCGGATTTGAAAGCGAGACCTGATAAAGAGAGATAATTATAACTTAGAATGTACTTTACCTGTTCATAATGCAATATTGAAACCAGAACAAAATGATTTATAATTTTACCTCCTGCAGTATTTGGTCGAGAACATCCGAACAGCTTAACGAAAGATCAAACTCAACTCTCATGTCTGAAGGAGCAACATTTCCAAGATCATTCTCAGGTACAGATTGAAATATATCCTCTAAACATCTTAATGCAAACATTTCAGTTGTTTCCCCCAACTTATCTGTTGGTATAGGAGCAGTTTCAATCAAGCCTGAAAAAAGAGAGAAAATGTGAAACACTAGAAAACTATACTGGTCCTCCAATACATGGAAAACCCCCAGACAAATATTATGTATACCCGCGTCTGAGTAACATTCCACAAAGGGAGTTAACAAACCTCAAGATTCAAGAGATTTGTATTTGTCCATACCATTTAGAATTGAAACATCTATTTCGGGAAAGCTTGATAAGTAGTCCATAATCCAAAGCCATAGTTGGCTTGGATCAAATGGAATGCCAGACATTGGACTTGGTTTATAAGAGTTCAACACAGCGAGCAGCACTTGATCTACCTATTATTAGAGCAACAAATTTCATTAGTTTGAAAGCTTTCAAAACGACAGAAAATCTAGATGTGAAAAACAACAACACATGGAAAACTCTCAATGATGGCATCATTCAATTTCAACCCTAAATTCCAAGGTAGAGCACGAAAATTTTAAAAACTTGTCAACAATGTAGCTAAATTCCAGATCATTTAAATCTTTTTTCAAAGCAAAATAATAGGAAACAACAAAAAGAATACATATAAAAGCTACAAGGTATGCAAATCATTTAAACAAAAGAATAAACCATTTGAACTGTGTAGTATGGTAACATTTGAGTCTTGAAAAAAGAAATAACCAATGAACCCAGCATTTAAAGCTGAAATTATTCTCAATTCACAGTGTTTTCCCTACAGGTTAAAAAAAACAAATAGGATTTATGCAAGAGCAATACAGGCAGAGACTAAAAAAATGGTTGAAAAACCCAACACCCACCTTAAACAACTGATGATGGGCAGAGAAGAAAACAAAGCTCAAAGGTTTAGGGTTTATGTGGAATGAAAGAAGAAAGGGGAAGCTGCAAGGACTAGTGAAGTTGAAACCTTTACCGAAACGACGTCACTAGCCCACGGTCATTGGTATTGGTAAAGTAACGGGGAATTTGGGTTCTTAAGCCCAATTTTGCTCTATCTGGCCCATTTATTTTAGTGGAGAGTTTGGATTTAAAGAAAAAAGATGTAGTTATATGGTAGTTGAAATCAGGCAAATGTGTTGCACCCACTCCACTCCACACCTAAAACCTGGCAACCTGCTTCTCCATGCATTGCAATTGCAAACACTGATCTCAAATTTTATGACTTTGGTCTTCCATCTGAGACTGAGACTGAGATTGACCCCGGTTTTGTATTGTTTTTCAGACTTAGTTTATCATTGCTTTTAAAAGGTACAATGAAAAAATAATTTTAAAAGTAAAATTGCTTTTAAGCTTAGTTTGGCATTACTTGTTTGAGGCCAAAAGCAATAAAAATATGTAGCTTTTTAAGCTAAAAAGTGATTTTCAGTTTGGTTTAAAAATAATTTTTTTAAAAGTTAAAGTTTATAGTTTTTAGCTTTTTCAAAAGTATTTTTAACTAAAATTACTCATATATCGTCGTTTATATCATCAATCTTTTTATATTTTCAAAAAAATATTTAAAATAGACATTTTATCGAAAAACACTTTTTGACAACATATCAAACAATTCTAACTTAAAACAAACAATTTAAAAACAATTTTTAAAAATATTTTATCATATTTTTTAAAAATAATGTCAAACTAGCCTTGATACTGAAATAGAATATATTGTATCCACGGAAAACCCAAACTTATTAGTTATTACGGAAGCAAAGCAAGAGAAGATAGATAGGCCTAGCAGGTGCAGTCTGAAATATATGTTTTATTTGCGAACGCCTTTCTTCTTTTGCATTTTACAATTTAATCCCAAATTTTCCCATGTAACTAAAAATCCCATTCTTTTACTTTTTATATTTTTTAAATTTAATCATGTTTTCTATTATATCAAATTTTAAAATATTTTACAATTCCGCAGTCCTCCTAGTTGTACATTATTAGGTTATTTTTAATTTTTCTGGAAGTTAAATTTAGAAGGAAAAAAATAGGGAGTAAATGAAGAGGGAAAAGGAAAGTTCGTTGAGGCTTGGCTTCCACTGCGGGATTTTACCAAATTCCAACGCCTTCACCGGCAGTACAAGTTTTAAATTTCAGCGGCGTTCAGCTGCATTTAATCCTATTTAAAACTCATCTAATCGAGACGGTTCATTCCTTGTAATTGATCACCGATTTTAGTTCCTTTTTTTTTTTTGAAACGCGTGGATCACCGCCTCCTGTAATTTATAAACGTCTCCATTAAAATTTTGAGCTTTAATAAACGTCTCCCACTGAAATGTTTGACCTATTATTTTTGGGAAAATCCGACGGTGATTAAAGGCTGTCTGTGTTTAATACACGTCACGCAACAAACAAGAAAAATAAAATAAAAGGAGCCGGAAAACAAAATTTTCTCTTCACCATATAAAAGGACAAAGATCTGTTGCGATGTCCGGGATCACTCTGGGACAATCAAATTACGCCACCTAAGCTAATCGGCGAGTTTTTTAAAAAAAAAACAGGAAACCGACAAAAGCGAGTGCACGGTTCCTTGTACATGATTTGACCAAAAACACCCTATTATAACCGACGTGGCGCACTCTTGTGTGTTTAAGCGTTAACGAGTTTCCCTGAGCGGCTTTTCTCCTGAATACTACCTAAAATTTATTAAGTCTATAAAATATTAATAAACTCTAAAAATCAATTCATTTTATATTTTCAAGTTCTATGCCTTCTTTGTTCAAAAAAAAAAAAAAGTTCTGTGCGTTCTCTTTTATTTCTCTGCTTGTCTGTTAATTTTCTTGGGGGTTGGAAAATTTCTCCGTGCAGCTGAGAAAGTGAAAGAAGAAGGTAGGGATTATCAGGAGGGGGAAGAATTAATTATTTTTAAATTTAACTATTATGGGTTGTTCTTGTTGGCCTGGGAGCTCAAGCAAAAGATCAGCAAACAAGAACATGAGCAAGGAGAACAAAAATAATATCAGTAGCAACAAAAGTAAACCCCATGCTCAACCACAAGCCAGCTCGGGTATTGAAATTTATTGTCAAATTCTATGATTTTCCTTGTTGCGTGAAAAAGAATTGCATTGTGTTTGATCATGGTTGATTCTATGTAAAATTTTATTTTCCGCTGCTTTGTTCTTGTGGATCAAAATGGGTTCCTTCTGTTGATCGTCAAGCTAATAACTTTGGGATTTAAGTTTTGATCATTGCAAAATGGGTTTTTAGTACTTTCTGATCCATTTGATATGTTAATATTCGAGAGTGAGATTGTATGCAGTATTTACTAAAGCATGTTATGTATGTGTAAAGATCCAAGATGATAGTTTCAATTTTGTTTTAGTGAAAGATCCATTCTTTAATTCGAAAATCCGTACAGTGTGTTTCAATTGCTCCTTTTTTGCTTTTAAATGTTGATGATTGTGGTGGTCAATCTGTAACTCTATTTGGCTTTTCCTTTTCATGAGACCTCATCTAATGTCTTCTTTTATTTGCTTAATAGATGAATTGAAAGTCGGTGCGTATAAGACTGTAACAAAGGAAGAGGTAGCTAAGGATGACCAGCTATCCGTAGATGTAAAAAAACTTAATTTGAATGGTGATATTTCCAAGGATGGTAATTCTCGCAAACGGGCACAGCCATTTACATTCTAGGAACTCACAGCCGCCACAGGCAACTTCCAGTCGGATTGTTTCTTGGGTTCAGGAGGATTTGGAAAAGTGTACAAGGGATTCTTGGAGAAAACCGACCAAGTTAGTAAAGTTTTATATCATTTTGTTGTCCATGTTGTTAAAAGATTACAAATATTGCCTCGTCAAAAAACTTTGTTAATTGTCTGGCATTATGCACTGTGTTCTTTGACGAACTCATGGTTACTTTCCCGGTTTTTTCTTGATGTAGGATGTCGCTATCAAGCAACTTGATCGTGATGGTCTTCAGGGAATTAAGGAATTCATTGTTGAAGTATTGACATTAAGCATGGTGGAGCACCCGAATCTTGTCAAATTGATAGGGTTTTGTGCCGAGGGTGATCAAAGACTACTGGTTTACGAGTACATGCCATTAGGGTCTCTGGAAAATCATTTATATGGTAAGGAAATCTTCCTCCCGTTTCCCCACTGATTTCGTTCTTCTTCTTCTTGTATGATTTATGACATGTCTTCCAATTATGGTTACAGACCTCCCACCCGGCCAAAAACCACTTGATTGGAACACTAGGATGAAAATAGCAGCTGGTGCAGCGAAGGGCTTAGAGTATTTGCATGTAAAATTGGATCCGCCTATCATTTACCGGGACCTTAAATGCTCCAATATTTTGCTCGGTGAGGGATATCATCCGAAGCTATCCGATTTTGGTTTGGCCAAAGTTGGTCCCAGTGGTGATAAGACTCATGTTTCTACTAGGGTTATGGGCACATATGGCTATTTTGCCCCAGATTATGCCATGACTGGGCAGCTGACATTTAAATCGGACATTTACAGCTTCGGGGTTGTCCTCTTGGAACTAATTACTGGTAGGAAAGCAATGGACAATGCAAGAGAACGTGGTGAACAAAATCTTGTTGCATGGGTAAGATAAATCTTATTCCACATTACTTAAAGGTGTCTGTTATGATATCAAGATTGTCGAGTTAATATGAATCTGTGATGAATGTGGTTTCGATTGTTATCTTCCTTTTATAAGGAAATACTGTAACAAATCGCGGGCTAAAAGTATTGATGGCAACCCTAACTTTTGTTGTGTCTTTGTAGCTGATATTGCTATGTCATAGTTACGGAACTGGTTTTAAAAGAGAAGTGGTAACCGAGGAAGTGTTCGCTTCTATCGGTTTTACAACTATCTGTTTATTTGCTTGCAGGTGCGTCCCATGTTCAAAGACAAAAAAAATTTCACGAATGGTCGACCCTCTACTGCAAGGCCAATATCCTGTCCGAGGTCTGCCATTGCTGCAATGTGTGTTCAGGAGCAGCCTAATATGCGACCCGCTATATCTGATGTGGTTATGGCTCTGAATTACCTAGCCTCCCAAAAATATGATCCGAGCAATCATGTTCTCAGCTCCCGAAAGAGCATGCCATCATCGGCAATGAATATGGATGATGATAAAAAACCAGTTTCAGAACATGAACTTGATAGTTGCTGAGGTCGGAGGAGGAAATAGCAAATAAAGGTAATTGCAATGTTAATATGGTGCCTAGTTATCGATTTTTGGATCGAGGATGATAACCGGCAAATAAAGGTAATTGCAATGTTAATATGGTGCCTAGTTATCGATTTTTGGATCGAGGACGATAACCGGCATACTTCCAACCTGTAAAATCAGCACATACAGAGTTTCCCCCCTCCTTTATCCCCTTTGCTGGTGTGTATGTTAGTTGGGGTTCTTGTATGTAAGATGCTTCATTGTAGGAACCATTTTCACATGATAATAGATTTAGCCATCTTATACCATGAAACAAAAATGTGATATGCGAACAAAGTTCTTACATCGGCTATTGGGTTTGACCAAATAAAAGAAAAGTTTGGAGTTGGTACAATGCGGAATTATTATCGATTGGTTTGTTTTATTGCTTGTTCCACTATTGATTCAAAATGGGATGGTTTTAAAAAGGGAAAAAAATTTGATACAGAGTCTGTGTAAATTAAAGTTTACACGTACTTTTCAAATTTAGTGGATAAGGGTTTAGTTTAGGGTTTAAAGTTTAGGGGTTTAAGTTGTAGGGTTTAGAATTTAAGGTGTTAGGGTTAGTGTTTTAGATTTTAGATTTTATAAAAGGGTTGTGTAAAAATATTTTACACAGACTGTGTATCAAACTAAAACCCTTTTAAAAGTACTAGATTTGATAATTTTGAACATAAAGAAAGTACTCTCGATAAAAATGGGGAAAGTACTATGTATATACCTAAAACACTAAATTTATAGAATTATACAAATATATTTTACCTTAAATATGAATATAATATTAAAATTTTAAATCAATACAACAATAAAAAAAAAATTGCGTAAAGTACATAAATAGCCGCTAAACTATCACCGAAAAAATAAAATGGTAACTAAACTTTATAGAATGGAACTTTATGTTTTGTTATTTTGTATAATAGCATATTTAATCCTTCATAGTTACATATTTATTCAAGTAATTTAATCATAATGCAAAGAAATTCAATAAACTCTCGATATCTACACTTTGTTATAATTTAGTCCTAATTCTAAAAAATAAACCCTTGATATTTCAAAATTACTTCCATTTGGTCCCTCTTCATCTTTCCATTTATTCATCTCTCTTTTCTTTTGAATGGCGATTGGTAACTTAGGTTGCATATATGTTATTTCAAAATGACATATAGATTGAACGTTTATGATTATTTCTCCAAATAATAGATATTTTGTGTAATTGAAATTCATGGTTTTATACCTTTTGAATACATATCTACTCAAATTGAAACTCAACTGGTTTTTATGTAATGTATATGCATTTCATCCTCACAAATTTGAATATTCAGGATTATGTTCCCACATGATCAGTAATGTTTTGGGATTTATGTTGTTGGCTTAATTCGTAAAAGTATTCTTAATCAATGAAGTTAGATTGGAAGCTTTCTGATGAGACTATAACCGAGGATAGCAGTCCCACCTACAGGCTACAGAGAATCTGTGAGATCCAAGGTGTTTGTGGGTTTTACATCAAATCTTATTTCATCTGGTGTTACCGAGCATCACATGATATTTCGGAATACATATTTTATTCTTTGCGTTTGCCGTTGACTGAGGATGAGCAGCTATCCATATATATAAACAACCTAAAGTGGGAAGATATTTTGAAGGATGTAGAGAAAGAGCCAGAGAAGTTCACAATGGAGGAAATGAAAGCCGCAACAGGCAAACTTCCGTTCAGATCATATCTTGGCTGCAGCTGGAGGATTTGGAAAAGTCTTCAGGGGATTCTTGGAGAAAACCAACCAAGTTAGTAAAGATTGATAGTTAAAAGATTTATGAATATTATTGTCTTGTTAATCGTCCAGTACCGGTTTCTTTATGATGTAGGTTGTGGCTTGAACGTAGGGGTCACAAGGGCGGAGAGGAATTCGCTGTTGAGGTAGCGGCATTAAGCATGATGGGGCACCCAAATATTGTTAAATTGATAGGGTATTGTGTGGAAGGTGAAGAAAGACTAGTGGTTTACGAGTACATGCCATTTTCGTCTTTGAATAGACATCTATTTGGTAAGGAAATCATCCTCTGGCTTTTACGAGTGACATATCTTCCAATTATATTTTTATATATTTCTGGGACTGGGTACAGACACAGACCTTCCACCCGGCCAAAAGCTACTTGATTGGAACACTAGGATGGAAATAGCAGCCGGTGCAGCCAAGGCAACTTTAATTGCTACAATATTTTGCTCAGTGAGGAATATCATCCGATTTTGTTTACGCCAATATTTTGCTCAGATGTTTACGATCTCGGGTTGTCCTCTTGGGATGTAGAAAATCCTTCGACCATAGAAGAAAACGTGGTGAACAAGAACTTGTTGCATGGGCAAGATCCACATCCACACTAGTTAAAGTAACTTGTGTGTTAAGTATACCGGGGGGACATATATCCGTCCATCTCGACTGGGAGATGGATATAATGTGGACGGGGCTTTCATTGCTGCAAAGTGCGTTAGTGAGCAGCCTAGAAGGCAGGCAGCTGTATCTCAAGTGGCTGAGGTTCTGGATTACGTAGCCTCCCAGAAATACTACCCGATCTATCCTGTTCCTGTGGGCAGCTCCACGGCATCATCGTCAAAGACATTGTATGATGGCGAAACTTTAGAACGTTGGATTGACGAGATGTGATAGTATCAGTTGGATCTTAATAATATGGAGTTTTTGGCCTTTGCCTTTCCCTGAATGGAACAGGTCATTTTAATATTTTATCTCAAATTGCCTAACAGAAGACGCAATCAACCCTCCATTCTAACTTATCAACGGCCAAGATTCATGCTCAAACATTGCACTCCCCTCATTTTGTTTCTCCCTTAACAATGTTTAATTATAAATTCCTTAATTCGATATTGAAAGATGTGAGGAAGACCCATACAACGCTTTCAAGACGCCTTCGGTGGCTGCCTATAAAAGTATAATATGATAAAAAAAAGAAAAGTAATATCAATTATTTTATAGTATAGGGTTTTTGAAGAATCATAAAATATGATCTTGTAGTTATTCACTTCATCTTTCACTCACCTCCGACCATAATATTAATTAACTTGTTTTCTATCAAATATTGAAATTTTGAGTTTAACTTTGTTAAAAAATGTGTTTTGCTCATAATAGAAATTATTTTGTTTTGTTTATTTGGATGAAATATAAAATTATTTTATTTGATTAAAGGAATATAAAATTACTTTAAAGTAAAATTTATCAAATTATTCTCGTGTTCTTTTTTTAGTATATTAAACTTTTAATATTAAATTAAAAATATAGGCATAAAAAGTCAATGACATATTTTTGTTACACTATTTTAAAATTTGCAAAAACTATATATTTATCATATTATTAATATAATAATCATATTAAATATTTTTATTATTAACATAAACCCCTAACTTATTAATTCTCAAGCAATATGCAATCCCAACATGTAAAAAATAATATTTAAATATGGATAACATCATTTAAATATTAAATAAATATTGAATTAAAATATTTATTTAATTTACTTAAAAAATAATTAATCATCTAATTAAAAATTTAATAAAGTTTTCATATGAACAAAATTTATTAATTTAAAGGCAAAAACATTTGAAGAAAAAAGTATCACTATTGAAAAAAATTATTATTTTTTGGGAAAATACTCTCAAATCAAATAAGATAATATCGTTTAAAAAAATTATTATGCCTAATAATGATATTTTCCGTGGACCGAACGTCCTTAGTGGAGCCCAAACCATCCTTAATGCCCCAGCATTACTGGCCCAGCTATTGACAATTGCCAAACCACCAAAACTCGTTCTTGACTCGAGTTTTCAACTCACAAAGAAACAGAATAGAACCGCCAAAACCTCTTTATTTTTCTCAATCATCTTTAAATGTCTCCGCTTTTCAGGTAATTTTCTTGGTGTTGGAAATTTTATCTGTGTGAAAGAAAAAGGGAGAGATTATAGGAGGGGAAAGAATTAACCATTTTTAAAATCTAATTATTGAGTAGGAGTTCAAGCAAGAGCTCTAAGAAAAACAAGAAGAATGATAATCTCAGGAGCACCAGTTCGGGGTATTGAATTTTATTGTCAAATTCTATGATTTTCTTTCTTTATTGCGTGAAAAATTGCATTGTGTTTGATCATGGTAGATTCCAAGCAGAAGTTTATTTTCCGTTGCTTTGTTCTTGTAGGATCAAAATGGGTTCCTTGTTTTGATTATGAAACAAATAACTAAGGGATTTAAGTTTGAGTATTGAAAAATGGGTTTAGGGTACTTCTATTTACTTAAACATCAGGTGTATGTGTAACGATGATAGTTGTAATTTGTTTGTTTACATGCTTCAATTGAAAGATACGTTCTATAATTCGAAAATCCGTTTGCTCTAACTCTCTTGGGATTTTCCTTTTCATGGTCCCTTATCTTAAGTCTTTTTTATTTGCTTGTTTTTTTAGTCCATTTGTTAAAAGATGAGTCGAAAGTCGGTGCACATGAGACTGTAAGAAAGGAAGATGTAGCTGAGCCTGAGCCTGAGCCTGAGCCTGAGCAGCTATCCATAGATATAAAGAAGCTTAATTTGGATGATGAGATTTTCAAGGATGTAGAGAAACGGACAGAGTGGTTCACATTCGAGGAACTGAAAGCCGCCGCAGGCAACTTCCAGTCAGATCGTATCTTGGCTATAGGAGGATTTGGAAAAGTTTTCAGGGGATTCATGGAGAAAACCAACCAAGTTAGTAAAGTTTGATACTCCTCATTTTGTTGTTAAAAGATTATGGATATTGTCTTTGTTAATTGTCTGGTATTACGCACTGTGTTATGTGATGAACCGGTTTTTTTCATGATGTAGGCTGTCGCTATCAAGCAACTTGATCGTATTGGTTACAAGGGCATAAAGGAATTCGTTGCAGAAGTATCGATATTAAGCTTGTTGGACCACCCAAATATTGTTAAATTGATAGGGTTTTATGCCGAGGGTGATCAAAGAGTAGTGGTTTATGAGTACATGCAATTATTGTCTTTGGATAGACATATGTTTGGTAAGGAAACCATCCTCTCGTTTCCCCTCTGATCTGGGTCTATGCTTTACGAGTGACATATCTTCCAATGATATTTATGGGTACAGATGTTCCACCCGGCCAAACACTACTTGAATGGAACACTAGGATGGAAATAGCGGCTGGTGCAGCCAAGGGCTTAGAGTATTTGCATGGCGCCGCCTATCATATACGGGAACCTTAATTCCTGCAATATATTGCTCAGTGAGGGATATCATCCGAAGCTATCCGATTTTGGTTTTGCGAGAGTTGGCGATAAGACTCATGCTTCTACTAATATTATACGCACATTTGAATCGGATATTTACAGGCTCGGTTTTGTCCTGTTGGAACTAATTACCGGTAGGAGATTGTTCGGCCATAGGAGAAAACGTGGTGAACAAGATCTTGTTGCATGGGTAAGATGAAGTTTTTGTTGTGTCTTTGTAGTTAAGGACAGTGGTGATTAAGGAAGTGTTGGCTTCTCTTCTATCTGTTTTACAGATATGTTTTGTTTGGTTGCAGGCGATTCCCTTGTTGGAAGACAGAGAAAACCTTTCAGGAGTGGTTGACCCTATACTGAGGTGGATATCATGTGAAAGGTCTCCGCCTAGCGGCTGCGGTTGCTGCAAGGTGCGTTTGTGAGGACCCTGTTGAAAGAAGTGTTAATCCAAAAGCGAAAATAAATATTATACGAATAAATGAAATTAAATTTAAATTAAAACGAATTTATTTGAATACAATCAAATCGATTTGAATCGAAAATCAGTAGGAACATGTTGAAGTCTGCACGAACTCAGTTTTTTTAAGACGGATTTTGACCATTCATTGGTGCTAGAGTTATTTTTGGTCTTTAGTCTCCAGGATACAACAACGGATGATCTTCAACAGTAGCACTGTAAAGATCACGAACAGAGCACTTTCAAAGAGTTTTAAGTTTTTTTTAGTTGTTAAAAATTGAAAATTGGTTCGGTATATATATAGGGGAATGGACGAGGAAAATATAAAAAATAAAATATTTCGTTTAATGGCCAAAATTCGATTTAATTCAGAAATAGCCAAAATATGGAGATTATTTTATTTGTAAGGAAAAATTATTCAAATGGGTTCGACGAGCTTCAATCCGCACTTCCTGCGCCTGCACGTGAGGGACAATTTTTATTCAAGTCATTCGATGACCACCAAGAGAGTAAGTGTGTATAAACACTTCCCATGATATTTATTCTACCAATGTAGGATATGGGGTTTTTACTTCCTTATTCAATTCATAACTACTATACTTTTGAACATTAATTTCTCATTCATCATTCAACCAATTTGAGCATATAAAATACCGTTGTAAAAGTCTCATAGAGTAGAATAAGACTTAATAAAATTATTATTCGAATCTCTACCTTTACCCTTTCGTAATATGGCTCAAAGTTACTATTTCCTCACACTTTTTTCCAACGCGGCTAGCTATGCCTGAAGTGAATGTGGTTCTGGATTACATAGCCTCCCTGAAATACGACCCCAGCAATCCTATTCCTGTGAGAGAGAGCTCGTCTATGATTTTGGATGATGAAAAAAAATTAGAACGTTGGATTTGAATGAATCTGATTGTTGGACAAAAAACGTTACTGCAACGTTAATATGGCTTGTTAACTAATTAGTGATTTTCATGGAAATATGTTGTTCTTTTCGTTTATGATATGAAGAATAAATAATCAAATCAAGAAAAGGATGTACGGAGGGAGACTGTTTATTTGGTGTTCTCAACTGCAGCTGTTACTGTTAGAGAATTAATTCTCACCTCTCGGAGCTAAAATTAAAATGAAATTACCAAGCAAAAACGGACCTTTAATGTGCCCTGAATTTAATGAAATGTTTCCCCAATCCCAAACCATTAGATTTAGACCAATTCTATATGTTATAAACTCTATTTGTTTTTGTTTTTGTTTTGGTGTATGGTTTACTAGGGCTTGTGACACCAGCAAAAGGTATTTGAATTTGGGTTTATGTTTTTCAAATTATCAACTTATGATTTGTTCTCTGTTTGGCTATATGAAATGAGAAAAAGGTTTTCTTCTTTACTCTTTTGCTTTATAAAAGAAAATCGAAATGAGATTGTATTTCTCGTAACGTTTAGCCTGGGTTTTGGCTACTTATGCTTAACTCTTGCCCGGTGTTCGATTATTAGTTGAGGACAATTATTAAGCTAATTTGTCTTCTTTACGATTCATAGCCTTCGAATTCTGGATGTTGGATTGGTCCCCATTTGATTTGATTACCTACTTCGTGATGCATCTCAAGATAAATGTATCAAGTTTAAAGGTTGCATTCCTAGCTTAGTTGTTGTGTAGTTTGTCATTGGGTTACTCTGTTTATGGTTTGTAGTCATTGTTTGGTCAATTCTTTTATGAATGTGGTCCAGGTTTATTTGTGTAATTTTTGCCCCCTTGGATTGTCATTGTTCCTTTAAGTGATTTCTGAGGGGAATGGATTTCACACGCTTCAGTTTCTTTACGATGGTGTTCGTATTGTCTACACATTTATTATATTGATTCATTGTTGTTGTACATTATGCAGTTGAGAAGAAGGCGGATCCAAAGGCACAGGCCTTGAAGGCTGCGAAAGCAGTGAAATTTGGACCCACCTTTAAGAAGGCTAAGAAGATTCGCAGGAAAGTTACATTTCACAGGCCAAAGACTTTGAAGAAAGATAGGAATCCTAAGTACCCACGCATTAGTGCTCCACCAAGGAACAAGCTTGGTCATTATCAAATTCTCAAGTATCCCGAGTCAGCAATGAAGAAGATTGAAGACAACAACACTTCGGTTTTCATGGTCGATGTTCGTGCTGACAAGAAGAAGATCAAGGATGCTGTCAAAAAGATGTATGATATTCAGGCCAAGAAAGTGAATACCTTGATCAGGTAAACTCTTGTCTGTCCTTGTTAACTATTATCATATCCATGAGCTAATTGGAATTTTATAGCTCTGAATGTTCTACTATATGGCCTTATCGAATCTACACGTGAAGAACTGCAAAATGATGATGCATTATTTAGAACAATATTGCATTATCATGTCCGTGTATTGTCGCTTTCTTTAGAACAATGATTCTTATATCTCTATATTTCGTTTTATGCTTACGATGGGTTATATTTCTTGGTATTCAGGCCTGATGGTACGAAGAAGGCGTACGTTAGGTTAACTCCTGATTATGATGCCTTGGACGTGGCGAACAAAATTGGAATCATCTAAGCAAGTTGGTGGGTTGTTACCTTGTTTTGAGCACTTTATTGTTTCTGCAAGGAGTAAGACGGTTATTTCAAGACTGTGTTGAATAGCATTCATAACCAGGTTGAAGCCCTAAAACAAGTTTACCCAATCAATCCTTAAACTTTACAAAAAAAATGACAACCATCTTTTGCTAACTCATGGAGGCGCTTAACACCGGCACCTGTGTTCAACATCTCTGAACTTGCAAAGTTCAACATGGGTGCTGAAAAACGGTTCTGATCCACGTTTCTATTTGGATTGGCCGCCATTCCGGGGGTATAAGATTTGGAATCACAAGGGAGTTTGAGGGAAGTGGCGGGGGCATGCAACGGAGGAAGAGGACCTGCAACAATAAGTGTTTGCAGAAGAGGTCCAGCTTCCAATACAGCCTGCAAAAGATTACCCTTTTGAGTCAAAGAAGGAATCCACTGGGGAAGAAGTAGAACAGCCATGTATGCGGTGGTCTGATAAACTGTTGGACTCGGTGATGCTCGAATTAGCTGTTGTTGAAATTACCATTGGAATCGACATCTGCAATTGTTCTCTTGCTTCATTTCTTTCTTTGTAAGCAAGATTTAGTAGACTCCGCAAATGCCTTATTTCTTCACTGCGTTTTCTATTCTCTTCCATTCTGAGAGACTGCAGCTCAATTGTGGTGAATTGAAGCCTGAATTTCATTTGATCAATATCCTATTAAATCAGAAAACAATGGTTAGTTTAAAGACAAAGCATATGAAAATAGAAACACAAGCTCTGATTACATTTGAAGTACTGAGAGTTCAAACATCAAAACAAAGGGGAAACTTCTGTTTTTTTGAACGGTTGTTTTTTACATCTACAAGGCTAGAACATAGTAAATGGTTAAACAGTGAATGGACTGTAGGTCGCAAAGGCTTTCAGTCAAAATTTTGAGCCCTTTTGAAATAGGAATTTTCAAAACCTCTGAAGAAGAAACCCTGAACCCTAAAATAATTCCTTGAATAAGACATTCCCATTTACTCATTTCCTTGGCAATGCCATGTTATGTAAAAAAAACAAGCAGCAAATATTGAGTGTATTAGAAACAATAAGATGTCAAGACTTGTAAAATCAAATGATTGAGATATAAGAATTTGAGTGTATTGTAAATAGCTCAATGCTCATCGAGTAAGGATTCAACTCTAGATTTAATTACTACTTGTAGGACATAAAAAAGGAAATGAATGATCAAAGTAAATCTCTGAATGGGATGGCAAATGCAGATGAAAAGAATTCAAAAGACCAATCTCTTGATAATTCCACATGGTATCCAGTTCTTCCATTTTCTTGAAGGGATAAACAATGAAACAAATAAACTGAGAGAGGGGGGGGGATAATTAAGGATGTCTGGTCAGTCATTTTATAGAACAAATGAGAGAGGCAAATAAAGACAAGAAAAAAGAGACTTTTCTCTCTTTCCCACTCACACAATAAGGAAAGCTCTCAACTTTTCAATTGCCAAAAATAAATTAGACTTTGCAGAGATTCTCATCATTATTATTATTATTATTATTATTATTATTATTATTATTATTATTATTATTATTATTGTTTCACGAGTAAACTCTTCCCACTCTTTCAGGACTCTTGTCTCTTTCATAAGTCAAAATTCTCTCCTTTCTCTCTGTACTAATATACACTCAATGGTCAATGGCTAAAACCCCAGTAAGATTTTCCTTGTATATTGCATTTTATATGTGGGAATAATTGGGGTTTTTTTTTTCTTTCAAATGAAGTGGTTTGGCTTTGTTTATGTGAAAGCAAAGGTACAACTCAAATGAGTTTATGATGGAATATTTTCTTTTCTTTTATGGGAAAAGTACAAAAATGTTCACTAAACTATCTCTAAAAATTCAAAATGGTTATCAAGCTTTCAAATATTACAGAATAGGCACTAAACTTTAGTTTTTGTTATAAAATGATCACTGAGCCGTTAACTATTATTAATTGGGTGACGTGAATGTCACAAAAAAATGATTAAATAACATTTAATTCTCTATATTGACATATTTAATCATTTTATTCCTAATTTAACCCTCATTATTGATGTCTAAATTGATTGAATGTGTAAATATTGAGGATTAAATATGTTATTATACAAATTTTCGCAGTTGTCACGTCTCCTAACGACAGTTAACGGCCCAGTGACTATTTTGTAATAAAAACTAAAGATTAATGACTATTATATAATTTTTAAAAGTTAGGTGACCATTTTATATTTTTAAGGATAGTCTAGTGGCCATTAGTTATAATTTTTAAATTTGGGTGGCAGCACACTGAGTTTCTCTCTCTATATATATAATACAAGTATTTGGTTCAATATTGGTGTATGTCATTTTTATGTGTAGGGTTAAAAACTCTTCAAATACTTTTTATTGACATGTATTCATATTTGATTCTCACATCTATGTTTAATGTCTAAATAATACAGTTAAAAATTACAATTATTAATAATGCCAAAAAAATAATTACAATTAATATACTCAAATACAATTAAATAAATTTTGAGTTCGAATATATATAATTATATGTCCGCCTCCATATATATTGAAAAATATGTAAAATATAAATACAATGTACTAAGACTTTACAAGAAAATTAATAAATAATCTAGGGTGCAGTGAGGACCCCAACTCATACAAGCATAATCCCTTGACGTTGGTGGAAGCAGCCTACAAATTGATGCTTGCTTTTTAGTGGCCATACCAATTCACTATCACTAATACTCGCCTTTTTCTTTTCTTCCTCTCACTAAAACTATGTGATTGAAGCTTTAACTTATCATCACCACTCCAACCTTTTATTGTTTTTTTTTTGTTTCTATTCCAACAAGGGTCACCTTTGCATAATTTGATATGCCAGTTCAATGAATCTGAATTCAATTCCATTCGAAAATTTCAAAACTAGAATTCACCTAATTAATTCGTATTAATGTAATCCGAAACCAAGCTCAACCCCTAACCCTAAGTATAATTATAGTTAAGCAGCATGTTGGTTGATGTAACTTAGTTCAACCCCTAACCCTAAGTATAATCATAGAACTTCGATAATTGCAGTGAAATCGTTCTGAGATGACTAAAACCACACATACAAAACACTGGGGAGGAGAGAGAAAATCCCATCTTGTTTTCAGGGGTTAGAGTTCTATGAACAAATGAATTGAATCTGATTGGTTGGGAACATCTTACTCTCTTCTTCATCCATCTTCCAAAGGGAATAATCCCAGCAGAAATCCCAAGAAGGAGACGCCATGGAAGGACATGAAATATTGCAACCTTCTTCATTGCTGTAGTTTTCAGACAAGGGTAATTGCATTGTATTTTCTTCAGACAGATCAATGTCTTTCCAGATTTCATCCATAGAGTACCCCTTATCGTCTTCGAAAACTGTCATTTTCAGACCACCGGTGTCGTAAAAACTTACCTCCTCAGTAGCTGAGAAAGGCAGGGAATTGGCTCTGGTGATAGTTGACGACCATGAGGAGGGGGACATGGATCGTTTCTTTTCTTGAGCCATTTTTCTCATATGAGTCCTCCAGTAGTTCTTGATCCCGTTATCCGTTCGACCCGGTAATTTCCTAGCAATTCTTGACCACCTGCAAAATGGAATATTTGTCAATCATAAACCATTAATATATAAATAGATAAAAACCAAGATTCCCCACTTGGCATGAAGATGAAACGCCAGTTTTTCCTCTTGGGGTGTCATCTTCCCTCTTTTGAGACCAGGGTGCAAATAATTAACCCATCTCAGCCTGCAACTCTTGCCTGTTCGATTCAAGCCTAGAACAGAAATATTGAGGCAGTTAAAAGAGAAAAGGTCCTATGGAAAAAGCTGCAAATCTTTAAAATAATCCTACCTATATGATTATTGTCTCCCGCCACACCTTCAAACCTGAAACTTTGGCTATAAAATCCCATCGTCGATCGCCAAATAAGTGCACGAAGTTCACCAGCACCATGTCCTCCTTTTCTGTCCACGGACCCTTTCTGCTGAAATCCTTCACCATTTCCATTCTTTATTCTTTCTCCGTTAATGCTATGGAGAATGATGTCTTCCAGTTCCACCACTCGCACATATATATACATACAGTGATATTGTAATTCGCGATATAGGAAGCTTATGCATGATCTGATGTCATCGCCCATTATAACAAAATAATCTGGTGTAGATTTTATCTGTGGCTGGGCTGCAATCATCAAATCTTGTCGGATTCAAACTTCAAAGTGGACTACCGCTGATTTTATTAGTGTTTGTTGATTAAGGGTTTGGTTACAATGTGTAAGTGCAGATTAAGTGGCTGCTCTTTCCATAAATTTTTAAAGTAATTAGGTTTAGGATTTTATAACAAATTGTAATGGATGTCATTTCTTCTTGTTACATTAGCATACAAATTAATCAATGTAAAAAAGGTGAACTTAGCGAGTATTTGATTGGATAAGGGGGAAGATGGCAATGGAAATCTCTACATCCTCTGTTTTTTTTTATCTATTCAACTTTTGAAATTCCCAAATGTATAAGGATAATGTTTATTTTCTTTTCGCTCTAACCTTAATTATGTTTTTTTCGATGACATTAGTCTTTAACTTCCAAGCTTTGATTAATTTATTTTTTAACCAATGCAAATTTATGTTTTAAAAATCAGAAGCTAAAATAAGATGAATGAAATGTTTTAACTAAGCCTTTTAGTTTTAGGGTTTAGGGATTTAGTTTAGGGTTTATAGTTTAGGGATTTAGTTTGGGTTGTAGTGTTTAAAATTTAAGGTTAGTATTTAGAATTTAGGGTTTAGTTCTTTAAAGTTTAGATTTAGTAATTTAAGATTTAGGTTTATAGTATAAATATGCAAACTTGTGTAAAATTAATTTTACACAGCATGTGTATTAAAATTAAACCCTTACAAAAATTAGAGAAGAACGTTCTAGATCTTTTGTGTTTATAGATAACGATATTAGTCTTACTTTTCTTCAATTTTACTATTTTTTTTTTTGAAAACTGGATTGTATTCAAAGTGACAAGGTTACAAAATAATCACACCACTAACATTGAAATTTCTATACATCAAATAGAACAATAAAGCCCTAAAGGTGTGAAGTCAATAAAGAACAAGGCTTATCACTTACAAAAGATTAAACAATCTTCTGATAAAAATCCAGCAATACTACTACTTTGACCAGAGTGCTCTAAGAAGAAAGCAAGTTCTTTCGCTGCTTGGTCTTGGCAAAACGGCAACACCACAAAAGGGAATCAAACTTTACTGACCACCGATCTTCGTTGCTAACAACGCTGGAGTGATATTCGTCATACGAACGTTAAACTGATAAAACAGATAATACTGTCACACAAACAGACTACCACTGTCACAAGACAGACGAACACTGTCATAAAAACATACGAAACTACTGCCATAAAAGCAGACGAAAAAACTGCAAATAGCAGATAAAAGATGAAACTGGCAAAGTAAAAAAATAAGAAAACATGCAAATTGGATTCATCAACAAAGATGAATGTTTATTTATATACAAAACTAGCAAAACGGCCTAAAGGCCGCCGCCAGAAAAGAAAAACTCTAACGAAGAATAAAAAGAATTCTGAAAAATTTTGAAAACTCCTTGTAACCGCCTCAAAAAAAATGGAAGGAGTCCAATTTTACTATTTTAATATATATGAAATAGATAATTAAGATAATATTGGAACAAAATCAATAATTAAATATTTGTTTTTTAATCTATTATTATCATTACAATATAGTATTCATTTACCTTATCTTATTCATATATGCCAAGTCCAACTACTTGGGCTCGTTGGACGGCATACCATATGGGATCTCAAAATGTTGAATACTTATTCTTCTTAAACAGTTAAATCTACAATTTTCAAGAGAAAATAGTAATGTTATGGTCATTAGAAAGAATATAAATCGCAAAATAAATATGAAAAAATATATAATACTCAATCGATAATTCTTTTATCCGAAAACACAAATATTTTTTTTCGATAAAAAAAGATAGTATTATTACCAAGAGCCTCGTTAAAAAACCTCCCTAATCTAGGTGGAGGAAAAAGAGTGCCCATGGTAATAATCACAAAGAGACAAGCGTGAAGACGCAGCAACAAAATACATCAACTGAAAAAACAAAGACAATTACGTCTCAAGACCCAAATTAAAATCATCATGCAGAAGATCCGCAACCTCAACCGGAGGAGCTACAAACCAAAGAACCTGTAGACAATCATACTTGGCAAGCCTTGCAAGAGCATCAGCAACTTTGTTCCCATCACACCGCATATGATTTAGCCGAACCGTCCATGCCCGCTGCTTCATCATATTTAAATGCCACACAATCGAGGACGAACCATGAGGAACCGCATCTAACTTCAACACATTAAAAACATCCATGCTATCCACTTCTAAGATTAGATTACGGTACCCCAACTCCCACGCAAAGTCAAGCCCAATATAGACACCCCATAACTCTACTTTCATAACCGAACAAACCCCAATGAACTTCGCAAATCCCCCACGCCAATTCCCGTCATGATCCCGCAAGACACCACCACAATAGGTCAATCCATCACTCGATCGTCGCGCACCATCTGTATTTAATTTAGTCCAACCAATATCCGGTAATGACCACGTTGTTACTGCGCCTAAACAAGTTCCCACAGTCGATCCCCACCCCCTTGCCAATTCAAGAGAAACCACAACTGTGACCTGAAGCTGCCGGCTACGTTCAATAGTCGATCCCCATCCCTCCAACGGCGAATCGAAAACTACAGAATTCTGAGCAAGCCATAGTTGCCACACAATGACCCCAAACAAAACATCCCAATCACGCGGATCTTTGGCAAAATACTCAGGCCGAGACAGATTCACCCCAATCCAATCTTTAATTTCCATAAAGAAAAATTATGTCCATCGATCCGCTTTCACCAACGATGACCAAATCGCAATTGCCGAAGGACATAACCGTAAAACATGGGAAACCGACTCCGACTCTCCATAACATATCGGGCACCTATCGTCATGTGTAAAGTGGCGCCACCGCCGTTCCTCATTAGTCATCAAACGCTCACTACAAGCAAGCCACAAGAAGATGTGGATCCGTTGGGGACCCCTAAACTTATGGATAACAGGTCATACCCCATCCGGATCAGTTCCCGTAGCTCCTATCCAAACATCATAAGCATACTTTATGGTAAACTCGTGCGTTTCCGTATGACTCCAACCCACCATGTCACTACCAAACTCCGGCAAAGGCGGTTTAACCGCTGCGATACGCGAGAACACCTCCATCGACAGCAACCCCTGCAACAATGGTCAGTTCCACTCACCCAAAGGAGTAACCAAATGTGTAACATTCACGGTCCCCATTCCGTCCAAAACTATGCCCGAAACATGCGCACTAAGAATACCGAAATCACCAAGCCAGGGATCAAACCAGAAATCCACCTCTCGCCCATTGCCAAGGCTCCAAACAATGTCTTGTCGCACATCATCCCACACAATACTTAGGCCTTTTCAAAGCCGGGAACAATTACGATTGCGAAGTTCACTGGGAATTCCATCCGAACATTTATATTTTGCACGGAGGAACCGCACCCAAAGCGCATCTTTACACTTGAGGAGATTGAATGCGATCTTCATGAGAAAAGTCTCATTCTGCACCCCAATCTTCTTAAAACCAAGCCCACCATTGCTAAGTGGTTGACAAACTGCATCTCATTTTACAAGATAAACACCCCGTCAGTCAGCTGTTATGCGAAAACACAAATAAAATTCGATATATATTTATAATCAAATTTATATATTGTTTATTAATTTAAATTGAGTTTTGTCTTAAATTCAAATTAATAGACTTTAACATATCTAGTAGAGCAAGTAAACCCAAGTCACAAACATATCTCAACTCAATTCTAAGGCCGCTTGAAAGTTGAATATTCTAATGCCGAAAATATATAGTATTGATTCAACTGATCCAGAAGTAGTTGAGTGGAATTTTATCATCTCTAACGTTACCCAACTCCCAAACCTTGTATTTACTGCCTATCGTTTCTTTCAACAAACTTTTAGTTGTTTTATTTAAAAATTATGTAAAGTATGAAAAGATTAAAAATTATTATTTATTATTTAAAAGTAAATGTATTTTAGTTATTTTTGAACTGAGATGACATTCAATTAACTGAAGACAATAATTTATTCAACAATATTATAAATAAAATAAATTTAAATAGTACTATTTAATCATTTTTAGTATTTTTATAAAAAAATAAAACCTTTAAAATGTATATTATAAAATAAAGGAAAGAGAATAAAAGAAAAGAGAGGCTATTTTTTTTTTATCTAAAGGGGGTTGGGGCATAAAATTTCTAGAATCACATAAAGGGAATGGATAGTGTGAAATTAGGAAAGTCAGCTTTGAGCTAAGATTGAAGACCGCTTTGGTTTATTGCCTACTACACTATTTCTATTCCTTAGCTAATTCTTTGCTGTGCTTCCATACAAATTCACTGGCACGCGCCACGGATAATTGGTTTCCTACATCAGAATAATATAACTTGCCTTTCATAAATTTTTGTATTATCTATATTCAATTCGTTTTTTTTTTTTATGTTTATAATCACGTCTTCTTTGTATACCATGGGGAAAAGGAATGTGTGAACACGCGCGAAAGCCGCGGGTGCAATGAAAGTTATCACAAAACTCAGTATTTAATGTCTAGAAATTGTGATAGAAGCTCCTGCTATCGACTGTTTCTTGCTCCGCTACGCGGTGACGCAAACGTGCTGAGGGCGACGGCCTGTGGAATTCCAATTCCACCCTTCTTTCTCTCATCATATTTACAACATTACCCAACGCTCTTAACTTCCTTAGCCCGCAAGGATGGCTTTGACAAATCTGTCTTTTTCACATTCTCAAGTTTCCAACTATTCACTTACTCGGCAACTCCTACCTATAAAGATAAACTCCACAAACCCTCTTTTCTCAATCACTCAAAGTTTCAAATTCCAGCAATACACTGATTTCCTCCAGTTTTCAGGGTTTCAAAAAATTCAGTGTTTCTTTTCTTTTAGATCATTACAAAACAATGAAGAGAGGTAGAGAAAGTGGAGATATTGAGAAGATGGCAATGGCAAACTGCTTGATGTTGTTATCAAAAGTTGGCCAAATGGATGCATCCAAGCATGATCGTGTCTTTGCATGCAGGACGTGCGATAAAAGGTTTTTGTCTTTTCAAGCACTTGGAGGTCACCGTGCCAGGCACAAGAAGCCGAGGCTGGCCGATGATATGCCACTTTCACCCAAGAAGACTAAAACACACGAGTGTTCGATTTGTGGACTGGAATTTCCTATCGGTCAAGCTCTCGGTGGTCACATGCGGAGGCATAGGGCTGCCTGAAATGATGGATTCGTAAACCCAAACGATTCTTCTTCAGAGATGAAGAAATCGAGTGCTACTGCAGACGGTGGTTTGTGTCCTGATCTGAAACTGGCGCCTTGCGGAATTGATTGGGATATGAAGCCGGAGAAGGCGCCTACGCCGGTTGTTCATTTGTTCATATAGGATATTTTCCTTTGTTTCTGCTTGAGAAATCATGCTTCATTGATTCCTTGATTCTTTTTATTAGTTTGTAGGAATACTCTTTTTTTTCCTCTTTTGTAAAGGCACCAATATTGCTATTAATATATTTATATATTTTAAAAATATCCATATATTTTTTTCTGATGCATAGGAACCGGACTTTAACTCTCAAAGTTTCAACAATTTATACTGCTTTAAATGAATTGCCAAAATTTCATGAATGAGAAAATGACTTGTGAAAAAAAGAAGAGAGAGACGTAAAACATACGGTTTAAACTATCATTAACATTTAACAAGAATGAAACAGTGTTGATGAAGATTTAAGAACAGTTTAAAGCATCACCACACGTTTCTAGAATCGTTTCAAGATCCATCAGCACATTTATGGCTATGGAGGGAAGAAGTGAAATACAAGATTAATTTATGAGAATGTAAGATAAGAGTATCAATCTCTTTCACAAATAATGTGCATGGAAAAATGAAGTCAACCTCTGGAGACGTGGTATCATATTTGCGTTCGGTTCGGTCGTTGAAATTAGGTGTCGTGACGGACAAAACAAAATGTAAACAAGATAGACAGAGGTGGTGCTGCCATAGAAACTTGGGTATGACTTTTTTTTTTTTATATAGGGTAGGGTAACTATTTACATGACGTGCTTGTATATGTTTGTTCGTGATATAATCATGTGTTAATGTAAGTGATTAAAGCACATTAATTTGATCGTACTTGCATTCATTTCTACGCCTTTCAACAGACCTGAACAACTAAAGAACACGTGGTTAAAACTTCATGTCTCAAAGTCCAAGATCCCAGTCTTGGTTAGAACATCCCTTCCTCCTCACAAACACGCTGGCTTTAAAGACGACGAGATAGAAATACCCCCGGATCAGTTGATCACCGGTTCTGACTTGCAAAGTATTGGTCATCATTTTTATACCCTCCCAATTAAGAACAGATTTGGGCAAATCCTACAATTGGAAAGAAGAAAGGTGGGGAGAGGGAGTCGAGGAAAAAGCTCCGAGCTATATTTTTGGACTTAACACCTGTATTCACGACTCAAAATATAAGGGGCAAGGAGAGGGAGTCGCCTAGAAAGATAACAAAATACGAGTTATATTGATTTTAAATAAAGTTGCAAATATTGAAATTACATACCTTTTGTCACATTTTAAACATCTCTGTAACTTTGCCATGACGAAAAACTATCAAATTATATGAAAAGACTAGATTTCACACAAGCACCCATCATGCGTTCAATGCGATTAGTTTCTTTCTTTTCTAAGATCCAATATTTACCCATGCCGAACCAAATCTGATCACCTTAGGTTGAACCACAGCAACCCGAATTTTGTGCAGCTTGACCTGCCCCACCTGCTGCGTCAGGTTGATTGATCTTGATTGTCGAAGGCTGCAACCATCAAGAATTTTTCAATAAATGTAAAACAGGTATGCTTTTATAATCAGAAGGACCTAATTCTCTTTTAATGAAGTTGTGTTTTAGGGCAAGGCGGGCAATTCAACTACCTCGGCCCTCGAGTCGGTATCAGCGAGTCTTTGCTTTATGTCCTTCGCTACTGAAAAGAAAACTTCCTCCACATTTAGATTTGTCTTTGCACTCTGCATGACAGTTTCTATCAGCACACACAACACGGTAAATCTCGAATTCAAAGAGCAATAAGATTCAGCAAGGACTGCTTACAGTTTCAAAAAATTTGATTCCATACTCATCAGCAAGCGCTTGTCCCTTCGAGGTAGGCACAGCCTTAGAAAGGAGAAAAACATAGGTAAGATCAGAAAATAGATGCATTCATACAGGGGTGTAGAACTATTTTTGTATAATCAAAAGAGATGTTTAGGAAGAACTTTGTTGGGAGCGACATACCCTTTTGCTTTCATCCATGTCTGCCTTGTTCCCTACCAATATCTTGTTAACATTATCGGATGCATGTTGTTCAATGTTCCGAATCCAGTTCCTAATATCTGGCAAGGAAAGAAGTTACTCTTTAAGATATTTAACAGAAGCACGGCCTTAATCTTGAGAGACTAACAAATAAGAAAACAACTGAGAAAAGCAAGTTCAAATGCAAGGTCAAACGACAAAGCAAGAATCAGCTATAAAGTGAAAGCAAGAGAACAAGAGATTTACTGTTGAAGGATGATTCATCTGTGACATCATAGACCAGCAAGATTCCCATGGCACCACGATAATAAGCTGTTAAAAGAACAAGTAAAAGATGCTTAAGGGAAGACCAATTGGAGGAATGCAAAACATAGGATATATCAATTTTCAAAAACCAGCCCACAGAAGATTTATATTATCAAATATCAAGATGATAAGAATTTCATTTTTCTACAAGAGAATTTTACATTTTGAAACACCTGAGTGATATCCCCAGACCACAAAGTTGTATAACATACAATGGTGAAAAAGCTCTTAAAAAGTTAGAATCAGACAAAGAACAGGTTTCCAGGAAGTAACCCTGTAACCATTTGCATCACACTTGAAATTACAATGCTTATAGGACAACCTTTTTTGCAGCCTCTCTAATTTAAAGTACCAAGAAAATGACTGCTAACCAAAGAGCTTTTTCACCATTGAAGTTTAAGAACGATTTCAGTCAAACCACAGACCAAGGCAGTATATCGCTATGGATGGAATTGTTTGGGTAATTTCTCACCCATTGTAAGATGCATTTTGTGAAGGATGAGAATGCTTTGATGATTTTATAAATTTGGCTCCAAAATAAATTTCTAAGTACTCACCAGTTGTGATTGTCCGAAACCTCTCCTGTCCAGCTGTATCCCAAATTTGGAGCTTAATTCGTTTACCATCAAGCTCAATAGTTCTTATCTTAAAATCAATACTAAACATGAAAGAATATTGTTGTTAAAAGTCAGGTAAGTTCATCCATATAAAATAAACAAGATGAAAGGGCCTCAATTTGAAAATCCCGCACCCGATGGTAGTGATAAAACTGGTTGTGAAGGAACCATCAGAGAACCGTAAAAGAAGGCAACTCTTACCAACACCTACATATGTAAATAACAGAAAACGTTGAAGTCCTTTGAGCGAAGTTTCAAATGTTTATCAGATTATGAAGGCATCAAAGTTTCAAACTAAAAACAAAACAATCAAACATTTCTTCAAAAAGAAATTTATGTTAGGGCTAAATCTAGAATGCATATTAATTAAAAATTAAGAAATCATCAAATTATCAACTTCAAATGACCATAAATTAATGTAGATAGAGCTAGCTGCCACTCCTTAATTGTATTCATCAAAATAGGCAGACAATTATATTAACCAATAAATGCTCCCGAATTTCGCTTCTTCAAATTTCTTTGACTCTCAAAACCTATAAATGAATCCCATAAAACTCATCAAAATCATCGAAACAAAACTGAAAGAGGCAGAATACACTATAACGCGAACTAAATTTACTTTCATGACAAATCGTTCCGCGTAAATGCATGGGAAATAAATCTAAACGAGAGGATTAAGATCGGGAAAATTCAGAGATGTGTTCGGTTACATGGAGGAGAGGGGGAAAGGCTTTAGAGATCAACGAACCGCTGTCGCCGATCAATAGAAGCTTTATGAGGTAATCATAATCAGCTCTAGCTCTTGCGGGTGGAGCAGCCATTGACGAAATTCAGCAAACAAAGAAAACCTCTCGAATCTGAACCCAGAAAAGAAAGGTCAGAATCAAGAAGCTGACATTTCCACACTCGAATCCACGTAATTAAATAAGAAATAAACAAAAGAGAGAGTACCGGATCGGAGATTGAGATGAAGATGTTGGAAAACCTGAACAAATGAGAGGTCTGCAAAAAGTCAAATCTTAAAGGCCATTGCTATAATTTGAAGTTTGTTATCTATTCGGCTGGTTCACTCAATTTTTTTAATCATAAATGAAAAAAACGGTATCTGCTTTCTCTCCCATTCTTCGAACCCTTTATATTCGGATGATGATGGCCCTATTTAATAATTAGCGAATAGTTAATAATAAAATATAGTATATAATAGTTAATTGTGATAGTTAATTTAATTAATGAATTGCATTGGTTGATGGAAAAAAAATTTAATATAAATTTTAGTTTATAAGTGTTTTTTAGTTTTAGGGATTAGAGTTTTGATTTAAGGTTTAAGGTTTAGGTTGTATGGTTTAGATTTTAATGTTAGTGTTTAGAATTTAGGGTATGGGATTTAGTTTTTAGGGTTATGGTTAAAAATTTAAGATTTGAGTTTTTACAGTGTAAATATACAAGATTGTGTAAAATTAATTTTACACACCCTGTATATTAAAGTTTTAACCTTAGTTGATTGTATAAAACTATTTTGTTAAAATTAGCTGATCGTTGTTTGATTATTTAAACAAGCAAAATAACATATAATGACACGATTATATTTGATACTTGTTTAAATAATTTATTAATTATCAATATTTTACACCTATTAATATTAATTAGACTATAAAAATAATTTGTTAATATACCATTACTAAGCATATTTAAAGGATCTATATATTAATTTATCATTTATATAATTAGTTTAGAAATGTCACAATATAAATAAGTGAGGGTAAAGATTAAAATCGAAAATAATAAATTTAGGTTATTTTGAGACTTTTTATAATTGTTAAGGGTAAAAGGGTCTTTATAACTCTAATGTCAAAACCTCTAATTTTAAAAAGCTCATATTATCAGCTTTTTCAAAATTAGAGGTTTCACCCTAATCGGCTATTCCAATCCGTTATTCACCAAACATTTAAATTAGCAGATTTGACCGGTCAATCCTCTAATTTTAGCTCAAACCTCTAATTTTTGCTCAAACCGTTGTTTACCAAACAGGACACAAGTAGGGTGACTAAAACTTAATTCAACTCAAAAAAATTGTATTTATTTGACTTGACTCGAATTTAAGAAATTTGACTAATAATTTTATAAATTTCACTCCACTCAGAAAAATTTTGTTGAGTTATAAAATGAAAATTTCAATAACTCGAAATTTTTAGTAATTAGTAGATCCGTTTTTAAGTTGGAATCAAGTTGCTCAATTTTGTTTATGAAAAAATATGGAAAATATATATGTGAATTGTATATGGTCATAGGAATTCATTTAAATTTAAATTAATTAACATCATAAGATTATAAATGTTTACAATTAAATTTGAACATGAACTCAAACAACTCAACTTGACTCAAAAAATTTAAAATAAAATTTAAATTATAAAATAAGACCCGTCAATTCAACTAACTTATTTTTTTTCTTAAACCAACTCGACTCAATTGAATGCTTACCCCTAATCATAATTACAATTATAAGGTGAACTATCAAATATCCATAATAATGATATTTAAACATTTAATACTTTAAGCCGAAAGTATTTTACCTATTTATATGTCTATCGATTTAAATAGATTTTTATTTCAATTAATATCTAGATCTTCAATAGTCAATATTTTCATTCTAGTCCTAAAAGAATTAGATAAACCCCTTTTCAATTTCCATGGCATTACAAATCCTCAAAACTAAATCTCTAATTCCCTCGCCTTAATTTCCTTTCAAAACTAAAACAATTTTAAACATCGTATAATTTTAATTTAAGGGTGAATTTTTTGTTTAAAATATAATGAGAGTGAATGTTTTAATTTGTAATTAGTCGATAATGTAAGTTACCAAAATATATTAATAAACTGGATACCTTAGGTTATGTCGAAGTTTTAGTTACCCTAGCTTTGATTTAGATGTTACGTCTGATTGTGTTAATTTTAAACAACATGTTCTGATATTAAAGTTAAAGTTGTTTTTTATTTATAAAAATGGGAAATAATCACGTGCATCGTTAAAAATTTTCTTAGATCTAGACGAAAAAAAAAGCACACAAGACAATTATATAAATGCGTACGAGATTAAACTCGACACAATTACAAAAAAAAAAAACTAGGAATCACATCCCAATACAAATAAACTCTAGCCGATACCAAAAGAACCAAAATTTGCTGACATCTGCGCTTCGTGTGCATGTAACCATAACAGTAGCTCAACTGGTGCCTCAAAAAAACGATGACACAAGAGATCACTCCTTGCAATCTTAGCCATTCCATCGGCAAGGCGGTAACACTCACGCAGCACATGTACTATCTGAATATCCCAAGGCCGACACAAGAGATCACTCCTTGCAATCTTAGCTAAAGTTGTTTTCGACGTGATACATTAATTTTTTTTTTTAATTTCGAGCTATTGAATGAAATAAATTTATTTTCTTTTGTGCAACATAATTTGATTCCGAGCATGAATCTAAATGGATAACATTGTTAGTTGTTAGTAATATTTTTGCTGTCATTTGACCATAGACATGAAAATTATTTTTAACCAATAATAAATTAACCCCGTGGGATTTCTAAACCAAAGTCTAATGTTTTCTTGAAACCTTCAGCATTCCGTATTATTACCATAGACTTATCTCACAAGGAAAATACAATCTAATTCCCCTACAGATTTACAGCCTTAAAGTTCCAATTGTGTCAAGATAACTCATTCACCCCGGTAAACCATGAATGGGCATCTTCTACAACAAATAAATAACACTCAAAAGGTGCACAACACAAGTGATGCTTTATTTGACAAATACAAGAAGCCTAATAATGCATCGACATAGAATTGCAGATTAGACCATTGCACGAGTCGGATAGGTCTGGTTCAGACTCGGGTGATGCTGGGATTTGTACTCTAGATACAAAGGAGATGATGATTGCTCTTACCAACCCATGAGTAATCTTCTAACTCTGTTAACAATCTGATTTCTAGCTACCGTACTTGACAAATTGAATCCGCAGTTCTCATCCAAAAGAAACCTGTAGACTTCCCATTCACGCTCCGAACTCGAGTATCTTCCAATTTCAGCCTAAAACACCAAGAAAACCAATAGTTATAACCTTGTTTAAAATAACTGTCTTCTGCCTAGGACAAACACGATTCAACAAACTGTGCTTACACACACCAATGGTAGGGGGAATAACTTTTTTAAGACCCTCCAAATATATGAAAATCTTGAAAAAAAAAATTAAATAAGCTAGTATGCAACACTTGTTGATTCTGGAATGAACTATTAGCCGATCATGATACCATATGGGTCTTAAAACTATAGAAATACAAAACCTAACCAGCTTTGCATTATTGTTGATCTTCAGTTATGAAATATCATAGCAAACAACAAAAGTGCAGTATATTCATCGGTTTCAGAATCATTTTCATTGAATTTATGTCTTACCGAGAATACGCAAATTCCAAGAGACTTTAGAGCTAGTGTAACATCATAAAAAACCCTTGGTCTTCCCTTTCCAGATAACTCAACTGGATTAGCAACTAGAAGTTCAGTATCTGGCCCTCGGCTTGAAATGATAACACGCAATGGGTGAAGCATTTCCATCCGCAGACGAGAAGACAATCCACCTTGCTTATCAGGATCCAGAATCTTCTTCCCATCATTCTGCTGAATGAATAGGTCTAGATCACGATAACCATTGGAATTCAGTGAGAACCGACCATATGCTATCTGGGTAAAATAGCAAACAACCATTATCAATAAAATCAAATTTTAAGTCAAGCTCACAGCATAGCGAAGTGAGTAGGGGATATGTAGAATCTATCGGTAGTGAGTGTTCTAATGTTCTTCACAGATATGTTAAACTTTTTCAAGGTTATTATATATTGGATTTATATCCAATACACCGGCGGTGGAAATTTTTAGTTTCTACAAGCACCTTAGTTTTAGGGTTTAAGGATTTAGTTTAGGGTGTAGGGGTTTAGGTATAGGGGTTTAGAATTTAGAGATAATGGTTAGAATTTAGGGTTTAGAGGTTAACTTTTAGGTTTTAAGGTAATATGTTGAAGATTTAGGTTTTAACCTATAAACCCTAAATTCTACCCCTAAACCCTAAATTATATTCACAATCACTAAATTCTAAACTACTAGACCTAAACCCTACACCCTAAATTGAGTCCCTAAACCCTAAAACTAAGGCGCTTGTGGAAACTAAAAGTTTCCACCGCCAGTGTATCAAATAATTATCCATATACATTTGGCAAATCCTTGGAAGATTTCACCCCACATATGCATGTTTGGATATATCTCGAATATGGAATGCCACACACAAGTGCTTTACAGAAATAGAGTCGGAGCAACATAAAGACGTACATCAAAGTCATTCTCATCATTAGCCCCTTCATTCAGCAAGAGGCAATCATGTGGCTAAAAAACGTAGTCTATAGTTTAATAGGATCCCCAACTCTTTGGCATCATGCAATCAGTATAGATATCAAACTCAGAGCAATCAAAACCTGATAGTCACATTGTCGGAACTCTAAACAGACAATTAATTTTGTTCATTTTATTTAGGGGATTGAGGAGTGTAGGTGAAACTACCTCAATCATGTCATTTTTGCAAAATATGAACTTTGTAGTCATGAGATGTAGGAATTATGCAGCATAATTGAGCAGGCAAATTATAGTACCCTACACTCTCTGTCACTTGGATTGGCCATGTGTCCAACATAGTATTTTCAATTTTCTAAGGAACTTGTTAATATTTAAAAGTTTAGCGGAATGCAGAATACCTTGATATTGCAGTCTTTCAAAGTTCTCAACGCATCATAGAAAAGACCTTTGTGATCGACACAAAGTATTTGAAGCAATGTATGAACCGGGCTCAATGAATTGTCGACTACCACATTTGCTTTCTTCAGTCTCGTCATATCTGGGCTAAGTGCTTGTGAACGAGGCTCTTTATCCGATAGCTCAAAACGGAATAACTCTTCCGCTATAGCAGGAGAAAGAGATGAGATACCTTGATGACATTCATATTCAGGACCAGCCAACTTGAGTTCACAACTGATACATGATTCGCCCAACACAGCATTTAATTTTTTATATGTATCATCTTGTCGTTCTTGTGTGTGTAAAAGCTCTCTGACAATGTTGCAACATAGTTGAGATTATAACTATACCATGGTACTTAATATCTTAGAGGACTTGCTTAATTCATACAATTACACAAGCTCTTAATAGCTATTGCACTTACAATTACAGCTCAATCATGCATTTCTTCATACAAACAACTATAATAGTAAACCTATGAATTCTACAAACAACAGCTCAATCATCGATAGACAATATATGCATCATATTATTTCTGACTTTTCAATGACCTATAAGTTTAGAGCAGCAGTATGTGCATCGAGAGACACTCCAATATGTGTACATTCAATTTCGTAGTAAAGATTTTCATATACTCAAAATGTTCTAGGAAAATGATATTGTCATTCCCATATTTGGATATATGGGTTTAGAATATTATAAACACATACGAAAAGAAAATGAAGAATTAGAGCAACATAGATGGAGAGAGGACCAAAGAACAAAGGCAAAAAAAATGAGCTAATGCAAAGGCAAATATAACCACAAACTGCATGACATGACATTTCACTTTCATTAGAAGTGGATCACTTGATAAGTGGTACTAATTAAATGACTTCTGGGCAACATTAAAGAGCAAAAGCCAAGAGTCGTCAACCTATCTATCAACCAGAAACAAAGAACTAAAGTATCCCATAAATAATAATAATAATTAAAAAAATCCTAAGCAAACAAAAAACGGCTATTACATTTGCAAACATTGCTGTAAACAAATCATGGCATACATCTCAGAATAGAACCTCACATGTTATCTGTTATAAAGAAGAGATCTAGGACCCTGCCATCTGGGGTTGTTGTAACTTTCACCTTTTGAATTGAGAGCTCAAGCTCAGAAAGAACCTGCGTTACATCTAAAGCAAAGATTCCAAGTACATTAGAACCAAACAATACACAATGCACACATAAACTGTGTTACTCAGACTTGGGTGTCCAAGCAATGATTCCAATCGCATTAGGACATAGGTAGTTGGGCAAAAATGAAGAATCACGGCAACATAGCACATAAAACGTGAGCAAGCAGTCACATGAATTAAGGGTGAGTTAATAGGAATTGCACACAATTACCATGTAATAATCCTTTCCGATCAAGGCAAAAGAACTTCAACAAGTAAACCTGAGAAGCGGTGGAGTTCGACGGCTGACCATTGAAGTAAAATGTCACTGAACAAGAAGGACATAAGGATTGAAGGCGGTTCTTCAAACTTGGCCACCTTACAAAAGGTGAGCTCGAATGAGGAACAACCCAAAACACCATATAGCACCAAATTCCATCCGTGGAAACATCTATAACAAAAATAATTTAAAAACATCAGCCAATCAAGCGGAAAATTTTCCAGGTTTCCGATTATGCCAAAATCAAAGAATTCACAGTTTAAAACAATGCAAACCAATTTTCCCATAATTGCAGTAAAAATAGAAGAAACACGAAGGGTAAACGAAAATTTGACCTCCTTTGGTGATGTATAGACCGAAATCAAGAATTATATGGCAAATATCGCAACCGAGACCATGCTTATCAGGACAATTGACGGTGATTACATGGGGATCTCCGGTCTTCTTTCCTTTCTGGATGAGAACGGCGTCGTCGGTCGGAACTCCCATAGCGGGCAAAAACACCAGTGAAATTTTCCGGGGAACTCGAATTGCCTCGGCTGAAGCAATCTCTTCGTCTTCCGAACGTACCTATATTTTGTTATTGAGCTTCCTTTTCTAATTGTTTTCTACATGTTTTCAATCAATTCTACACAAATCTGGAGAGAAAAGGGATAATAAAAGTGGGGAAGGCAGGGCATTTGAGTTGGCGGTGAAGGTCGTATAGGGAAGACTGGATCCACGTCAGCAAAATAATACTATACCGACGCGCGGAAGTATGTTGGTGGGTCAGACTGCGACGTGATGAACCCGAGGCCCAGGTCATGGGTTTGCTTGCAGAGGCATTTTCATTTCAATACTCTATTTTTAATATTATTTATGCATCATACATTTTAAAAATATATGGGTAAACTACTCAAATGATCATTTATCTACGAGGTTGGTGTCAATATAACTACTATATTTTTAATTTTTGCAATTTTATCACTTAACTATTTAAGTTGTTTCAATCAAGCCACCAACTTAAAACATAACAGAGAGTATGTTAACAAAAATTTGTATAATTATACATTTGGTCTTCGTTACTTACATATTATATCAATTTGATACTAAATTTAATTTATTTTAATGAAATTATCATTAAATCACGTGATAACTTTAAATACCCGCTTGTGAAAAAAAATACTAAGGTTAGTTATGCCCCTAAAAAAGACATGTGATAACTTTAAATACCAGCTTGTAAAAAAAAATGTTTTCTATTAACAATACATCAAATAATTACCCAAAACATTATGCACTGAATATTTAGAAGAAAAAAAGAACTTACATATATTTTTACTTGGACCATTCACAGTTGGTGTTCATGAACCCGCGTATAAATTACAAACCCACAGACCTTATAGATTGTGATAGAGTTGAGTCATAAATGTGCAAACTTAGTAGAAAACCTTTTTCTACTTAATACTGTAATTTTAGATTGAAATTTAAATACAAATAAATAATAAATGAAATAAATATTTGTTAGCAAATAAATAAATAGGCTTAGGTAGCACAATATTTGGGTAAATTACACCTAAAATCATTTAATTCAAAGTTTGATAATAAACAAATATTTTTCTAAAAATTACAAATATATCTTTCAATTAAAATATTGTGACAACTAAGTTATTCAATTGTTAAAACTAAAACGAATCTTTAATATAACAAAGTATACAGTCCATTATATTTGTCCTAATTCAATACAATAAATTTAACATTTAAATTTTCTTCAATATAGTGTTTCTTTTTTTGTGATACTATTAAAGCAAGAGAGTCAAATGAATTAAAATAGCTGCTGGATAATTACATTCTAACGTAAAACAAGTATCGTTAAAATGTTATTATACTAAAAATAATAAAACATTTATGAATAAAAGAACAAAGACTAAAATGAAAGAACTTAAAAATTATATTAATAAATTATATATTTTTTAAAAAGTATTATTATATTAATATTTTTGATAAAATAAAATAAAAAAAAAATTAATACACAGTCTATGTAAACTTTAGTTTACACAAATCTTTTAGTTTTAAGAGTTACGGGTTTAGTTTAGGGGTTTGAGTTGTAAGGTTTAGTAATTAAGATTAGTGTTTAAAAGTTAAGATTTAGTTTTTTAGGGTTTATGTTTAATTTTGATCTATAATAAAAATAAGTAAACTTGTATAAAATTTATTTTACATAACTTATATATTAAATTTAAACTCAAAAAATAAACTCAACGTTCATTTCTTAGATTATTCATCAAAATCAGATAAGATATGCAACCACAACCCGAAGGAAATGATACCGATAGCTCACAAATATTATCATCATGGGCTGTCAGAGATCTAGGATATATTATTTTAAATATGCAACTTGACGAGCTCCACAGACATTAATCGTATACATTAACAAAATTTTAATGGAAATCAATCATAACATAATAATGTAAAAATTGATTCATTTCCAGTTGAATCGTGGACTTCCATTCGACGCATCAAGCCTCCACTTGCAGAATGGTAGGCTATCACAGATTATCTTCGCGTACCAATCATAGAAGAGGAGAATTTATAAAAATATGGCATCTAACTTTTTCCCCTAAATATAACATAAACCATTTTATTTTTCACAAATATTATATTTTCTACAATAAAAATAAAATCAAAATTATTTTCTTTAGTCTTTAAATAGTAATTTAATTTATCAAATTAAAAAATAAAAATATTATTCAAAATCGAAATCTCTTACCACCGACTTTTATAGTTTTCACTGTTTATAATCAAATTCTAATAAAAAAATTGTTCATAGTAAGAACCCTCTAATTCTCTTGACTCATCCTCTGCGAGCCAAACGACGAATCGCTGGCTTTGCGATTCCCTGGATGTTATCCCTTAAGACCTTCCTATGCGTCTTGGCTCCTCCCTTGCCAATCCCCTTTCCTCCCTTTCCCCTTCCTGACATTTTCTCGGGAAAAACTTTTAGATCAAGATTCCGAAATGGAATTGTTTGTGAAAGCGGTTTTGAAATTTGCGACTATTTATAAAGGGAAGGTTTTTGAATAGTTTGGCGGGGGATGGTGTAAGTCATGCGATGAATTTTTTATCGACGGCTTAAAAAATCGATCCGCGTGAAACCTATGAGTACATTTATACGGTTGGTACTGTGCTAATCGACAGTACTGCAGTAGTGCAACTTTATGTGCAGGTTCTACTTTTTGAATGTTTCTAGAACTTTAAATTGAGCGGGATTGATTCGAATTTCATTTTTTTCCGAATCGCTTGAGAAAATAGGTTGGAGAAGCTCAATTTTAATTATGGATAAAATCCCCCGAATTAAACTGGTTTCAACCCGCCTGATTCCTTAGGGTTAGATTTTTTTTTTGAATTTTTGGTTTCTAGATTAGTTGGTTTTTAAGAAGTTTGAATCGAGTTCGAATTTAGGGTGAAAATTTTCTGCCCTAGTCCGATTTATTTATAGATATATTTATATTTATTATATTTTTATATATTATATTTAACATTTTTATTAATTTTTCATGAGGTCGGGTTAAAGTCGTTTTATACTTTTATTATATCGGATCGGATATAACAATATATTAAATTCAGGTCGGGCAAGAGTCGAAACTTTAAATTTTTAGGGCGGGATCGAAACGTCCAAAAGCCCAACAGGTTGCCATCCCTACAATTTTTTGTTTAATTGAAATATGAGGCAAAAGTCATTATATTAAGAACTCATAAGAATATAAAGAGGACCTAGAACATCTCTTTGTAATATTTCGAAACATGATATCCGCATTGTCTGATAAAACGTAAACTGGTATAATTTTCTCCCTTTCTGAGATTAATATTTGATTTATATTAATGATCCTACAGCAGATATATTAAAAAATATATTAATGATATAGCGATGATAAATTAGGTAATGATATATTATCTTAAAATGTTAAATTTATTATTAATGATATAGCGATGATAAATTAGGTAATAATATATTACCTTAAAATGTTAAATTTATTATTAATAATATGTTATCATCTAATTTATTATCATTATATAAAATTATGCACTAAATTCATGCTTATAATCATTTATAAATAATTGAGTTAAAATCAATGTTTTTGTCCAAAATTAAAGTTTGATTTATGTAATTGTAATTTGTACATGATCAAAAATCACATATCATAATACACATTTAACTAAAACGCATATATATATATATATCTAATTTGAAAAGAAATTTATAGTTCAAATAAATTTTAAAAAGCATTAGTTTGTATATAAAATATTATTATAAAAAATAACAAAAATATATAATACATAATTAGAAAAGAGCTTTCTATATTCAATAAAAGAAAAGAAAAGAATCCATTAAAGGATCTAATAATAAAGATGGTGGTGTTGGTAATAAGGGATGTCCTTGTTTATCCTAAAGGATTGATGATAAAAAAAAAAAAAATTGAGAACGCATGGAAGGAGCTATCCATTGGCTTGATGGGAACCAATTGGGCAAGGCGGATGAGTTTTGAGGACAGAATGACCATATTCATAAATATTCTAAACCTTTTGATAAATATAACGATTTGAACCCGGATCTCTTAAATGAACATCGTCCCTATAGAAAAGGCTATTTCGGCAAATAATATATCCTCAATTTATTATAAAACCTTGAAGCCAAATTTGAAATGTAAAAAATAAAAGAGTCAAAGAGAGGCATCGTATTAACATAAAATCATGCACATGTATATAAGAAAGGGATCCCTGGATCAAAGCTATTTGTTGCAGACAAAATGACAACTTCATGAAGATCAAATATCAGATGTGAACTTATTTTCCGCTACAAAGTTTTCTTTTACTACAAAAATAATCGAATATTTGACCACTAAAAACAAACCTATCTTTGTATCTCTTCAATCAAAGGCCACAATCGGAAGCTATGACAGTAAAAGCTCACTGGGTTCGTGGCGAGGACGAAGGCAGACACGAACCTCGTGTTCTTCCGGACCAGTTCGGTGCTTCGGCACTATGATTTCGAGGCCAGTTCCTGTTTCATCACTATAAGCTTCTAGCTTAGCATCGTCTGGAATCCTTGTCGGTAGAGTTATTTCCCTTATGAACTCTCCTGGTGGACAATGCTCAGGCGACCGATCCGTAAGCTTGAATGTTCTATCGTTTCTCTTAATAAACGGCATGCAAGATGTGCTTATAGATGATATCTTCACTACACCATGTGTTGGGTTATTCCACCAAGTAACTTTAACTCTCTTAAGATCTGCAAAAGGCAAGCTGACAATTATCAGGTATCCTTGTTCATCCTCGTATATTGTTTTGGCAGCCATAACCGGCCCGCAAACATTTCTCATTACTCCACTAAACTCATTCAACCAAGATGGTTCATACAGGTGCATTTTCGTATCGTTTACGCTATCAATATGCTGATTAATGGGCAAACAACAGTCTTCATTGCCATCTAGAAAGAGATCCTTCTTCCTCTTGTTGCCGATGGTGGAGAGATCCGTAACACCACCATTTGTATGATTTGAAGGCCGAGTCGACAAATCTAAACTGGATCCATTAAGAAGCCTTTTCTGTTGAGGCTGCAGGTGAGTTTTTAAAGTTGGAAGGGGTCTAGCGATCTCAAATTCCGTGTTAGCAAGATTCCTCCAGGTACAAAATTCACTTGCTTCAGGCGGGACCGAGAAGTTCAGGTCTCTTCCTGTAAGTTCCATCCACCTCTTTTGCTCTTCTTCATTAAGACCTGTGAGATTGGGTGATGGAACAACCTCGATCCCGTGCACACATTGAGGATTAGAAAGACCTCGGTAATGCTTGCGCTGCATCCTATGTGATCGAACGAATCCCTTATCAGCACTAAATGGATAAGGCCGCTCCCCTTGACGGGAATGCCCGTTCATGTAACTCCTCAACTGCATCTTACCCAACACATTTTCAGGCCTCTCTTTAAAAGCCCACATGTACATATTCTCCATATCGTGTTGAACCAAAAAAACCTCTAGCTCAAGATCCGACTTATCGAACTCAAACCCTGAAACTCCATTTGCATCCCTATTGATCCACTTTTGATTTCTCATTAAAAACAGGCTTAAGGTAATAATTAAAGAAAAACCAAGCACCCCAAACACTATCCACTCTCTTGGCACACTTACGCTGCCCAGTTTTCAACACTGTAACTAAAGCATCAACCTCGTTGACTTGAGTTCCAAGACTTACATCCAACATATCTAATGGATCCGAATTCCACGACTGCGGCGGACTACGGTCAGCCGATAGAGGAATAAGATTAATATCAGGTGCTCGAGAATGCGGAATCGATCTGTTAATCTCTCGATCTAATTTCTCATGAGATGCTGAACTAGAATCCATTGATAAAACAGTTGATGGGTGGTGATTTTCAATAGACAAGCTTGTGAGCAAATCGGTGCCCATTTTCTTTAGCCCAAAACAACTTTCAATCTCAAAAAATCAAAACCAAACCAATCAAATAAACCCCGAGGTTTATTCAATGCAACCCATTGATAAAAAAATTGAATAATTGAAGAATCATAGACATAACCATTTTACTTCACTTATCCACTAAGAGTTCTCATGTTTCAGTCCAGAAAACAGCTAAAATTTCACCAAATCAAACCCAAAGATTATCAAACTAAACAATAAATAAAAACAAGAGATACTAAAAGATTTACCTTTCGAGAATGGGCTTAGAATCCCCACAAAAAGAGATTTTCTTGGAGAATTTTCATATCCGGCAAGCAAGGAGTCTCAAAAGTCGATGGCCGAGAGCGAAATTGAAAGAGGAAAGCGAAGATAACGTCTACCGTTCAAAATTCCGTTTAGTTTCGGCTTTTTTAGATTGTGTTAACACAAGAGACGCCAGCGTATTGGAGATCAAAGTGAAGTGACGGCGGCGGTTTTTTGTTTTGGTTGGAAACTAGAGAAAAAAAATGGAATGGTCACTATATGGGGATGACTCCAAGGAGTAATGGCCCAATCTTTTTTATGGGCGACTAATTTGCCCAATCCAATTTCATAGTTTATCCAGTTAAAATTTAAATTTTCTTTAAGATAATAAAATCATAAATCTTTTGTTTGTATTTGTATTTGTATTTTTATATTATATGTATATATTTTTGTCTATATTCAAGATTTGTGACTATTTTTTTAAAAATATATCTTAAAAGATTGAACTTAAAATTACTTTTTGGGAGTGTAATGTACCTAATTAATTAATGTTTGCTTTAAAATTCTAAATATGTGTTCGTATTCGTTTGTTTAATGTTCACAGACATGTTAATGTTTGTAAACACTAAACAAACACCAAATAATCAAGCATGTTGTGCTCTTGGTTACCAGAAAATTGACGGATAAGGACTATACACCGCTCTTGGAAAAAAAATAGAGCTAAGCTAAGCACATGGTCCAACAAAAAACTTAGCTATGGAGGCCGTTTGCAGCTAATTAAAGCTGTTCTCTTCAGCATTTTTAATTACTGGAGCCGACAGCTTATTCTTCCCAAATTGGTGATCTCAAAAATTGAACAAATATGTAGTCGCTTCTTTTGAAAAGGGACTAATACTCCTGCTAAGGGTACCGGTGTGAACTGGAGCAAATTTGTAATCTTAAATCTGAGGGTGGCCTAGGTGTTAAAAGCCTGCACACTTAGAACAAAACTTGTAGCCTCCAACTGTTGAGGAACCTCAGCTAGTGATGGATCTCTTTGGGTAGCCTGGGTTAACGAGTATGCATTAAAGGGGCTAATATCTGGCATGGCGAAAGCAAACCACACTTTAGCTGGTCCTTGAGGAAACTTATGAAATTAAGACCTAAGCTGCTACCTTTTTTGTTACAACAAGTAATTGGGCTGGATATGGGATACTATTAGAGACAAAAAGAAAAGAAAAGGTGTGCTGAGAGAAATTCGTTTGATTTTCTCGACATATCCCTAAACATTTTATCATCTTACAGATGACAATTTTAAATCGGCCGCCTACAAAAGACAAGCTTGAAAGGATTGGGATCGCTATGGATGGTGCATGCAACTTATGTTGCGATGCCCCGGAGACATGAGAGCATTTATTTTTTGAATGCAGATATTTAAGTGATATTTGGAGGAAATTACTAAAATTTTGTCGTTTGGAAAGAGATATCTTAGGTTGGGATGATAAATTCATATGGGCTATTACCAATCTAAAGGAAAAAAAAATTTATTGTCCAAGTGCTCAAGTTAGCTTTGGACTGCTTTCATCTACAATATTTGGCATGAACGAAACAACAGACATTTTAGAGGGAATAATAGATCCAGCGATGATATAGTGAAAAATATACAGAACACAATTCGTTTTTGATTTTTTGGTTGTTGTATAGACATAAATGATAGAGTGAACTCTCAATTATGTTTAGATTGGGGATCCTTTTATTTGAATTCTTTTGTACTGGATGTATACGCTTATCATAGAGTTCGCTGCTTTGGATAAATGAAGGAAACAAATTTATCCAAAAAACAATCAAGCATGTTCGTGAACAATTGAAAAATGTTTATGAATAATAAATAAAATATATTTCTTATTTTTAAATATAATAATCAAACATAAACATTAATAATTATATTAGAAATAAAGAAAATAATTGATGCATTGGGAGTGAAAAAAAACTCACAAGCATAGCTATTTTGGATTTAAATATAAAGTTTAAATTTTTAATCCTAAACCCTAAAATAAATATGTGAATAATAGCTAAATTTTTAAATTGAGTGCATCAAATATTTTTCATATAATAAATATAAAATATTTGTTATTCTAGAGGAAAATATAACTTCAAATTTGTAAACAAGCTAAAAAATAAATTTGTTAGTGGACATAAGCTAATCAAATGCAACTCTATTTAAAATCATTTAATTAATTAAATAAATAAATAATTGGTCATATTTATTTAACTTAGCAGATAAGTATAAAGAACAATATACAAAAGGTTAACGAGTATTTTTTTTTTAATGTCCGATTAGGTTACAACCCTTAATTAGATGTCCACATAAAAGAATAAAGGTATTTGTTAAGAGAAAAGTTAATTTGGAAAGATATATGCAATCTTAAAGAGAAAAGTTGAATTTAAATTTCAAAGATAAATATTATTAAAATAAATAGTTATGAATTTTGAACGTAAATGACAAGACACACATTAATTTATTTTGTTAGAATAAAACTTTGTAATTGGAATATTTATTCTAATGAAGGTGTATGATTCAAATTTCAATTGTATCTCAGAATTATTAAGAGTGAAAATAATCTATTTTTGTGTTAATTAATTTTGATTTACATTCAATTCATACCGACGATATTAGAACATTATTCAAAATCTCAAAGGATGTGAATGGTTGGGCAGTGAGACTGAGAAAACCTATCCTACAAACGCATTAGAGCAATTTACAAGTTACAGCTCATACAATATAAGCTTTAAATTGTTAATCTTAACGCAGTCAATAATCTCAGAAGGAAAGCCAAAAGTCAATGACATAATATTAGAAACCGATATACCACCTGGAGAAGAACTTCTCTCAACACAAAACAAAAGAAACATTTCAGATACTAAAATGGATATTAATCACTAATTCCATATGTCCATATTCTTTTAATCACTTTCGGAAGATGCTTGGCAAGATAGGAAATCAAAGAAACGTTGTTCACCAGAGCCTTCCCTACTATTTTCTCGATCAACACCTCCGGCAGCCGTCTCGCAAGAGCTCCAACCACCAGCTGATACCATTAATGGCCTTGACTTTCCTTCACAGACACCAGTTGGGTGCAATGGGAACAATGGTAACGTCTCCTGGTGTTTAATACCGTTATCGTTGCTACAGCTGCCTCCATTGTCAAAACCTCCACTGGACTTTTCAGTATCCGGTAATATCACGGCGTTGTAATCATGGTGAACCATATGATCATACGCATTTCCACAATACAATACCGGTTTCACCATTTTCCCGACAGCCGCTCTTCCTCTCCTCTTCATCGATCCACTGGGGATAAGAACCTTGGGGCACTGTGGGTAAAACCCTAGATGATGATCACCTTGAGGTACAAAATATGGACCGCAAACAACTGCACGAAAAAAAACCGAACCAAATCAGATGTTTCATACCGTACAACATGTTTTTTTTATATGTCTGTAGATTACCCGTCGGTATAAAAGAGACAGAGAGCATCAAAGTACTCATCATCTGCAGAAGTGAAAAAAAAAACTATAGAATCATATCCAAGTACTTAGATCCAATTTGATCCGAAAAAATTGTTACTTTACTACAATGTAGTTTTAACAGATTTTGAAAGCCGTAGACACACATATCGAGCCCATCTGCATGTAAAGACAGCTTGGAACGAAGCTATAATGCTATATATCCAGAATAGAATATTGAATAAATAACGAGAGACCCAAAAGAAAACAATGTAACGAAAATGTATTTTTATTTTTAAAATAAGGTTTCGATAACAAACCATTGTGGCAAGGAGGAGGAGGAGGAGGATAAACAGGTTGAGTTCTATGGATATAGCGATTGATATAAGCCAGATTCTCCTGCTTTTGCTTCTGCCTTTGGCGTGCCTTGTGGTTTTGGAACCAGTAGAACACATTTTTGCCTTCGATGGTGCCGTAAGCCTGGAGCCTGGTCGTTATCTGCTGTATCTGGTCTGCACTCGGAGTCCTTATCCCTTGCTTATACAGGCTTTCGAGCATGCTTATTTGCTCCTTCGTTGGATTCCACCTTGAATTCCCAGTAGTACCACCGGCACCTGCCATTTCCATATTGCTGCCACCACCAACACCACCTTCCATTTGTTTCCTTTTAGACAGCAAAGATTTAAGAGAGGGTTTCCTTGATTGAAAGATGAGGTTTTCTTAGATTTGATTGATTCTTGGAGTAGGGGTTTTTGAAAGTTTGATAAAACAAAAACAAGACAAAAACAAGAGTTGAAAAGAGTGTTTGGCGATTGGCATGAGAATTGCATATTGCATGGCTTTTGTGCTTGTTTAAATACAAGAGAAAAAAGAGTCAAACAAGTAAAGATGAGAGAGAAAAGAGTAAAGATTTGAGATTGACATGCGTATTGTTTTTTGTGCAGAAAATCTCTGAAAACATGGCGGGTAGCGGCTGAAGAAGTGGGGTCCCTTCCGGTAAAATCCAACTTTTAGTCCCTTTACCATGTTCCGTTTTACGATTTAGTCCCTATGTTATACTTTGATCTTCCAAATTCCAACAAAATAAAGGACAAAAAGCATAATTTGACCGTCGTCTCCTTCACAGAGGTAGGGAAATTCGAAAAGACTAAAATGGACAGCAAAGATATCGGTGGGGTATGAACAGCAATAGAGAGATGATAGAATCTCGGGAATGAAAGAAGAGGGAAAAAAAACTTGATGATGATGATGGGGGGAAGGAGAAGGGATAGGGCATTGAAGAAAAGAGATGGGGGAGAAAGACAGAGGGTTGGGTTGTAAAGGAGTAGGCTTTGGGAATTGAAGTAAAGGGAGAGGCCTCAGCAGAGATGAGTGCATGCAGCTGAAGTTGAATCGTCTAGGTATAGGTGAACTCTGTCTTTGTGGGGTTTAGCTGCCTCCTATTTGTTTTATATTTCTATTAAGACCTGCCTATGGTAATTGCCTAATTGGAAAGGAAAAGTGAGAAGAAATCATTGCATTTTCTTAATTAATTAATTATGAATCGGAAACAGAGTATTTCATTAGATATCATGACGCGAAACGTAACCCAAAATCCATTAATGGCGCAGTCACACGGTGAGCGCAAAAAGAGCCGTTGATACTGATAGGGTGGTAGGCTGGCTCATAGCCACGATTTGGTACAGTAGATCGATTGAAATCGTTTCGCTGATTCTTATGTATTGCTCTGTTTTCATGGGCGCTGCCACACCGCCGCCTCGTGAAACTCGAACTCCCACCACCACCACCGCCTCTTCCGCAGCTATTCTCTGCTTTTTCTCTGATTCTGTATACCATCCACTCATTCCTTTTCTCTACATGATCTGTCAGCAAAAGGAATAAGCTTTTTTTAGCCTGAATTTGTGTTTTTGACTGCAAGCCTTGTGAAATATGGACAGACATGGACATGGTTTTAGGTTGAAGGAATTGAAATGAAACTCTTTTTGGGTGTTTTAGTCATCAGTGACACGTTATTGTCTGAAATTTGGTTTTCTAATTCTCATATATTTGCATGAATAGTTCGGAAATCTTCCTTTTAGCAGGGAAATAGTATTTTTATTGTCACGCTCACTCAGACAATACTCCAAAGGTAAATGGATTGTTTCACTTTTATTTAATAAACTAAACTAAAATTTTGAGTTTGGGTTATTCTTCTTTGACTATAAATGTGATACGATTGATTTTTCTTATAATTATCTGTATTTATTTTATTAATCAATTAATTCAGATTGAAAATTAAAATTTTTATAATAAAGATGATTCTTTCGAGCTAATTCATTTTATTTATATCGTTAACATTCAAAATATCTCCTAAAAATGTCACTCTCGTTCAATCAAGTTCTAATAAAATTGTTTTGATCGAAGATTATTTAGCATATAATAAGTTTGAATTCAATATTTCCGTATAAAATCAATTAACAGTGACCTTAAGTCTAACCTCCAAAGCCGGAGCTCAATCTTTTTTTGGGGCCAAAACCCACCGAGAACAATATCCATTGTCGAGAAGTTATTTTAAACCAAACCCAAAAGCTTATTTTTATATATATATATATATAACAAAAGCATCGTTATAAACAAAAACCAGCCAAAGATGCTTAAAATCTCTTGCAACAAACTTTTTAGCATGATTCAGCCAACAAAACAGCAAGAAGTTAAAATCTTTGCCTAAGATTTGGAATCGTCTTCATCGCTACCTATAATATCTCATGGGGTGCTTCAAAGGAATTCTCTTGGCTGCTACGTATGTCTCTATTCTAACAATAAAAGAATACATACATGCATGTATGTGTTGCAACACAAATCAAGAAAATAGAAAGTTTTGAATGAGGAAGAAGAATAACAGAGTAAAGGGAGACTAAAGAAGAGAAATATCAGAGGAAGACAGAAACATTTTCATTAATTTCATCGATAACTTGCAACAAGCCAAAAACAGGGTTTTAATTCTCCCAAATACATAAAACGACATAGTTTCAACTAAAGTCTAACACAATAAAACGCCCCGTTTTATTTACGTATAATTGAGCTTGCATCAAAACTCCCCTCCTCGAAAAATTCTTGTCCTCAAGGATTAAAGCTGGAACCTGTAAATTCAACTTAGAAGAATGACCAATCATATTTTTCTTCTTATGATTTGATCAAATATATCCCAAAGCTCTTTTCGGCACATCCAGAAATGACACATGAACTGATAGTAGTGATAAGTGTCCCAGATCAAAAATCATCCAATTATACTAAAAACACAACTTATCCAAAAAAAAAAAAATTAGAAGGATCGCTCTTCACCCCTGCAATACTCACTCTAAATTACTTGATTAATTAAAATAGATAAATTATACTAAAAAATGTCGTCGTCCAATTCCGTCCATCCCTTTACGCCTCATACTTTTCCATAAATTACTCTAATCAACCTTTTTTTTTCATTTCTAATAGAAAGGTTTCCCCCTCTTTAAAAGATGGACGGGAAACGGATTTAGGAGCGTTGTTAAAGGAGCATATAACGGAAAGACCCGGTAAAAACTTCTTCTTACGCGTTTTAAATTTCAAAAAGGGTTTCATTCATTCGCTTGCTATTTTCTTTTTCATCTTCTGTTTTAGGATCATCTTTCTCTGCTTTCCTTTTTCCTTTGGTTCTTGCGCAGGTGATTTCCCTTTTGCTACTGTTTGGTTCATGAGAAATATACTAAAGAAAAGAAGACAATTGATAGAAGTTTCAGATTCTCATTTTATTATATATACATTGTTGATTTTCGAACTTATTGCTTAGCATTGCGATAATTTTGTAGAAAATTTACGTATCCGCTCTCAGTTTAATTGATCGTTCTGTTTGGCTCTTGAGAATTTTTAGGAAAGAAGACTAGACAAATATTTTCAGATTGTTGTTTTATTATAAAACATCGTCAATCGTTGTTTTCGATTAGATTTTGCTTAGTACAGTGATAGATTTTTAGGAAATATACGTATATGCTCTTGGTTCAATTGATCGTTTAGTTACTGTTTTGTTCCTGAGAATATTCAGGAAAGAAGAAGACAATAGATTGTTGATTTTCGATCTGATTTTGATTAGCATTGCTATAATTTTGTAGGAATTGTACGTATCCACTCTCATTTAATTGATCATTTAGCTAATGTTTGGTTTCTGACAATATATAGGAAAAAAGAAGACAATGGATGAAAATTTTTAGATCCCCGCTTTCTTATATAACATCATAAATTGCTGATTTGTATCTGGTTTTGCTTAGGAATTGAATGCATCCGTTGTCAGCTTAATTGATTTTGAATGGTTCTTGTTTGGAATACTTTGATAATTTATGATTCTTTAGGTTCTAATCATTGCATCTACGATGATTTATGGTTCAATATCATTCATGTTCCATCAATCAACTTTCAACCAATAAGATTAAAGAACATGACGATATATGATTATGTGAAGGAGTCTCTTCTTTAAATTATCTCAGTAGTTTTTATATAAATTTTTTGTGGTGGATTGTTTATATGTGAAATTTGAATGTTGTCAAAACTTTTATGTTGCTTGTATCTTTCCAGTCTCCCAATGAATGGGGGTGCTTTAGTGTTATATCCTTTCTCATAAATGATTCAAAATTTGAGTCATGATTATTGATTTGTGAACTGCATGCTGCTTGTGTTGCTGTGATGCTGATTCAATTATGATGTTTCATTTCAGTTAGCAAAACAAGATGGCAGATAGTGAGGATATTCAACCACTTGTATGCGATAATGGTACCGGAATGGTTAAGGTATCTATTTAGTTTACCATCTTTGGTATATTTATGAATGATCTGGTGTTCTAAGCTGCTGGTTTAAGATTTATTATGAATGATCCGGTGTTCTAAGCTGCTGGTTTAAGATTTACATATATCTTTTAAACAATGCATTTTACTCTTTTTAGGCTGGGTTTGCTGGTGATGATGCTCCAAGAGCCGTTTTCCCTAGCATTGTAGGTCGTCCACGCCATACAGGTGTGATGGTTGGCATGGGTCAGAAAGATGCTTATGTTGGGGATGAGGCTCAGTCTAAGCGTGGTATTCTGACTCTTAAATACCCTATTGAACACGGTATTGTCAACAATTGGGATGATATGGAAAAGATTTGGCATCATACATTCTACAATGAACTCCGTGTGGCTCCAGAAGAGCACCCAGTTCTTCTCACTGAGGCACCACTGAACCCGAAAGCCAATCGTGAGAAAATGACCCAAATCATGTTTGAGACCTTCAATGCTCCGGCCATGTATGTTGCTATCCAGGCTGTTCTCTCCCTTTATGCCAGTGGTCGTACAACTGGTTAGCAATTGACTATTTTCATTTTCATGTATAAAACTTGAGTTAAACAATCTGAAAGTCAAAATTTGCACTTCTTCAAGACATTCTCACCATTGTGAAAGATTTTGTCCGCGAATTACACAATTAATATGTAAAGTGAGCTCAAAGTTGGTTGCCATTTCTCCCCATTGTCTTGTTTCTATTGATTTTGTGTTCATTTCACAATGATTACTAAGTCTTCATGATTATAATTAGAGAATTTTACTCCAGTCATGTTTCATATACCAACTGTTTCTACCATACTTTATACAGGTATTGTTTTGGACTCTGGAGATGGTGTCAGCCATACCGCCCCCATTTATGAAGGATATGCTCTCCCCCATGCCATCCTCCGTCTTGACCTAGCAGGTCGTTACCTAACTGATACCCTTATGAAAATCTTGACCGAACGTGGTTATTCATTTACCACTACAGCTGAGCGCGAAATTATGAGAGATGTGAAAGAGAAACTGGCATATATTGCACTTGACTATGAGCAAGAGCTTGAAACTTCCAAAACTAGTTCTTCTATTGAGAAGAGTTATGAGTTGCCTGATGGCCAGGTGATCACTATTGGTTCTGAGCGCTTCCGATGCCCATAAATCCTTTTCCAGCCTTCCGTGATTGGAATGGAAGCTGCTGGCATCCATGAAACTACATGCAATTCTATCATGAAGTGCGATGTCGACATCAGGAAGGATTTGTATGGAAACATTGTTCTCAGTGGTGGAACTACATACAATTCTATCACATAGCCCTTCGAGTTGTATTTCCATATCCTGATCACATAGCCCAAGGATAGGTTTCGGACCGCATCCAGATCACATAGCCCGTGGATACGTTGGATGTACTCGATCACATAGCCTGGAGTACCCATCCCCTTATTTAAGTGCCCTTGCACTGACTCTAGGACATCCAGATCCCTAACCAAGACTCATACGATACCACATGCTCCCCCGAGCATCAATATATCTCACCGAGAGATGAAGGCATCTAGCCAACCATTACCAATGCCCCAAGGCATGACTTGTTTGTTACACTATTTATTATATGCCTTTAGGATTCATTTACGCCTTTCTCGTTAGGTTATCTCATTACTTATGGCAACCAGCCTACATGGCGTCCCCTCAGCACACAACAAGGACCCCAAGCTACCACGTAGCAATAACTAATCCACCACGGATCCCTATGGATTACCAAACCAAGCAACTTATCCAACTATTACTAAGTCATTAGCCATTAATTCACATACGTGTTACTAACCTCAATTTCTTAGTTTTAGAGTTTATTTTATACCTTTAGGGACCCACCGAACCCTTTACCACAAATTAATAACCCCTCAAACTCATTTTCAACATTTACGGGTAGATTGTTTAGCGTGTACAGATACTGGAAGATGCGTACCGATGCTGGAAGACGCGTACCGATACTGGAATACATGGTTTACCTATACTGGAAGACGCGTACCGATACTGGAAGACATGGTTTACCTATGCTGGAAGACGCGTACCGATACCGGAAGATGCGTACCGATACAACCTTCAAGAAGGAGCATGAGTTTATCCTCGGATCCCGAGTATCGATACTCAATCCTAAGTATCGATACTAAAGCCCAGAAATGGCTTTCAAGGCTCGGAAAATCGTTTCCCAAGCCCCTAAAACATATCCTTTAACCCTTTAACTTAATCCTACATCTTATGGGAGTTGATTAGAGTGATTTGCTACCCTTATTACACCTTATTAACCATAAATTCAAGATTCACCATTAAAGGGATTCAAGCTTCTTAAAAACCAAACTTAGCACCCATAAATCATAAAACCAAGCAAGGCATTCATTTTATGATGTTCATGAAATGTATGAGTCATAATGTACTGACCTTAAACATGCAAACCCCGGAATGAAGTTCTTCTCAAGCTCTTGCCACCACTTTTCTTAACTCAAGCCTCCAAACTTTACTTCCACCGATTTTAGTGATGTTTATTTTGAAACGAAAATCCTTTGATACTGATAAAACTTCCCTTGAGACTGAATTCGGGATTCTCACTCCTCAGCAACAAGTTTCCATCTTTAACATTTGGGTTTTGGGAAGAAAATTGAAAAAAGAAGAAGAGAGAGAGATGAAAATAAGGGTGACTTCATTCTCTTCCAAAATGGTAGTCCCTTAATTGATGTATCAACCATTTTCCCATTTAAGGGTGAATTACCCAAATGCCCTCACACTAAAATCCTTCCCACAACTCAAGACCCAACAACGCATGGAGGCCCATTATGGCCCAACATCTCGGCCTGACGTATTGGTTCAAGATTCGGGTCAACGTCTATTGTTGACTCGAGAAATCCGGGTCGTTACACTACTCAACGCGAATGTTGGTGACTAAGGCATTGGCCCTGATGCACTCGATGAAGCTTGGCTAGTGGCTACTCAACGTGGATGCTAGCGGGAGTAACCGGGTTGGAGCTTTGGTGCACTTGATGAAGCTTGGCTAATGGTATGATCACTATGGCTTGCTTGGTTAGTTCGATGGTTTGAGTTTGTTTGGGTATGGCAAGTATGGTCCTTTAGTTTGGTAATGGTTAGTTGAGATTAAGAGATTGTTTTGGTTGTATTTTGCCGGGTGAGTATCGATTTGACTTTGTTTTATTATTATCATGCGCACTATTTTTTCTCCATTAGGATTAAGGAGATATTTTAATGAGGTGCGTGATAATAATTCCCATTTTTCATCAAAAAAATTACAATCTTTAAAAAATAATGTTTATTATTTTTTAAAGATGATTGAATCTCCTAATAATTAATGTTTACCATCTCTTTTTAGTTGACATCTATTTTTTTTTATTGTGATTTTTTTAATGAGGATCTTTTTAAATATTTTAAATTTATGATTTCTATTAAAAGATGATATTTTTACATAGGATCATCTTTTCAATTAGGATTTTTTTTATTTATCATCCATGTTTTAATATTATTTAAGATAATTACCATCTATATTTTTTTATTTACCATTTATATTTGAATATCATTAAAAATATTATCATTAATTTTTTTAATTAATTCGGTTACGTCTTTTCGATCAGAACCGGTCAGAGGACCTCGCTTTCTGCAAAAAGTAAGTTCCTTTTAATAAATCTCGTGATAAATTTAATTCGCCTCTTCAATTTCTTATGGACCTCGCGTTCTGCACATAGCGATGTTATTTTTCAAAATATTAAATTGGGCCATTTGAAAAGTTCTTCCACGTCGGACGGACCTTGCTTTTTGCAGGAAACGAGGTCTTAAAACTCGTTTTTGTAGAACGCAAGGTCTTATTACGTGGCCGATTTGAGGGTCATTTTTCTAAATATTACCGGTATGGGTCATTCTTTCAATAAATTATTTAAAATGGTTTATTCATTTAAAAATGCCGCCAAACAAACACTGCCAAATTTGATTAAACAGAGTTTATTGCTTTAGCTACCACTTCCATTGAAGAGTTTAGAAGACGTGTTTAGGTTTTAATCAAAAAGCGAAATTACATTTCAGTTATGTATGCATTAAAAAATAATAATAATAATAATGATGTTTGGTTCATGTTTTAAGTAGGTATTAACTATAGAATTAATATATATATACTAACCATGCCCCTCCCATTGTCTATTTGGGTCCGTCCTGGTCTTAACGGCAGTTTGACTATGTACTGTGCTAAACGGCAGAGCCAGACACCTCATCAAAATTAACGGCGTTATAGGTAGAATCGAACATGCTTGTACTTACACTTCTCTTTCCTTTCCGAAACATTAAAAAAAAAACAAAAACTTTTAGGTCATTCTTCTGAGTAATGTCAGACCCGGTTCAGCCCTCCCCGACCGATTTACCTTCCGATCCGGTTCTCAAACCCGGGGCATTCATCAACGCCAACGGTCAAAGCCAATCGGCCGAGCCCACCAAAACTCGCAACGGTTCGATTCCGAATGGCACCCAACCGGAGACACCGGCATCCGGCCCGGTCAACTCTACGTCTTCGGCAGATCCTAAGGTGAAGCGGCGCGTGGGGGCTCCGGAATCTTGGTTGCCTTCTGGGTGGTTGATCGAAGATAGAGTTCGGAGCTCCGGCGCCACTGCTGGACTAGTTGATAAGGTTCGAGTCTCATCTCTAACATTATATTAATTTTCAGCGAAGTTTAGTCTTAGTTGTTGAATTTTTCCTTTTGGTTTTCGAAGATTATTTGATATCTAGTTGTGCACTGCCTTGTCTGTCTTTTAAATTTGGTACCTCAAACCCTTGTTTTTCTGCTTGAAATGTCGATACTTGCTGGTGCCAGAGTTGTTTGCCATTAGACAACATTGTATCTCTCAATCTTAACCATAATTTGGTGCCTAAAGCTAGATCAAATGCTAGGGGTTCATATATTTGGAAACCTTGATTTAAATCACCCTTAACTTTATTGTACACGGCTTCTATTATCGAGCTTAGGCAAACCAAATGTTTGATTAGTTGTAATGTATACACATCTTAGGGTTATTGATATTTTTTTAACAGTTAACAGTGGGGTATGGAAGCATTTCTTTTGAAAGAAATTTATTGAAATTCAATTGATTGACATAAATTTTAGTCCTGCCTGCTCATAGAGAGGCTAAATTGCATAAAGACATATTTTGGCTTTCGTCCTTGTTCTATTGCTGAAACGAGACGCATTGTAGGAAAATCCAGTGAATGAATGTCTCAGTAAAAGTAAAATGGATTTGACTTTCAGGAATGCTGCATTGTTCGGGGACTAGTATTTTGCTTAATCATGGTGTATTTTAATATGTTTATTGTGCACCTACGATGTATGTTCCTCGTGTTTCATGTAAGGAGATGGTCTAAATATATATGATAACAATTTTTTCTGCAGTATTATGTTGAACCATCCTCAGGCCGAAAATTCAGATCCAAGAAAGAAGTTCATTACTTCCTAGAGACTGGATCTCCCCCACCTAAAAGGAAGAAAGGATCCGAGGCTTCCAGCAGCGAAGGACTTGTAAGTCAGAAATAAAAGCAATGTTGGTTGAAAATGCTGAATATTTGTCCGATTCTTTACTTCTTATTCCCCAGTTTTCGGTGGATGCTTGAATTGTGTTCTGCAGTCTACAGGGAACTCTACTGGCAACAAACAGAAGAAGTCTGATAAAAAACCGAAGCCGTTGAACTTTGATTTTGTTAATGTTCCAGAGAAAGTTGATTGGTTATTGACTGATGCCTGTGCGGACTATTGGACTGCCTTCCACGGTAACAAAGTAGTGCCTGAATCTACTAGACAAGATTGGGCTGCTGCATTTTCATCCCTTGTATCCGGAAAGAGTAGTCAAGCAATGTTTTGAAGACATTCCACATCGGATGTGATTGATTGCATCAATTAAACTCCTGGTTTCATACTGACCAGCCATATCTATATTGTGTTCCATCTCTAATTGTTTTTTGTTTCAGCTGTAATTGATCATGTCGTATTATCTTTGGTGGGACATTTCACACAACAGCCAGGGTCGACAAATGTTAGGACTTCCTCGTTATCGATACACGCATGTATTCATTTTTTTGCCCCCTTTCCTCCGTTCATATGTAGCCTGTAGCCTAGAAGTTTCTTTCAAACGGTCTTTGTTATTTAAAAAACTCGAAACACATGGTTTTGTTTCAACTTTTAGAAAATGAAATCCAGAGAATCATTTTGTTGATTTAGTTAATGGACTTGTGTTTCTTGTTTAAGCAATTCATGTCTCATTACAAGTAAACTGAGCATCTCTTTTATTAGCACTGATTTTAGACATTTGACTGCGGAAAACAGTATGATTACAAGTTAACTGTGCCTTTTTCTTTTGTGTGTGTATTTTTTTAAGCGGAAAGGAGTGAGGGTTATCCCGATCGAATCTGTAAATCAGTTTTAAGTTTGTTTTTAGCTGTCTTTTACTATTACTTGAAAGTGTGATGTCAAACACGGATGTGTATAATATAGATACGGGCATACTTCAATATTTAATGTCAATTTATTCTGCTGATGAGTTCTACTGTTTACGCCGGTGAATAGTTCAGTGCTGGGGAAATTCTTGTATTTACTTTCTGTATATGTTAATGAATGTATATAAAAGCTTGTTAGCTTGATTAGTGTACGTTAAAAGGCAACAGGAATTCAAATTAATAAAAAATTAAAATAGCATCTAAGTAATTAAACAAAAATGTATATTCCATTGGCAATCTCTGGTTCGGCTCCCCTCCGGTTAGAAAAGCCGCCATTTACTTCCAGTGTTAAATGTAACCCAAACAGGATCATTTCACATGTCAACTAATCATTGTGTGAATGAATTCAAATGACTTTTAATTGATTTTCAACTTGTTATTTTATTCATAAAATTAATATTATATTTTACTGTAATTATTTATCATGTTTGTGTGTTCGTGTTGGAAGGGTATGCTACAAGCAGTACAAGGTTACATTACATGTAAAACACAGCGCCCCTCAAGTGTTTGTTGACATGTCTCAATGAATTTAAACATACTATAATTATGAAATCAAAAACAAGGTGTTGATTAAAAAGACTTGTATTACTAGTTTCTTCATTGTATAGTTGTTTCAATCGACGGATTTAATGTTTGACGGTTGGATCTTCTTCGTTTTATTTTTTTTTTTCATGTTGTTTTGTATGTTTTTCGTTTGTCGTTTTGGTATGTTTTTTGTTTGATTTAATTTATTAACGAATGGAGAATAAACAACATGATGCAATATGTCTTGCTTAGATATTGGTTTAAAGAAACCATGATACAGTTGGAACTAATAATAAAACTTTGTGCAAGATTATTAGAATCTTCTGGTTTAAAGGACGTGTTTCATTTTATATAAGATTCAAATACAATTATATGATTTAAGCTTTTTACGGTGAATATTTTAGAATTTTATAAACAGTGATGAAGAGTTTATAAAAGAGGTGATCTTTTCTATTTAGATTTTTATATCGTATTGGGATTTCAGAGTTCATTTTGCAGTGCGTACTTTTTATATTTTTTATTAAAAAAATATTATCTGATCTTTATGCTTCAATTACTTTCACTTGCCAGTTGCCGCAGCACATTTAAAAAAACAATCAAAGAAATTTAATGAATGAGATTTCACAATTGTTGAAAAATCCTCCAACTATTAATGTACGAGATTTCACAATTCTTTTTTCTATAAAAAAGAGAGAAAATCTCTCAACATATTCTAATAATTTTAATACATTGTATATTTTAAACCTATACAAAGGCATAAAAAAAGAAATTATTGTTAATCCAATAATTGTAGTGTTCTTTCAAGGGGTATAATGGTAGTTACTGATTCATCATATTTTTTACCCATATTGATGGGTCATGTAACCCCTAAACTCGGCCAAGAAGAAAAAGCCGAATTTAGGAAGTCGCATTGAAAACTTTACCCTTAAGAAACTAATTTTATTTATAATAAATCATAATAACTGTAAAATAATTACAAAATAATTAAATATTTAGTAATTTGTCAAAATTAAAGCGTTAAAATAATAACCAAAAATTTTGTAATATAATCTGAATATCGAGTCTGAAAATGCATGCTAAAAATAATAAACCCCAAATCTAAAATTACATCAAATCCCAAACTAGTAATTAAATTAAATAAATAAATAAATTCAAGTCTATACTGAAAAATAGTAAAGTTGAAAAACACGAGATCCTCCGAGTAGCCTAAAGACCGAGTTATCTGTAAAATAAACTACGGGGAGTGAATTATTGAGCCCATGTGTCTCTAGAGTGCAAGCAATCACGAACTCAGTTTCAAAATAATTTTCTCAAGATATTTAATAAAAGCACGGTAAAACACAATGCAATGATGACACAGACAAAACACATTTTCCAGCTACATACTCCAATCACAGTAGTGGCAAAGCCAACCGCTCACAGTGGAGGTAGTTCCCCTGAACCCCTCACCCCTTATTTCTCCAATCACAGTGTGGTCAAACCACTTCTTCCTCCGTACAACCCATCCCATGCATGATAAAATAATGTTTATGAACACATTCTTAACACAATTGTATCGTACTAAATACGAGGAACACAATTCTGAAATTTCTGTTAGATTCTTTAAAACACAATTTGACACAATATGCATGATTTCTTAAAACACATTGTAACTACATCACAGAAAAGTAGTAATGCAAGTTGTAAACCATTTCACAGAATATATAGCACGAAAAGAGAACACACAAATAAAATCATTTATTTATAGCACCAGATGAAAACACACCTTAGCTGAAGCAAACTCAACCTACTGAAAGATGCGTTTCCTGTGATCAGAAGCACTATGTCCAGTTGTATTAGAACCTACAAGAATAACTCTACATTAACACTATTACTATATGACTAAGGAATTATTCCTGAAATTTATTCTAAGAATTCACTGGTACATAATATTTATCTGGTTCGAAAAGAAAACACTAAAAACATTATTAATCAATAGTTTTTTTTTACATGAATAATAAACTAAAAGACAATTGAAACAAGTGTAGCATTGGAAACGGTGAACAACTCACCTGTTGATCAAGAGTGATTCGTGAATTCCCATAGAATGCAATTGCAGTCCTTGGATAGGCGAGTAGAAAGGATCCAGATCGGGGCTAGCAATCGAGTAATGACAGCATACAGGTATTGAAAGTGTGAAATTTTTATGAAACGAAAAATAAGCTATAGGGTTTCGGCTGTGGCTTGTTTTGGGAGAAAAGGATATATATATATATATATAATCCATAATTTAAAAATAAGAGTATATATGATAGAAGGTAAAATCGTGATAGAGTTTGAAAGAGTTAAAACTTAATATTTATAGACGACTAATCGCGTGATTAGTCCTTGATGTCTTTTTAGAAAAATATAGAATAGACCTTAAACTTTTAAAGTTTATTATTTTATCATGAAAATTAAAATTTCTCATAATTTAGTCCCAAGTTTAAAATTTTTTAAATTAGAGTTTCTTAAATTTGAAAGTCTCAAAATTAGAGCTTTAAATTAGGAATTTTGAGAATATAAAGTTTACGATTTGGGCGTAATTTTTTTGGGTGTTGCACATCATTTCATTTGGTTGACCTAAAGAAGATCCTTTTAAGCTCTTTGACAAAGTTGAAGAAAAAACAAACAAACAAACAAGTACTTCGAGTCCGTACACCAATAAAAATATTCTTTTCATGTAAAAGCCTATAAAAAAAACTTACCCTGACATCATTTAATTCTTATATTTTTTAATTATCAATTTAGTGTTTTTGTCAACGAAATTTGACTTTTTGGACTTAATTCCCCCAACTCTTTTATTTAGCACTACAAAAGCTGGAAATTATGAAAATATTTTATTTTGTTCTGAGTAAGTTACTCTTGAATTTTGAGATGCATGTAAACTTTTTTTTTTTTGATATTTACAATTAAATTCTTGGTATGAATTGTAGAATAATGATAAATGGTTTTCTTAACAAAACATTTTTAGTTGATAATATAAGTCTTTAAAATGAAAATGCCAATAAAAAAACAAAATTTTGAAGATAGGAAGTAGAAATATTGATCATGGGTGACGAAAAATTTGACTTTTGTCGCTAATGATGACCAACTCATCAAATTCCAAGCCAAACATTTTTTTTGAAAAAAAAAAACAGTTTATCTGTTCACTTAACGAGAAGAAACCAAAACTATGGCGCTAACTCCTTTTTCCTTCTTATTCATATCCAAATCTTCTGCAATTATCTGTTTAATCTCCATCTCCGTCTGTACATTATCTTCTCTTCTCTTCGGTTCTCCTTCTCCTTGTCCAACCGCTTCGCCGTTTTTGCTTCAAAAGAGCGGACTTCCCCTACTCCCGGTCGCAGTGAAACCTTCTTCTTCTTCTTCTTCTTCTTCTTCTTATTCTTCTTCTTCTTCTTCTTCTTCTAAGAGCACGATCAAGGGTTTTAGTACGAAAGAAGATCGTTTGAACCAGCCGGAAACGTTGGCCGCTGAGAATTTTGACAGCGATGATGATGAACTTGGAGGGATTGAAGTTCCGAACTCGCAGCAGCACCATAGTCCTGCAGTTGCGACGCAGAGGATCACTTCCTCTTCCAGTGATTCTCTATTGCTTGGAATTCGCGAGCCTGTTTATGAGGGGGGGGGGGGGGGTTCTATCTTCCTTTATTATAACATAAGTAGAATTTTACCTTTTTTTAATCAATTTCTAACCTTAGAAGAAGATAGTTGCATGCAATTATGTATTATGTGCTAATTCTGATTAAAGTTTTTAGAATTCATTATTGTACTATTTGCTATTTTTCTTTGGATTTTTGGATTGTATTCCAGTTATTTTTACCCCTTTTTTATTATTTTGGATGCTTTATAACTTAATTTATCGTCTATAATTTCTCCCTCTCTAAAGGTGGTAGAGGTGAAGTCAAATGGAGTAGTATCTACAAGGAAGATAAGCCGACGTCAATTACTGAAATCAAGTGGTAATGTATTTTTTCCATCTTGTTACTTAGTGTTAAGCTTTACTTGCAGGAAAAAAAACTGTCTTTTGTTTACTGTGGATTTTGTTTTACCGTTTTCTTAGGTCTTCGTCCAAGAGACGTCCGAAGTGTCGATCCATCATTGTTTTTGACAAACTCGGGACCATCCCTTCTGGTATTGACTTTGAGGGTCAGTTTTTTTCCTATATATCTGTCTATGTGCTTGCTAACTCAATTTTCCCTATTTCATGCTCTAAGGTACGAGAGCATGCAATTCTACTTACTCTGGGATCATTGCGAGCAATTGCAATGAAAGACTATTGTCAAATAAATATTCTTTAATCTCAAATAAAATAAATAAATAACATATTAATAGAAAAAAATAAATAACATAGTAACAGAAAAGAAGGGTCGATCCGCAGAGACTAAGGAGCTTCTGATATATGAAGGTTTTGATTCTGACTATTACGAGAAAATAAAGTAAATGTGGAGTTTGATCGAGAGAGCTAGAAAATAAATGTAGAGTAAAAGCAAGAATGATGGAGGTAAATTTCAAGAATTAAATCAATTTAATAAAATAGCCTCAGGCTTAGCTTAGCCTTAAATTCGAAATTGATCGTAGAAAAAGATTTTACACCGGATGCATGCCGGTTACAATCTACAAGGCCCAACCTTTGTAATTTACTTTTCACTTTTGTAACCAACAATCCAAATGTAATCTTTGGAATTCGGTTCTTACTTGTACTAGCCACAACTATCGTCGCTAGCGCCAATGTAGTTAAGTGTTAGAAAAGACCGACTCGGATTTTGTTGTCTCGATGAGAATCGAATCCGATCTCAATTTCCCTTAGCGAATATGTCTTGTTCATAGGAAGTCGAATATGCTACAAGCTGATCATTCCTCCCAACTTTAAATCAGAACAACATTCAGACTAACGCGCATTTTTTGAGATGAAAGTGTAAAGATTTTTAAAAGAAAAGCCGATCGCCCATCTAAATTTTCAGAAAATTGAGAATGATATCCGAAGATATTAAGTACTTTTCAATTCTCACAAAACGAATTGAGTTGTTGCTTAAGCCTTTGGCTAATTGAAAAATTAGCTAAGCATGCATTTTAAAAGAAAATAAATGAAAACTTGAAAATAAAAACATAAAGAAAAAGAGAATTTTATTGAACTTAGAAAACAAGAACAAAACTGAGAATGAGAGATGATTTTCTAACTTAGTATTCTGAAACCCTAAAAATAACCTAGAAATGATAAAAGATAATTCTTGAAAATATTCAAATTAAATCCTGAAATTGATCCGCTCTTCCGTCCTTGTTGACTAGACCTTTTGGAAGCCGTTGACTGGACCTTCTAGAAGCCGCTAACTGGATGCCACGTCAGACGCTTAATGCTCACTAGCCCAGCCTTGATTCCAAAAAAATAAAACTGTAAAATGTTGTCTTTTAAGTGCAATTTTCAGAATTGTAGTCCTGCGCAGAAAACGTACAAAAACATCCAGATCAACAATATGAACTAACCATTAAAGGCATAATTAAAGATAAAGCGGTAGCCAAATAAACTGCTTATCAACTGTGTTCTTATATTTGACTATCATCGGTAACTTTGCATCTTTGCAAATACGATTTCATTGTTTCATTTCTTCAAACTGACATGGTGAACTTGTTGCACGTGTTGGTCATTTTTAGTAAAGGCGGAAAAGCTTTTATGGACATATTATTGCCTCGACTGAATAACATGAATGGAGGGCATTGTATGTCATTCGAGCTCGAGGTTTGTGTCTTTCTGAGAACCCTTTCTTTTCTATATGCTAATGAATGAGGTGACTGTGTGGGGGACCGGGACTCACTGATTAGAAGCTATAATTTTGAACAGCTGTCTCCTACAATTATCTATCATGTTCTCATTATCTCTACTTTTAAGAATTTATCTTTGTTTCCAGCAAATAATAGTTTAGAATGTTTATTATAAATAGGCTAGGATTTGTTTTTAGTTGCATTATGATTATTATTATTTGAATTCTCCTAGTTATTGGTTGTAATAGTGTTAAGATTCTTCACTACTACAAATTATCTAACTATTTTCATTATTTCTTTTCTTAGAATTTTGGCTCCTATCAGTATGTGTTCCCTAGACTATATTGTTAGACACCTAAACAATTCAATATGTTCACTGTGATTAATTAAGAACTTTCAAAGTTTGTACCTTGAGAGCCTACAGTGTCATTATGTGATGGCTTTTGATAAAATGAACTTATTTAATCATTAGTGTTCTTTCATATGTGTAGGTTCAAGCTCTATTTGAAGAGTTGCCTTACAAATTAACCGCTGACATATTGGAGCAACTTCGTATTAGCAAGCAAACTTTGGTGTATGAACTTTACAAAATCTTGTTTAGTTGTATGATAATAAATAGTTGATATCTTTATATTTTCTTTTCGTTCTATCATGCTAGGTTGAATTGGGTTCAAGAGCAGGGGACCTTAGACAAATGCTGCTTGATCTTTTGGAGGACCCCCATGAAATACGTCGAATATTCATTATAGGAAGAAACTATACTTTGAAAAAGGGAACTGATGACATGGAATGTTCTATATCCTTAGAGAAACTGATTGCTGAAGGTAAACTCTTCTCATTTATCTCAGTTTAGATGTGTTTTTTTAAGAAAAGTTCCAAGTTGGTTTGGTTTGGTCCTTTTGCAGAAGAGGAGGAAGAGATCGAGATGCTTTTGGAAAATTATCTTCAAAGGTTTTTCTTATGTTCCATTTATGATGCATATCTTGTATTATGTAGTTTGTGCATCAAACAGGTTATCATTTATATGCTTCATTTTTATATTCTTGATGGTCTTCAACTTGGGTTGCTAGAGCTTTTTAAAGCTCCAAATTTCCCAGTGATATAAACAAGGCATAAACAAGATGAGGGTGTATTTTGAGGTTTGATTAACACAGAGTAATAAATAGAGTTTTGTAGAAGAGGCTGACTGTTGGTTTCATTTTCACCGGCCAGGCAGAAGGGCTTATTGCGTGCATTTTCTGCTTTCAAGGGCTGTAACTGATTGCAGTTTATTGTTGATTTTGCAGATGTGAATCTTGCCATGGTCAGGCGGAAAGGCTTCTTGATTCTGCAAAAGAAATGGAAGATTCTATTGTTGTCAACTTAAGGCGGTGATGAAGTTTTATTTACTTTGGTTTTCAGCATCACCGCTTCATTTTGGATTTCTTCAATACTTTATTATCCTCTAAAATCCCATGTTCTTCTTGTCTGTGATAATGATAATTTGAACTTTCAGATCCATATCTAACTTATCTTTCATTTGCATCCGAAATCTCTAATCCCTTAACTAATGAAATACTAGTGTTTATTGCTTTTAAAAAAATTTATCAGCTCTCGAAGGCTTGAGGTAAGCAGAGTGGAACTACTTCTTCGGGTAGGGCATTTTGTGCGGCAGTAGGTGCTCTAGTAGCAGGTTTGTCCTTCCCTGTCCAAGAAAAATAGAAGCCAACCTCTATTGATAGCATGCTTGAATTGCTTACCATATGGCATGGTGGCCTTGTTGCTATAATTTATCCGCTTGAATTGCTTAGATTCTTGTGATTGCATGGTGACGAATGGAAGCTAAAACAAGAATTGGCCAAATGCCGGGTTGTAGTATCGTCATGGCTTATCCAGTATAAAATTGTAAATCTTAGATGCCGCAAATCGTGAGTTGTTAGGATGCTTGATTATCATGTGAAGATGAAATTGTTTTTGTTCAAGCATAATTCATGTGAAATTATGGTGATAGTTTTGTTTTTCATTTATTTGGTTAAGCTGGAGGGGATGTGACCTGGAGAAACCGCCTTATATTGGAATAGGATAAAAGAGGGAAAAATAAGAAAAAATAAACGTGGTAGTGCCTGATTAAAGTGAGAGTTATGAGCATCCATGTCAAGAGGCTCAAGACTATAGCTCCTGTTTTTCAGGTATATTCTGCATGAACTCGAGGTCCTACCTTGAAGAACATATGGTATGATTGTCGTAAAATGTTTTGAACATTCTGTATCTTCTTACTGCTTAATTCACTCTGTATCGACATGTTTCTCATTTTTGCCATGCTAACTTACACCATTCCATTGCAGTTTGCCTTCTGGCTAACCACAGCAGGGATTATTGTCGGTGGTGTTGTGGCGTTTTTTCTCATTTATTCATATCTGAGAGCTAGGAGAATTCTTTAAATCTTAGGTAAGCTGTCCATTACCTTAAAACTAGGAAATGTTAAACAGAAGCATGTGTATATGTGTATGCATATACATGTGTATATTTATGCAGGAATTGTATAGACTCGGAATGACCGTCCTTCCAAGTCATGTTCTGAACATATGTACAATCTCCTAAAGATTAAGCATGTCTATCAAATCCAACCCAAATGCTTTGATCACTTTCTGTTATGCATAAGCATTGAGCAGTGATCTTGTTCTGATGAGGATATGTACTCGTTTAAAGGGTAAATAAAGACATTTGAATAAATTCAATAACATTTTTAACATGTTAGCCAATGCAATTTGCACCACTGCCCATAATAGTGAACCCCTAAATCTGTAACTTTACATGGCTGATGAAGATTCAATGGAAAGAAAATCAACTGCGTTGCAAACTAAGCAGCCGGACACAAGCTCTTACAACAGGTTGATTTAGTTTCATGTTTGCCTCGGCCCGTGACGTTGACGTGGATCAAATAACTCATCAGGTTGCTGTTGATTGCTATTGAATACGAACAGGCAAGAAATGTAAATTCCAGAATCCTTGCCGTTATGAAAACAGTAGACCAGCAAGCACAAATATGTGCACAAGTAAAGCTACGGTGGTCCGAAGTTGATCCAGTGATGAACCTTTATTGTCCATCTGCTTCGCACTGACAAATTCGGTTTTTCCTCTATCAGTAGTTGCAGAGACATTAACAGACGATGAACCTATACACATGCACACAGGAGCAGGTTCAGTGTAATTAGTTACTAATTTGCTCTTCCATTGAACCCGGAGTTCAGCCCGAGTTGGATCATGTAGCAAGAGATTGGATATATGGTAAGTCCAGGATTCAAATCCCAACATTAACAACTCTTTTCCTTATCTACAGGCTGCAATCTCCTTATTATCAAAGCGCTGGTTTACTATTGACAAAAATTTACACTTCAGTCATAGTTCTTCCATCCGATCCTTTGCTTTCCCAGATCGTAAACAAAGATTTTGTCTTTCAGAACAAGCTCTGCAAAACAGAAAATTAATACGTATTGTGGCTTTTATCATGGAGACAAGAAATTCATTGAGAGTGACCGACCAAATCATCATTATAATTCCATGCACAAGGTAATCTTACAGCTTCAAATAACTAATCATAAATTGAAATGTTATGTTACCTCCTAAAATTGTTATACTTTGACCCTCGATTTTCTGAAAGCCAATGCACCAAACTGCAGCTCCGTCCTGTAAGAAACAAAGTCACGCAATCAATCCAGAAATCATGACACAGAAGCAACATGGCGTGGATAAGGAACGTCTTTAGTACTACAGTTAAACTTCAAAGCTCCTTTCGATGCACTTGCACCTTGTGCTCGAAACATCGGATAACGCTTAGATGAAAAAAGTAAATGAAAGAAAATAAAACGAGGTAAGAACATCGGGGAAGGAACACAGATGACAAATACGTTAACTAATAATTGGAGCTTTTGGAAGGCCATATCCTTAGTCTCATGTCCAAGTATGTGTAACGTAGAGCTACGATATAACAGATAGAAAATACAATACGAGGGGATGAAAATCTATGTCTGAAGCTTTAGATGACTCACAAAAGAACTCTGCATGATAAGATAGTCCTCAGGGTTTAAAACCAACGATGCACCACCGGCGAAGTTCAGACTAACTTCAGGGAATATGGTATTGGCACTGAAGACAATGTTAAGTAACACAAAGTCAATTACAATCATCTAATATGATTCAGCTCTCAACGTCGAAGAAACAAAATGAAATACTGTGGGAAATCAACCTAGTGGTTATTAGGTAGCATTGGTTTCCCCGGGAAAGAACGGGTTGCACGGTTTCTGAAACAACATCTTCAATCTGCAGAAGAGAATAATTGAGAATCATTAAACTCGTGTTTCACAATCATACTGTACCTGTGTTCTATTAACAGAAGGGGCAAACAAAGCAGATCAATACTAATGTGACGCAATACTGTACCTGTCTTCAATCTGCATCGACAAAAGCATCGTAAGCTTCATCAGCTAGATACGACAAAGTTGTTCCTGAATCAACTATTGTTCCTTGGTTGATTGATGTTGAGAACACCGACTTGTCAATCGATAAAACTTGCCCTCCTACTGAAATGCTCCGTAGATCAAGATTATAGTGAGGCCTGAAATTTCGGTGTTGCAAGAATGGTTAAGAAAGTTGCTATCAGAAGTTATATATTCCAATAGTAAATAATATACATTATCAATCAAGCAGAAACACGGTCATTTTTATGTTTTCCTCTCGATAATGAAACAATATCTTTCATTCTTGTGCAAACTACACCATAAACATGAAAAGCTGCATCCATACTTTATTCTCAAAGGTCTTGGATGTAGGGACCTGGTTAACATGGTGCTCCTGTCTGTTCATGTGACACTACTGAAAAGCATGTGTTCTCGGTTTTGTGAATAATAAGGGACAAATACCATTTGGAAAATCCCGGAAATTGGAAATAACTAATATGAAATTACTGAAGATATCATATAATAAATTCCGACTTCAAGTGTAGTTTGATAACAATTTCAGAACCCAAAATAGGCGAAAAGATCAGTTCCGGTAACAACTATATGCATGATAGATTAAAAATAAAATAAACAGAACTGCTGCAATGAGATGAAATAAGATAACATACATTGACGGTACAAGTGGAGTATAAGACATATTCGGCTCCACGATCTCACGGAGAACAAGTATACCACCACCACCACCATCACTCCCTTTTAAGCAATGGGAAAACGTACTAGGTGCCACTCCCTGTGATGAAAGTTGCGATACTACAGACAAACTTTGCTGCCCGAACCCAAAGATTCCATCAACTGCTCTATCCGATGAAGTCAAGTTTCCGGTTTGCGACGTACTACACCTGTTTTAAGCCAACAAATTCCTGTTTCTAATCAAACAAATACCGAAAATCACGGTTAATATCCTAACATCAATGGTTTTTGTTTAGCTCACCCAAACATAATATTGGCTGTAGCATTACTAGCCACAGATCCCTGAACAATCGTGTTGAAATGCAACAAATCCGACACATAATAACCCGACGATCCACTACCATCGCCGTACAGAAATGTGTAACTGCATCGATTGCTCGAACCTGAACAGCTGGAACCTGATGATCGGATACCACTATAACTGCATCTTTCGTTTGAACATGAGACCGTTGAAGCTGTTGATGAGCTTCCAGGATCATACAATTTAAGTGGAATCTGCAAGGAAAAAACATGGTAGCTCAAGTCTCTTTGTTTCAATCAATTATGAAAGTAACATATACATATACATATACATATACATATACATATACATATACATATACATATACATATACAGGAAATGGAAATTTGAAATTTACTTGAAGTCCACTGGATTTAGGACAACCCTTACAGGAATTGCAACCTATCCATAAAACATCACTTCCTGTATCAATCTGTACATGGAATTCCCTTGGAGGAGAACCTAATTGTAATTTTGTATAATATAGCCTAAAAAAATAGAAATATTGCAGTTAAAAGAAGTAAAGGAAATGAAGAACATAAAATGGAACTGATAATTCAATAACCAGAAAAAAAATAATTACACTTTTCAAACTAAATTTAGAATCAATGATCCAAAAAATCAGTAAAAGATTGGGTTTGGAACTTATATACCCAACGAGAAAAGGATCATAGATGCCTCGAACTGGGAAATCCACGACACCGACAGAGGACTGCAACAACCTTCCATGCCTGAGTCTATCAAGTTCTCTGAGTCGACTCAGATCGAGTTCATGGCTCGCCAACGGAATGTTTCTCTCCAGCTTCAAAGTCGTCGGAAACCCACCCATAACCACCGCAGCCTCCGACATCACCACCATTATCACAACCCAGGTGGGAAAAACTGCCGCCAGTTACCTTTCTCTTACAAATATATATAATATATACACACACATATATATAACAGTACGTTTTTTTTTCCAGATTTTCTCTGTAAAAACAAACAATTTGGGAAAAGGAAACAAACTAAACAAAATAATAAGAAGGAAGAGAATTTTAAGACAATGATTGAGAAGCAATGAGTTTGGGTCAGAGAACACAGAGGAAAGTTTGCGAACGACACGACAATAACTGATGTTTCAATCATAGACTACGTATATATTAACATTTTCATAAATACCAAATAATCCGTATTCATGTGTCAAAATCTTATAAACATAATCATAAAGTAATTAATTATTTTAGAATTTGAAATACAAAATTAAGTTATAGAATTATATCAATCGTGTCAGTTGGTAAAAAATGTTTCTCGAAATTCAAGTCTTATGATCATCGTAAATTATATATAAGTTACATATTTATTTTAATTTATTTTCGGTTTGAATAAAAATCATATTAATTGTATTAAAAATATTATACCGCACCTTAATTATGTAAGTTTGTTCAGTGAAGTAACATCATATTTATTTTTAAACATACTGCTTTAATTATCACGTGAAAATGATTTTTCTCATTGGTTTTTTTATTCTTATTTTAATTTCTACAATTAGGGATCAATCTTACTTAAGAGATATTTTGTTTACTTTATTTAGCTTCCGTGAGGAGTGATCGATTGTTAAGAACTCAAGTATTCGAGGATGTGAGCTCAAGCATTCAACTAGATTTTATTGATAGAAAAGAAAATTACAGTAGCAAAAAAAAAAAAAAAAGAGATAAGGAAGAGAAGAAGATCGGGATATAGAGAGAATTAGCCGCAATTAATATTTTCAAATATTTTATAATCCTTTTTCTATTGCCTTTAAATACTGACTACGAAAATTAACAAGTCCTTGAGATGCCCCTTCACACGTGTATTCATCATAAACACTTGATGTGTGTGCTGAGCTGGAATGTTTTGCTCTTAAGTCATAACATCGATCCTATATATAAGGCTTTGTTTTAGTTTCTTATTAAACTTTTCAAAAATGTTAAAAATGATTTTTAAATTAATTAAATCAATCTTCCAAATAAATAAATTTCGAAAATACAACCAACAAGTGTTTGGTGCATTGGTAAGTCACGTTACATTCTCTATGAGAGGACACAAATTCAAACATAGGAGACAACATTGTTAAGAGGGGCAGCCTCACACCCTGAATATGAACTGTAAGACAGACATACATATTATTAAAAAATAAATAAATATAAAAAATACAAATATCCATTTTTACTAAATAAATAACCTTAATTATATATTTTTATACATATTTTATATGCTCTTAAATAATATATTTACATATAAGCCCAAGCTCTATTAAAATATATATAATCCCAAGCTCGATGCGTTTAAAATATACAAACCCACACAAAAACCCAAAGCCCAACCAAATTTAAATTTATTTGAATAAATACACAAAGGTTAATATTTGATGCATCGTCACTGCAATTTTTTTTACAAGCGGACTTTAAATAGTGTTGCATGTTATTTTAAGGGCAGTAAACCTTAAACACAAAAAAACAAAGCATAAACTCTAAACTATAAACCTTAAAAAGTTAACCATAAACCATAAAAATGCACCACTTGTGAAAAAAATCGTTTTCCACCTTGTCAAATCATTTTCCAATAAACAATATATTAATATGAATTATTGTTAAAACATGAAGTAAACATATCTAATTAATTAAATAAAGATAATTAAATACCTAAATACACATGACAGAATTAACTAGTGTATCTATGCTCAAAGAAAAATGAACTAGTGTACCTAAAGAAGTACATTTACACCTATGTTCGAATTGGTTTTACATATAAATATTTTAATTAAAATGAAAAATCTGAACCATATAGATATTTCAAAAATTATGTTAATCCAGTAAGAGCTCGTGACTTCCATTTGCAAACATATAATCGTGTCAAGTTCATTAAAGTTGTTTAGTTCGAGTGTAATCAAATAAAATTTGAATTAAATTTAAAGAGAAGTCAGATTACTCCAATTTATCCGACTGGATTAATTTGATTCGTATATTTAATTTTATATTAAATTATTTTTACTTCAGCTCAAATTAACGTTATGGTCATAATGTATCTATTCCTACAATCTACCAATTATCTAATAGTGAAGTGACTATGTATGCCAATCTATCTCATATGTCCGCTATAGAGCTAAAGGTCATATTTCATTTTGAATGATCCGATGACGTATTTGTAATAATATTTCAATTGAATGGTTAAATTATAACATTTAGAAAAAATGATCCATTTATAACCGAATACATAATTGAGTGGCCTAGAGTGTATTTTACCCATACACACTCTTATTATTTTTATAATTTAACAAATCCGGAGACTTTGTTGCTCCTTTACCAAAACCCTTCATACTTGTGAATTTCTTTCCATGGAAGTCCGGCAAATCTAACCCACATAACAACCCGTTTTGTCTTCCCTTTTCTCAGTCATGGACTCTCCTAACCCGCATTCGATGCGGGTTTTAACCCGCCCTCCCCCTTCACCTGTATCCACTTCTTCGAATCCGCCACCTCCGTTACCACCCTCCTCGCCTTCACTTCCCCGATCTCCCGACGGCGTCGTTGTTGTGGGCTTCATATCTCGAAGACCCGACGATTCTGCACAGCTCATTAACAGGGTTGTAGACTCCAACGTGTTTGGGTCAGGTCAAACGGACCGGGTTTTGTCTCTTGACAATGATGAACTCAAGGATTGGTTGAAGTGTAGGAGGATTAGTTACTATCGTGAAGAAGATAAAGGGATTTTGTTCTTGCAGTTTTCTTCAAATGGATGCCCAGTTTTTGATGGGTCATTGGCTTCCGGGTCGGATTTTAATGGGGTTTTGGAGGAACGGGAGTTCGGGGATCTTCAAGGCTCGCTTTTTATGTTCTCTGTAAGTTTTTTCAGGTTGCCTTGATAGCTTTTTAGCTTTATCTTAATTGGTATATTTCATTCGATTATAAGAACATCAGTTTTAGTTTGTATCATGTACTTGTATTAGTTGAAATTGAGTTTCTTTTTCCGTTCAATATATTCACAATTTTAGCTTAATCTTGGCAATACATTCCTTGATTATTAGTTAAGAACATAATTTGAGTTCAACGAGGCAAGCAATACTTACCAAAAAAAGGAAATGTTGTGGTGGCATTTCCATACCAGCATGTTAATCATATGTCATTAAAGGTTTACATTCTTAGTTCAGTACATTGAACGCTATTTTTTTTGTGTTATATGGTAGTATTAATCAGACTACTGGAAATTTAAAACTCCATACCATGTTAAAAACCCTATTATTAACTCAATTAGCAATGCAGGTGTGCCATATAATTGTATACATTCAGGAGGGAGCTTGCTTTGATATTCAAAATTTGAAAAAACTTCGGGTGTTGCAAGCTGCTAAGCATGCATTATTACCATATGAAAAATCTCGAACAACACCACCATTGCCATCAAGGCACCATTCTTCCTCGTCTTCTCGCCCTTCAACAGCAGCAACTGCTGCCAACACTTCTCCAGGTAGAACCAGTGGCATGTTGGGTCGTAATGGTTCAGCTATCTCTCTCATGCTAGGTTTAGGTTCCAATGCGCCTTTGTTTCCAGGCCAGTGTACCCCCGTGATGCTATTTGTTTTCATTGATGATTTATCTGGTGTTCCAAATTCAAACGCTAATAACATGGAGGAGTCAGTAAGGCGTCCTCACTTAATCATGCTTCTAGTTCAAGCAACTTAGCAAAGCCAACCTTGCCCATGAAAGGTTCTGCTTCTGTAGTAGTTTTAGCACGTCCTGCAAGTAAATCTGAAGGTGGTTTCCAGAAGAAACTGCAGTCATCCCTTGAGGCACAGATCCGTTTTTTAATTAAGAAATGCCGAACACTATCAGGTTTGGAAGGCAGCCACAGTGGGTCAAGAAGTGCGAGTGTTTCAAATTCGGCCCCTCTGTTTTCGCTTGATGCATCCAGGGCTGTTGTGCTGCTGGACAGGTCAACAAATAAGAGAGGAGAATCTCTAGAGTTTGCCACTGGTCTTGTGGAAGATGTTTTGAATGGAAAAGCAACTACAGATTCGTTTTTGCTCGAAACTCATAGTCAGAGTTCAAACAAAGAAGATCTATCATCTTTGAAGGAATTTATATACAGGCAGTCAGATATTTTGAGGGGAAGAGGGGGATTGGCTAACACCAACAGTGGCCCTGCTGCTGGTGTTGGTATGGTGGCTGTTGCTGCCGCCGCCGCCGCTGCCTCAGCTGCCTCTGTGAAGACATTGACTACACCTGAACTCCCAACTTTAGATGTATGGATGTCTTCTAGTCAGCTTATTTTACATGGACTACTCTCTGCAAAGCGTGGTTGTATAGATGAAACTGAAATTGGTAAAAGAAAACCCCGTCGAAGTACTGCTTCTGTCCAGAGTGAAGGGGTTGCTTCTAGAAGCAGTGAATCTCTAGATATTGCAGTAACTTGGTTGGAAAGTGGTAAAGGGCTTAACACAAAGTTCTCTACTTTGTGGTGTGAAAGGTCCCTTCCATCTGCAAAAGATATTTATTTGAAAGACTTGCCCGCTTGTTATCCCACATCACAGCATGAAGCTCATTTGGAAAAGGCTCTGCATGCTTTTCGCTCAATGGTCAGGGGACCTGCAGCAGAACAGTTTGCAAAGAAGCTGGAGGAAGAATGCACATCAATGTGGAAATCTGGAAGACAACTTTGTGATGCTGTTAGTTTGACTGGAAAACCATGTTTGCACCAAAGACACGATGTTGAGACAGGTGAGTTGCCTTCGAGAGCTTTGACGAAACCTCATTCAAGTGGATACGTCTTTCTTCATGCTTGTGCTTGTGGTTGGACACGGCGTTTACGATATGACCCTTTTGATTTTGAATCTGCGAACATTACCTCCGACTGCTTTCCTGACTGTGATAAGCTTTTGTCAGCACTCCAGCTACCAGAAGTAAGCAACAAAGGACCAATTCAGCCATCTTCTTGGAGTTTGATTCGTATTGGCAGTGCAAGGTACTATGAACCTCATAAAGGCTTACTTCAGAGTGGGTTCAGTACTGCTGAGAAGTTTCTTTTAAAGTGGAAAATAGTTTTAGAGAAACAGAAAACCCCAAATGGCTTATCAACAAGATCTACACAACTAGGCTTTGTGGGTAGATCAAGTAGAGATTCTAAGGCTGAGTCTAATGCTGATGTTCAGTTGAAGAAGGCTAATTCCACAGAGTTCTGCTCTGGAGAAACAGAGACCACTGTTGAAAATCCAAAAAGACCCTTGGATATCAGCAAGTTATATGGTAATAAGATCAGTTTTGGTAGAGGCCTTCCCAATTTCACCAGGAAAAAACCTTTTTCAGAAGTTGTTGCTGGATCAGCAGCAGCAGATTCAGGATTCCCCCCTCTTCAACAGAGGAAACAGACTTTATCGGGGTCAGAAAAGGGAATAAAGAAAAATAAAGCAAGTGCACTCAGTTTGGAAGGGGCTCATTCAACTGTTGATCAAGGATCTCAAAAACCCGTACAGATGTCATCTGTTACTCCACACTTGAAACAAGTAAGTTCTGATGGTAGAACTGATAGTGATCCTTTTTTACGAATTGGCAGTAATTTTGTTCCTGTGAATATGAGCAATGATGAAAAGGCAAAACAGAACTCTGAGATGAAGAATGTTATGGCATATGTTGGTTTTGAACACGAGTGCCCTCATGGCCACCGTTTCTTATTGAATCCAGAGCATCTCAGCCAACTTGGGCCCCCATATTCATTTTTTGAAGAATCTCGTATTCCCTGCTCTGTGGAAGCTTCAGACTACACATCAGCAGATTCTTCAAAGGTGGGCAAGAATAGTGGGCGGGGTAAAGTTCATTGGAGTACAAATGGTATTATTGCTGCTGCTGCTCCTGTAAACAAGGTAAAAAACAAAGATGAGGCGAAAAAGGTGGTGGGAAATAGTAAAGTCTTTAAAGATGGGTTGACACAACTTTCTATGCCTGAGGAGTATAATCAGACATCAAAAAATGTGGCAGGCCTGTCTGTCATTGTAAAAGACCTTGAAAAAAGCTTTCATTATGTTAGCCTTGATGATGGTGGATCCTCTTTCTCCTTGTTAAATAGGGATTTACCAATATACCTTAAGTGTCCACACTGCAGATCTGTCAGGAATAAAAAAGAACTGCCTAAGGCTAAGTTTGCTGGCACGATATCGCAGCTTCAGAGAATTTTTCTGGTACGAGTTACAAAGTCTTTCACGCTTTTCTTTAAACTCTCTTCAACTTGTTTGAAATTTAGTTTATCAGTTTATTGACCATGTGCCCTGTCAGATTGATATGGAATCTGATCAATTCCCTACCTGTTTATCTTCTCCGAAATCCAAATGCATGGTTTTCCATTGCTTGAATATGAGTTAGAAGGGACTCTTGACATCTGAGGCAGGATAGCTCTCATGTTAATTGGTTCTATCTGCCCAAGTAATCAATATTGTATTAGACAGTTTGTTAGACACTTGAAAAAATGGAATTCTGACATAGTGAATATTTGGTTTTAGTGATAATCTTTGATAAAGTTTGTAGTATCATCACTTGGGCTAGAAAGCACATGCTTCTCACTACATTTAGGTTGATGTAATAATAGTATGCTGAGCTGTGATCATCTTTGTTTATTAAGCTGTAGTTTAAAATACTTGTGTATATCTGTATCTTAGTACATTTGTGTCATATAGAAGCATTTAAAGTTTTTATCACGGTGTACTGTTTTCTCCTTAAAACCAATATACAATGTCTTCGAAGAAAGGCAACTGTTTGGGAAAAAAAGGAAAGAAGGAGAAGCAAGAAAGGCCCTCATTTTCGAAAATAGGAATATAGCAGCTAAAATCTTCTTTGTCAAGGTTCGATAAATGGATTGCATCATCTTGAGGAGGGCCTCTAAATCCTCTATTTTCAACAATTGTTATGCAGTACCTAATTAACTGACAGGAGTTTCGTCTGTCACATTTTAGGTGACTAAAACATGTAATCTATCATTTTTTTTACCTGTAATTACAATGTGGCTGATCAGTAGAATCTGCTTCCAGGTCACACCTCCCTTTCCTGTTGTTCTGGCAACTTGTCCGGTTATACAGTTCAAGGTATATCTCACTTCATCATGCATGAGCTTTACTGCCACAATTTATGATATTAAAATGATGTTTTTATTACTCCTGGTAAACCTTGTGTGCTTGTGGATTTTAGCAGGGGCACTTATTTATATGTTGTCTTCTTATTTTCCCTTAATTGATGTCATAGCAACTTGATGATAATAATATGAAGATTGATAGCTTCTATGGCATGCATTGGTCATGGGAATGAAGTGTCTTAAGCTTAAATATGTTTTTCCATAGCGATCAGTGATTTTGTCTCTGTTATTCCTCTAGACTAATAGTAAGAATTTCTTGTAGGCATCTTGCTTACCCTCATCGGTTCCAGACTGCGAACAAAAGTTGAAGTTCAGCCTTGGATGTAAAGTGATCTTACCACCCGAGAGTTTTCTTGTACTCAGACTGCCATTTATATATGGTGTACAGCTGGACGATAAAAGTGTGCATTCTCTGAACCCTTTTGAAGATAAACCTGAAGTTACTGGTTGGATTGTTAGGGGAACTGCATTGCAACTTATGTCCAAAGGAAGTGGTCTCAATGAGGGATTTTACAAATAGATGAAGTCACAGAACCTAGAATGTCTAAAATGGATATTTGCAAACCAATGATGAGTCTTCAGAGGCTGAGTTGTGTGACCACCTCCATCTAGACTCAGGTGAGAGGTTTGGGCTTTCAGAAAGATTCTTAATAAGCTATTATTTTTTAATCTTTAATTTATAATTAGTCAACTTGTACATTTTTTCTTAAAAGTGGCATTGTTTATAAATTATATCCTCTCTCTTACTTCATGCACTTCTTTTCTAAAGAAAGTTTTCGTTTTCTTTGTTTTTGAGCTATTTTTTCTAAAGCAGCATGAGTTAGAAAGCTCGTCAACAGAAATGTGAATTTTTAACTACTTTTCTTTTTGAAGATGTTGCATTAATGGGGGTAAGTCTCAAGTTAGAGCTTTAATGGCCCAGAAGGAGTTCTCTTATACCCGGTTGATGTTTTGGTTTCAAGTTTGGACCCTCCTAGTGAAAATTTTACTTTGTTTGAGTGTCATTAAGTTAGAATTGGTGACCAAGATTGAAGCTGAATATGTAGACTTAGGATATCTCTCCATCTCCTCCTCCAAAATGACCTCAACTAAGTGTATGAAATTTATTTTCGGATATGTGTTTGCAGGGAAATGATATTCATGCATATCATATGGTAATTGGTGATGTTGATAAGAAGGCAGAGGTAAATTGCGAATGTTCTCAGGTATTTATTTACATCCCTTCATTGTGAAAAGGGAAAATTTTATCATTCTAAAATAGTTGGGTTTCATATTAAAATTGTATTTTTGGACTTGTAGGTGGCTGGTATCTCAAGTGGAGCTTCCTGGTGATGTGTATGTTCTCTATATCCTGGCTTACCCTTCTTTTGCTATACTTTAAAAGATGGGTATATGTGTGTGTGTGACATAATTTTCTCTAAAATAACTAGTTCAAGTTTGGTTCTTTAAATGCATGAATGTGCTGAACTTGTATGGATAATGTGTGTGTGGCTGTAATGGATGCCTATGTTACTTGGACTTGGGTGTGAGTGTCGAATACGAATATGTTTGACAGGAGCATGTTCATTTTTTAAAATCTTTTCATAGTCACTCATTGTTACGGTTTGTGTACCATGTCTTACTGAGTTTGTTTATCACATGCTGTAGAATTAACTTTATTTAAGAAATACCACTTGATTTGATGTAGTGTTATTGCAGCTTGTGGTTGGACCGGACTTGGGCTTAAAGGAATCAAGCATGCTGTGTTGTTTTTTTTTGTTTTGTATTTTTGGAGCTCAAAGGACAGGTGGTGGAGCAACATCAAAAATCTCATTGCATGCACCTTGGGGGAACCAGAAATGCCATGGTGAAAGAAGTTTCATTGTTATAGACACGGTGTTTCCCATTTTGCCTGAAAGAAGAATATATATATATATAAGCTTGTGGTTAACCCCCAAAAACAAGAAGTCTAAACGGGGGGGCGCTCAGAAAAAAAAGGTGCAAATAGGCAGAGACAGATTCATAATGAGCCAAACTGCCCCCTGCCCTGCTTGCTACTATTTCCATATGATGCCCAACACTGGTTCTTTTAGTTTAAACCTTGTACATTAAAATCATTTATTGCATGCTTTTGTTTTTCATCAATAGTTTGCATTTTGGTCTAGGCCTATGGAACTACCAAGATTTAAGAGAATTGAATTCAGAGCAGTTTATGGAATATATAAGTTCAATGTTGGGGCTGGATTAAATGGGTCAGCGCATTATGCAGAGCCCAATATTTGGGGATGCTGCGTGCATCGCCTATGAACTTGGAAGACAAACTCCATCAAAGATGAAGACGTGAGGGTCTAATTTACATGGAAGATCGGACCAATGGATTACAATCCACAAATACATTAGTGGTAAGAATTTAACCAAATTAATCAACACCATCAACAGTGTCTGGTCCAGTCGTCTCATCAAATAAAGAAAAAGAAAAATCACCGCCATTCTTTTAGAGCCGCAGTTTTCAACTTTCATTATCGCTAATACGAAATGAAAATATATAAAATATTGTGCAAGTTTTTTTTAAAACTATTTCAAAATTCAATGAAATCTAAAAAAATATATGTCGTTAATTTAAATTCAATGGCGTTGGATTTGAAACTTTAAAAATTAAAGATTCAATTGGAATGCAAAGTTGGAAATGAAATCACCCCCCTACCTACTTGTCAATTGTCATTTCACACTATGACTTGGTCTCATGGGTGATAACAGTTCAAGTTGGGGAAACTTTTTCTGGTTTTATATGCTTGATTATCTATTAGATCGGATTTTGAGTTGAATAACATAATGTTTTGTTTTGAGCAAGCACATTTGGCTGGTTGGCAAATTACTCATCTTTGTTCCCTCATGTTCCCTTAAGTTATAGGTTCTAGACCCATTAAGAGCAGTTATTTTCTTTTTCTAGAGTCCCCTTTTCCTCCCCTCTAAGTAAAATAAGAATTTATAAAAAAACAATGTTTTGTTTTGTTTTGTTTTAAATATTCTATATATATATATAAATCTAAGGGTAAAAATTTGATACACAGGCTGTGTAAAATTAATTTTACACAAGTCTATATATTTACACTATAAAAACTCAAATCTTAAATTTTTAACCCTAACCCTAAAAAATTAAACCCTACACTCTAAACCCTAAACCTTAAATTATAAACACTAACCTTAAATTCTAAACCCTACTATCAAAGTTTTTTTCAAAATCTAATAGTGCAATTTTATTATTTGAACTGACCTGGAGTGACCTTAATAGTCCAAGTTGAGCCTGAAAATAGACAACAGCCATGCGGGTAGGAATTGGCAGCAAACCAAACCTATTGTAGATGTCTGTATCCTTAAACGTCACCGTCTTTGGTTGCAACTGAAACGCGACGCACCATACCGGATAGAATTTCGGAGCATTCAAGAGGCAACAAATTAAACGAATCGATTAACGGATGAGATTTGGACCCAATTATTCTTCAATCCACTTGTATTCTTCCTTGGGCATCACACACTTTTTCAGTGTTTCAAGTTTCTTATACGCCATATACGTTGCATGTTTTTCAAGGTCGAACCGGATTTTGTACAGAGGTATGAATATGGACGACATTAAGGGAAGGAACTTCTCTAATACTCCTTTAAAATGTATAAAATTAATATAATAATAATAATAATACCAAGAATGGAATCTCTCCCTATTATTGACAACATGCCATTTTCTTAAACTTTAAAAAAGGAAATGATTAGCTCAAAATTATTGGTTTGGGAAATAATCAAACGGTTGAGATTTTGATACCAATCATGAGTGTTGGTTGTTGTGAGCATTTGTGATTCACTCTCCAATTTAAAACAAATTAAGATGCAAATCCAACTTGTTTGATAAATTAATTAATTAAAAATTGTACGAAACTTGTTATTTTCTTCTTTAATTTCCCCACCATCCAAAAATTATATACTATTGTTTCACGGTCCTGATAAGTATCGTTTTAATTATTAAGAATCTCATGGTATATTCTAATGTTATTTTAAGAACTGCGGCTAGAATGCCTCGAGTTTTCCATACTACGTGTTTTTCGATAAAAAAAAAAACAAATAGCATAGATTTTGTGGCATTTTTCTCCCATGGCCGTGGGCGAATGTAGCATAGTAAGTGAGGGTGCAATTGACCTTATTTAATTTGTTGAGTATAAAATTTTTAACGTAATAATATAGATTTTTTATAAAAAAATATTAAATTTGATCTCACTTAGTTTATTAGGATATAAGGTCAATTCTACTTATTATAGTAATATGAAAATTTTTTATACCTCATATTTTATTCATGAACCCATTAGATAAAAATTCTGACTTTGCCACTGCCCATGCCCATGAAAATGTAAAATGACGTATTGATTTTTCAAGAGTAATTTATTAGGAAAAAGGAGGCCAAAAAATCTCTAAGAACCCTTCAAAAAAAAAATTCAAAAGTCACTTCCTCTTTGCACAAAAAAAAATTCTACGGTCCATTATAGAGAAGGTCTCTGGAAAGTTGGAAAAACACGAATTAGAGGAAATCCTCAAAATCGATAACTACCTTTCACGTCTATTCTCAAAAACGACGATCCGCTACAAATTGCGTCAGTAAACAACTCAAAAGGGAATGAAAATCTACATGACCACCAACAAATACGAATAAAAAGCAAGCATCGTACGAGTCATCGTATGAACACCAAAACCTGTAAAATTAATCATAAAGACAAAAAAAACGTGTTACATGGGCAAAAAAATGTATCACAGAAACAGAAGAAAGCACAACAAGATGTGCGAAGAAAAAAATAAACAAAACGTGTGAAGAAAAAGAACAAAACAAAAAATATATATATAAATTATCGATGGTCGAAAACCAACATTAAAATTTATACCATAGTCGATTAGGTGAACTTACAAGCATATTGAATGCAATAATCAAAAGTTAATTTATTAAATTTAGTTTATATATATAATGTATTTTTAATAAATTATTAGATGACGATGTTGCTTACTTGCCTTAAATACAACTCGTTCCAATCATCGGTGGAAATACGAGATTCGCACTATTATGTCATAGTTTTAAATCAATTTATTTCTTAATTTTTTTAATGCGATCTTTAAATTGCACTTTTTTGAGAAAATGTTCAAATTATTGGGATTACAGGACGTAAAGGATATACATTACATAATGTTGATAGTAACATATTGTTATTTAATTGGTTATAAATTTTAAAACTTTAGGTACTTATTTTTATAAAAAATATTTTAGACACCTAAAATTCAAAAATAATATATTTTGAGCAGTCGAAACCACAGTAACTCCACCAAGGAAATGATGTTAGTAAAGTTTGATCTTAGCGTAAATAAGCCAAGAGATTTTTAATATGACCTATAAACTGGAAACAAACAAAGATTTTGTTACCCTATTGCCTTCCCATATATTTAAAGGCCAAACAATAATGCCTATGGATTTCGACTTAATCAAATACCAACATCCATTCCCTTTCTTAGGTTGTAAGCAGATGGACCGAGAAGTTGCGGCCGTATTTTATAATTTCCCATTCTTAAATTTTTTATATTTTTATATTTTTGATATAAAATTCCGTTACTGCCCATATATATTACAAAAGAAGAGTAAAAGACAACTACCTGTTTAAACCAGGTGAATGGAGAGATTTACAACCAGAAGAACTGAGGAAGAAGTTGACGAACCACAAGTTTAGGGCAGGCAGTGACTGTGATGTTATAGCCCATTCGGTAAGCTGATGTACCAAATTATTTGGATTTATTGGTCTAAAAAGTACTAAATTGTGGACGTGCTGGATGGAATCTTCTCATTTGTGCTATTGGATACCCGTGACAATAGCTAATTGTTGCTTGTGATGCCATTGGTGTCACCTCACGCTATATTGGCTGGGGACTTGATGGTACACTATATAATCTTTTTATTCGGTTTAATTTTGATTCGGATTTTCGTTAAAATTCTTTTTTTTTGTCTACTTGTCGTATTCAGGTTCGGTTTGGATAGCATCGAAAATGAAAGGATTGAACAATGATTGCGAACATTTCAAAAGCTTTCCTCCTGGTCATGTGTACTCGAGTAAATCGGGCAGTTTTAGGAGATGGTATAATCTTCCTTGGTTTTCAGCGGCCGTCCCCTCGGTTCCATATGATCCCCTTGTTCTTAGACGTGCATTTTAAAATGTAAGCACGGATTTTAAGTCTTTTACATACTGGAATTTCCGGATTTAGCTTATGGGTTGCATATGATATTTCTACAGGCTGTGATCAAAAGGTTGATGACTGATGCTCCGTTTGGAGTTTTGCTATCTGGAGGCCTTGATTCATCATTGGTTGCTTCCATCATAGCTAGGTATTTGGCTGGTACCAAGGCCGCCAAACAGTGGGGAAGTCAGCTCCATTCTTTCTGTGTTGGCCTAGAGGTAACTTACACTAGTTTAAAGGGTTCCGAGGGCCATATCTTATATTCATGTCCGAATATGTGTTAGACACGAATGTCCGATACCGATACTTTAACAAAAATGATTCTACAAGTGGTATCTCAATATAGTTTCAGGGTTCACCAGATCTAAAGGCTGCAAGAGAGGTGGCAGACTATCTTGGCACTGTTCATCAGGAGTTTCACTTCACCGTTCAAGTAATATACTTTTGGTTCGAGAAATTTAAATTCGAATAGACTAATTGTACTTATGGAGCAGAGCTAAAATCTTCTCTAAAATGTGACCAGGATGGAATTGATGCCATTGAAGATGTTATCTACCACATTGAAACCTATGCTGTTACCACCATCAGAGAAAGCATTCCGATGTTTCTGATGTCGCAAAAGATCAAGTCACTCGGAGTCAAAATGGTTGTCTGGTGAAGGCTCCGATGAGATTTTCGGTGGGTACTTATACTTCCACAAAGCACCAAATAAGGATGAATTCCATCAGGAAACATGCCGCAAGGTGATCTATGTTACATCGGTTTTTCATTTTTCTCGAAATATCTGTGTTGCGAAATCAATGTTTGATACATTTCCGGACGTACTGCAGATCAAAGCCCTTCACCAGTATGATTGCCTGAGAGCTAACAAAGCATCGTCTGCATGGGGATTGGAGGCTCGAGTCCCTTTCTTAGACAAAGAATTCATCAATGTCGCCATGTCAATCGACCCTGAATCAAAGATGGTATATACATATATATAAACCAAGTGCTGAAATGCTTTGATTTATTCATCAATGGCTGAGATTTAAGCACTGTTTCTCTGTTTCCATGGACCAGATAAAAAAGGACGAAGGGCGCATCGAGAAGTGGGTTCTTAGAAGAGCCTTTGATGATGAAAACCATCCCTATCTGCCGAAGGTGTTATAACATTCATCGTCTTTGGTCTTTTTTCAATCATAATTAAAGAAAACCAAACTAACTTGGTCTTGTTTGATGTCCTGCAGCATATCTTGTACAGGCAGAAAGAACATTTTAGTCATTAGTGATGGCGTTGGTTATAGTTGGATCGATGGTCTCAAAACCCATTCTGCTGAACATGTAATTATGATAATTTAATATCACATTTGGCCATGAAGATTGAGTGTTCAATTCTCACCCTACGATTTTTCAGGTGACGGACAAGATGGTGCTTACTCCAACCACAAAGGAAGCATACTATTACAAGATGATTTTCGAGAGGTTCTTCCCTCAGGTAATGCTCTATGTTACTCGAACTTTTATGGGACGACTCAATTTTTTTTCTTATCCGGGTTCCGTTGCTCGTTTTCACCAGAACTCACGATCGACCGTCCCTGGAGAAGCCAGTGTAGCATGCAGCACTGCAAAGGCTGTGGAATGGGACGCTGCCTGGAAGAAGAACCTTGACCCATCGGGCAGGGTGGCTCTGGGAGTCCATCTCTCAGCTTATGATGCCGAGACTCCTCTTGGCAACAAGCCGTCCAAGATTATCGAATCGATACCATTGATGATGGAGATTTTTGAAGTCGCAATACATGGTTAGTGCCTAAATAATTGAAGCAAAATGTGTGAAATTTGTGTCATATTATCCACGAAACTTCAGAACGCTATGCTGTATAATATAGGTGATATATAGAAGTGTTATATATTGTGTTTTGTGGATCGTTTGATCATTATTTTGTTGTTATATCCAGTTGTTTATGTCAGTGAAGTGTGTAATTGATGTTAGTAGTGGAAGTTTAATTATTAATGAGAAATCTTCTTTTTATAATCAAATTGATGTGTAACCGATTCTTTAATATATAATTTACATGTGATTTCGATATTTGATAATGTACTTTTAAATGTATATGATCTATTGAGCAATTAATCTAAATGTAAAAATATATTATGGAACGATTCACAAGTCAGAATTTTCTAATATTTTCTTTACCTATCAAAAATTAAATTAATATGTATACGAATATAGAATGAGATCAGAGTCGCTATCGTATTGACAACGTCATACCATACGTTTCTGTTTTGCACGACTAAATCAACACAATTGGTAAAGTAGATATCTTCATGAGTCAGACCAGATTATGTAGAAATATATTATTTTTATGCAAAAACTTGTTAAATATAGAAGAATTTTTAATTTAATATGATCTATGCCATGGTATAGCAAAGCAATCAAAACATCAACCCTAGAAAAATAAAATAGAGAGGAGAGACATAAATCGATGAAAGGGGTATTAGATTTCAAACAAAAGCAGCGGCCAATATTTTATAGGATTTAACAAACAGATAAAACCAAACCAGATCAAGCCATGAATCAGCAGCAGCAACCATGGCTGTGTTATCACACGACAAGCATCTATTAGACAAGATAAGACAAGAGCAGACATAAGATACATATGATCATAGACCCTCGACCAATCCTTAAAAACCTTAAACATTATTACAGTACAGATGTTGTTTGCTGCTTTTATGTATGGCTTCATCGGCAAACAGTTGCAAGGATCGCAAGTGCAGTTTGATCCGCACTTGCACCCATGTCCTGATTCTGTGTCTCCGACACTTGAGAGTTCCTGCAACAAGTAAATCATTAACAAAAACCAAACATGCAATAAAATTTTTGAATCTTTTCTAAGCTTTAGTTTGAAACGAACATCTTCACTGGCCCAACTCCGGAGATGATGGTCTCAGTACTGGTCGTCTTCTCTGAGTATCCTAGGTTAAGGTTCCTGCTGCATCTGCAATACCGAAAGCCAAATTTGAAATCAAAATACAAACAAAGATCATTATCGTTTAAGTTCGATTCATTTATTATACTAAATACTAATTACTTTACTGAAATTCATAGTTATGGCTAACGGAAAGCAAGAATTGCAAATAACTTACGAGCAGTTATCGCCGCAGCTGCAGCTAGAACCGCAATTGCACCCTGAAGACATTTTTCTTCTCGAGGAAGTGAAGGAAATTTTCTAAAATAGACAAATGCAAGCTCAAAGGTCAAGGGTGAGTTTTTGAGAAGAAAAGTCGATCGGTATTTATAGTGGAATTCAGGTGATGAAGGGTGAATATCAACCGTACACTTGGCAAAATCTTGGATCATTGCGTCTTTAGAATTGAACAAGTGCATCAGCTTTTTTTTTTTATATAATATAAAGGTGATTATAAAATATTATTTGTTTATAAATATTTTTAACCCTTTTACAATATACATACACCATATAAATAAAATAATTTAAACTCGTAAGATGAACATCATATATTTTTTTACTATGATACTTATTATATATTTCTTTTCCTTATTAGAAATGGTTTTTTTTAATATAGAGATGATTAATTTTTAATATTAAAAGATAACAGAATAAATGTAATAGAAGTGTGTTCACACATCAAGATAATATGATTATTATAAAAATAATAAAACATGACTCCAATCCATGAGTATTTGAGATTCAAAAAAATAGGTCCTATTTGATAATATATTGATGAAAATTCAATCAAATAAAATTAATAATTTCAGTAATTTAATTTTTAAAATATAAAAGATGACAAATAAATAAGAATCTACTTATTATTTAATATTTAAAATTCATTTAATTCTATGTTATTATAAATAATTAAATTTAAACTTAATTTCCCAAATATATCTTTATTTTTTAATTTATCAAACTAACCGTCTAATATTAGGACATGCATTAAAACCAATAAACTAAACCAAAACTCACAATCTAATAATTCATTGTTTTGCTTAAGATTAAAAAGTAAATTTATTGAGATAATTTAATTGGCATAGTGATTAAAGATGTTCATATTACTTTATTTTGTATGAATTTTAATCTCAACATTAAAATATATTACATCTCTATTTAATTAAAAAAATTATTTTACCCGGTCCAATAAATAAATGATACTTGTTGGGGGGTTACAATCAACTAGAGGACTAGCCAATAAGCTAGAACATGTCATTTTCCATGTAAGATATTTTTACCATAAATTTTAACTTAAATATAGTCATTACCAGTGGGAATATCGAAACTTAACCTATGTGATGAGACATAAAGTTGATGGATTAGAAAAATGATGAAAACAACATAGAAAATAGACAAAGCAATTTGAAATAAATAAATAAAGTTGAGAAGAGATGCTTTCTTTCTTTCTTTTATTTAAATTTTGTAATTGTGATGATGACAACATAATTCAAAATTATATTTTAATTTCATAGAGTTCATTGGAGAAATTTAGGAATTTGTGTGTTTTCTTAAAAGATATTATTATTATTATTATTATTATTATTATTATTATTATTTTTATGTATGCTCGAACGACAAGAGGTGAGTTTTGATGCGAAGATTCGATCGGTATTTATAGTGAACTCTAAGCAAGGTAAGGCGAATATCCACCGTACAATTGGCAAAATCTTGGATTATTGCATCTTCGGAATGTACAAGGGAACCAGCTTCTCTATCCTTGTTAGAAATGATAATTAAAAGTTGATGCAATAAATTCGATAAAATGTATTTTTTAATATATTAGTGTGATTATAAGGTAGTATATATTTAATTTTTTGTCCTTTAATAATACATACACACCGTGCAGACATAGTGCTCAAACCTGGGTCACCTAAATGAAATACATCATCATTTACCATTAGGACCACTCGACATGTTCATACAAAATTAATACAAATGTATTCTTACCTTAAAAATTATATAAATATGTAATACCACAAAATTAATAAGACTAATAAATGTTAAACTATAATAATAAATGATTTTTGTTCATTGAATAAATAATACCTGTTGTGTTATTCAACATTTCTTTTAATTTTTAGACCAACAATCATTTAAGAAGCCAATAAGCAAATACATGTCATTTTCCTATGTAAATAATTTTACCATAAAATTGAAACTTAATATCGAAACTCTGCGTATGTGTTGTCATGAGAGATGGAGTGATGGATTAGAAAATTAATGAAAACGAAGTAGAAAAAAGAAAGAAAGAGTAAATTGACTAAATAAATAATGAGAAAGGCGTGAATCATGCAACTTTGGAAACATGCTTCCATCATTTATAATTAAGTCAACATAATTAGAAATTATATTTTGTTTTCCGATGACTCCATGAATTTCTTAATGAATTTGAATTACAATATTAAATTTACGAGAATTGTTAAAACTTTCATTTGCACGCCATCATCACTTGGATGGCAATACTTAATCCACTATTCATTAAAGACAAATTACATCGAATGAGATTTATTATTAACGAGTTATGTCGAATGTGTAGAGTTAATTTCGAGTCACATAACCACTTATTTTCGCGTAGTGTTCGCTAAAAAACAGAGTTTTAAAGTATTTGAGGTTTTTCGGGTATTTAAAATACATTTTATGTGAAATTTTAGAAAAATCATATTTTATTTAAAAATAGAGTCGCCACCGGCCACTAAGGTAGGCAGGACACCGTAAAACCAGAGATTTTAAAAATGTTGGGTACGAGAGTCGGTTACGGATGGGGAAGGGTTAGCACCACCACACCGCCCAAAATTGGTACTTTAATAATTACCGCTTTATTAATATCAAACTTTCTAGATTAAAGTGACGATTAAATTAAAATTTGGTTATAAGTGTGAGTAAATTTTAAAGGCCTCATTATTCGAGAATAAACCGGTAGACCACTATCATTGCGCTTGATACTGGCCACGTTTAAGCTCGAATAAAAGGGCACCGCAGTGAAAAAAATATATCAGTTATGCAATCTTAGAAAACAAATTATAAAACATATATGCGAACATGGTACGGCACTAATAAAACATTTAAATATACATAAAACATTGAACCAAAGCAATAAACATAAACATAATAATTTTACACAAAGCAAAACGAGCATAGAAAAAAGTTTAATTAACTATCGTGCTTCAAAATCAACTTATCACATAAATGACATATTAAAAAACAAAATATGCATGGCATATATATAACATGGTACTAAACTAATAAATCAAAGCAACATGATAACATAAAATTTAATTATTAGCATATGACACAACTTGCTCACATAACATAACGACATGATATTAAAGTTAATGTACAAAACTACCACACCGATATGCAATTTAGGACACAAAATGGACATGACAAACGTGATACTAACAAGACTAAATATGCCATAGATTAACATGTGACGTAGTATACAAAACAAACAAACAAACAAACAAGAGAAGCATGCTAATGTACGGACATGATATACAAATTAAATTAAAACATAACACGTAGAATAGACATGTACATGATATGAACAAATGAATTAAAACTCAAAAACATGATACAACATACCTAAAACATAAATAGACATGATATAAACGAAACATGTATAAATATGATGAGCAACATAAACATGCTAAAAGCGATTAAATGAAAAACAAAAGACATAAAATTTTAAAGCATCAAAGGGATTAAAATGGAATAAAAACAGAATCTGGAAACATAAATTAAATAAACAAGACATATTTGAGGACTTAATTAAAAATGAAACAAACTGGAAAAGGACCTATTGTGTAATATAACCAAGGGGCAAGCTCAAAGTGCAAAATTCAAAAACGCAAAGTGGCTTAGTGGGTAATTATACCATTTAAAAACTGATTTCATCTAATTTAGGGGTTGAATTGAAATATTTTTAAAAACAATGGGGACCAAGGTTGTAATTAACCCAAGGGGCAGGCTGAGTTTGAAAGAAACAGAAACGCGGGGTCCTTATGTGGTAAATAAACCATTTAAAAAAAGGACTCTATATAACATAACCTATTCGGCTAAAATCCAACCCTTTCCCCAAAATTTTTTTAAGCCATTTGAATAAACCATCTCCTCTTTTACTTTATCTCAAAACCGAACCTTTAACCCTTTTACAACCACCCTCGATTGTCATCGTTTCCAGAAAACCACCGCCCGGCCGCCACAAATCACTCCATTTAAAAAAAACAACTGTCCTCCCTTAAATATAGGCAAAAAATCGAACACCCAAAAAAACCAAACCTTCATACATAAACCGAGACCGAGATATCCCTTTCACTCGGCTCACCACATGGGGGTTTATTGTCCGCAGAGGGGAGATCCACCGACGATTAGGGTAAGCTACTCTCCTCACTCTCTCTTTTTTTACTTGGTGTTATATTTTTTTGTTCGAATAGACATGCACAGAAAAAGAAGAAAATACGTTTTTTTGAAAACTTTTTGTTATTTTTTTATTTCCGATCTGGTAACTGAGTACAAAAGCGTAGATTTCAATACATATATGCTCCTTTTGTTTGGTAGAAATAGAAATTAAGTACATATATTTTTTTGGTGATTTGGTGACTGACAAATTCATTTTCTTTGTTTTTCTGATATCTCTGGCGTGGTGGTTGGAGAACAGGCGTGATGGAGAGATACGTTCGGCCAGAAGGAATCTTGGCCGTTGGATCAGATCTAATCCAACGGCTGTGATTGCATGAAGATCAAACGGGTGAGATTCGATCTTGAAACTGGAAGGACTGCACCAGATTGACACGTGGCTCCTTTTAAATAGAATAGTCTCGCGCGTGACGTGGATGGTCCTCGCGTGCATCGTACGCGGCGGATGAAGATGTGCCCTGACTTGATCATAGCCGTTGATCTGGATCTAATCCAACGGCTCTGGGCTGGCTGCCCACAAATAATAAAATGTAATTAGGGTTAAGGGGTAGGTTTGGGTCAGGCCAAAATAGGCCTTGTAAATTATATTTTTGGGTTTTGTAATAATATTAGACTTGGACTGTTAATAATAATATTTTTTTTTATTTTTTAAATATATTATATGCTTATAATAATAATAATAATAATACACATACACATACAATATATGTACATGCAATTACAAACCTTTAAACACATGACATACAACCATGCATACACATACACACATGTTCGTACATCACTAATGTAACCATACACACCCTAACACATATACAAACTATTAAAGCATACATGACATGTGAACATACGCACAGCTCACATACCATATTAATTATTAATACGTACACATAATATGTAGTATACATGCATCCACACATTAATCACACATGTATACATTACATATATTAATCACATACATAATATAATATATGTATACAGGCAATAATAGTAAATATTAATAATTACATAATATTTGTAAATTAACACAAAATTTACCCCAGATAAAAATAAGTGATTACATTATGTTAAGTGATCAGGGTGATTACTACATGGGATGACAAACTGTGTTGGGTTATTGAAAATTTAAAAGGTAAGTCCTTGATTGTTCGTATACTGAAAATTGCTTGGAACACCCATATTTATGTTATTCGGACTGAAAAGAATCTCTGACAATTCAGAGAATTAACTCGTATTGCCGATGCAATTCTTGATTGTATAAAAAATGTAATTCCAATCCGATTATACATGCTTCAAATAGATAGTATAAATATTGTAAATAGTCAACTTTGTACAGATTGAAGAATCATTTTTTAATTGTCTTGTAAAACTCATTTTTTTTATAGGAGTTATCTGCTCTATTGGGTAATAACACATCAATTATTTAAAAAATAGAACTTTAATTTTTAACGGTAATATTCAAATTTAAATTTAAATAATAATAGTAATACTTAAATTTAATGTGGATAACAAATAGAATTACTAAATTACAGTAACAGGATAAAATTAATATGTGCATAGCACCAAAGAGCAATTTCCTGTTTTTTCTCAAGATATCTACCGAAACAAATCCAATGATTAATCTTCTGCATTCTGTTGACTCATACAAAGGATAGACGTTGACCACAAATTTTAAAGCTGTCTCGTACCCATGTTATAGAGACAAACTGCTAAGGTTAAGTGCAGCATAATAAGGTCTACAAAACAATTTCTTACATCACATTTGAGCATGGTGATCGCAAACCTCACGTTAATAATACTATTACACAAATTGATGGCTGAGTCGACAAGTTAATTCAAGCCTTGCCCCCAAGCAAGAGAAAGCACGGTAGATTGTTTATTTACATAAAAGACAATGTAAGTAATCAAACCGCATGTGAAGTCTGTCAATCAGAATGGATGCCACCCATAAAAGTCCTTGGATCAGGACAGCTTCCCGTAAACTGAGCTTGGGAGAAATCAAAACCCGGGTTCTGCGAAAAAGATAAATAACATCGTTAGAGTAATGCGCATGCCAGGCCCATACAACTAATTGGTATAAGATTCTAACAGGCTATCATCTCATGCATATGCATGTGAATGTAATTGCAAGTTCCTCATTAAAGTGACAATTGCGGGATTTTGAGTTTCTCGTAAATATATCATTTACATGCATGTGAAAGTGATCAGAAGATATCAAGCACTTAAAAATGTTTCACAGATGTCAAACTCAAAACATTACATGATAAACGCATAAAAGCGGCATTCCTACCACCAATAATTACTGCACAAAAATGTCTCAAGTCCAAACCAACCTAATATAGAACGAACTGAACTCACATTTATAGATGATATCTTGTTCTAATCCAAAAGCTAGCTTCTTGTAAGAGACTTAAATTTATGTGCATATACAAACTACTGAATGCTTTACCTATTATCTGTTAGAAACTTCCTTACATGATTATATCACCGATGTTTAACATCTCTAAATCCTAAATTGGTTAGCAAGGTGGTTACTCTGTCACATGCTAAGCAACAAAATACAGAAGAAGGAACCACAAAGTTAGTCCCATGCGACATTGAGATTCGAATAGACTTCACAAACTGCAGCTTCACGATACAAATACAATTCAGGTAGATGCATACTTGGAAATATAAGTCTTTCAGTGGAATGGATTAGTAAACAGATTACTTCAGCAATGGCCTAAGACATTGATGTTGTAATGTAACAATAGAAACATTCATTATGGACCCCAAAAAACACGATCATAACAGTTAAGAGCAAGCAAGTTTAAGAAAGAAACACGCGATTCACCTCTTCCTGGAACCTCTGAAGCATGAGACGCTTCTGCTCGAGATCGGTGGCATATGGATCCAGCTGACCCTGACCTAGTATCGGCGAACACCACGTCTGACCTTTGTCCCTCTTTTGCAGAGTTATGTGCATTATACCATCATCTAACCACGTTCAAATAACAAATGTAAAAAATTAAATTAAACGATAATTTATAGATGTAAATAATGTAAAATCCATTTAATCGCTATCTCAATTCCAAGGCTCCTAGCAACTATTTATTTCTGGGGTTTTTATTTTCCAAATGCTTGGCGATCTGTTATTCGCAACCAATTACCGCTTTGCAGTTGGCGATTATGGGCACATTTGTAACCATGAAAGCAAAGGAGGTACTGTAACAAGGCATTGTCGACCAAAGAAAGTTTCAGAAAGTTGTTGGAGTCTTTGCCAGCTAATCCTTAATCGGTAACATTGAGCGATTTGACAAGCAATCGTCTGGTTTCAAACAGTTCCCCTCGGTTCAATATTTATGGATGGGAAAGCCAATTGCAGCAAGAAGCGGGCCATCGAACAAGGCTGGTGAATTGCTTACACTATTTTGTGGAGCAGGAGGAGGAAGTATTGAGGTTGAAGCATACCTTTTTCCAGGGACATTGGAAATAATCAAGAATTCATGGACACCGTTGCCGTTTAGAAATCAAATGAATTTGTGCCGGGTTTACATTTATATATTGCACTCTCTTTCTATCTTAACACACGCACAAACCAATCCCCTCTTGCTTACAATGCTTGTTAAGCTTCCATTAGGCCAACACATATCCAAACCACAAAATCTTGACACCTTGCATTGCCAATTAAAATGTTTCAGAAATCCTCCAATTTTACTCGCAAGTTACAACTCTTAATTCAATTAATTCATACAAATTACAATCAGGTTGAGATTTGAACCATAACAGTTTGAGAGCAAGAAATAAGCTGGTCATAATTCCTAGAGCTAAGATCCAGTCCCTTGTATTTTTTACCTATTACTTTTCGATACATGAATCACCATTCACGTATATGCAGGACTTGCTCAAGAAATACGTAAATCAAACTTAAGAATGCTGATTAACTTGTACTAGATAGTAAAAAAAAGTAATGGGTAGGCAAGTAGGAACAGGTACAGCTATAGAAGAAAAAAGACCCAGCAATGTCATGTCGAAAGATGGCCTAAAACTTCATCATTTCATAAATATGGCAATGCCCGATCATGTACTTGATGCCATAGATCCATTACTTCACGCTGGAAGATGATGAAGAAGAAGAAATGCAAATTGAGGCAAAAAACCAAGAAGAAAACGAATAAACAATGTACATTGAGGAAAAACCCAAGAAGGAAAGATTACTATTCATATATGAAAATCATAGCTGCCCCTAACAATTTCGTCTCTAAAGTTTGCACCTAAGATTTTCAATGGACCTTACACCCAACACTTCTAATTAAGAAAGTTCATAAGCGACTAAAATCTTAGGCAAAAGGAAGGGAATATGATCCAATGCAATCGAATCTAAGAAAATTTACAGATGGATTTATTAAAAAGAGACAATTAATTTGTTCAAATTGAAAAGAAACAATGCGGTAAGTTCTTCGTTATAAAGAATTACTAACCCAAATTTGCAATCAAATACAGAAATTGTGTACTAGGTTTCTAAAACGAACACACAATTTTAAGTTTAAGTTCTATATAAAAGCGTGCATAATATTGAAGCAAGCACAAGCATTTTAGTCTTATTTCTACAAGCCAAATTTACAGTACATATTAAAAAAAGGACGAAAAATAGATTTAAGAGAAAATTCCAGAAAAATCACCGACTCTTGTTATCGTAATCGACGACCTCGGAATCAGTAACGGATCTCGAATGTTGAACGATAGATCGACCGATCGAATTGATCCAATCCTCTTTCTCTTTCTCCGTGTCGGCGATGAAATACATGGTGGAATCTCGAGTTGAGAGCTCGAACGCGAAGGCCTTGTTGACGACATCCTCGGCTCCCTTGACAGTGAGGCATCCGCCGACCGAAACCACTCCGCGCGGAGCGGAGCGGCGGCTGACGGAAGCCGGATCCTTGAACCATAACAGCTTGCCTTGCTTCAAGATAAACCAGCGGCGTCGCCAGGTTTTGATGTAATCGCCTTGTTTAGTGAGCCAACCGGCTCGCTCCGGGTTGGCCCAGAACTCGACGCCTTTGTAATCATCTGGATTCGGGTCCTGACCCGTTGCTGCTCGCCATAGATTCTCCATTTTTGGAGAGAGAAAACGTGAGAGAGAAGAGGAGAGAATTGATGCTTTGAGCAAAGACGTGAAATTAGATCGGATTTGTTAGGGGGAGTTGTTTTGCATTGCAATTGGAAGTTTTTGACTTTTGACCGCACTTGAGTAGGATGCCTTTGGCTTTTTCATAAAACGATGACGTTTAGATGATGGATTTGGTTGAGGAAAAGAACTCCCGTGTAAGTTGTAACCGGTAAAATCTTTGAGGTAACCCAAAAAAAAACAGTGAAAAAAACTATTAGGCTAAATTTTGGTTTGGATAATATAGTTGGATTTTAATCTATAAACTAATAATCATAATTATTTGAATTGAAACGATATTGAATTTGTTTAAACTTTTATTGCTGTTATATTTTATAATATAAATATAGTAGTTTTATGTTAATTAACACTTTAAAATATTAGCCGATTAAGTTTAATTCGATTGAACATATTTAAACTTTTAATAATTTTTGATTTATGGGTGAGAATATGAATCGTATAAACATTGTATTGAAAAACTAAAGGACTATACTTATATTAATTTTTAAAAAATATTTTTAAATAAATTTATATTATATAAATATTGAGATTGATTTCATATTGTTTGAATAACATACTTAAGATACTGTATATAACAATAATTTTTTTTGAATAATTTTTACCTAAGGGAAAAGGGGATTACTCTTACTTTGACTATAACCCGGGACTTAGGGGAAGTTGAGTCTTTAACCATCTACTTGAAGTTGTGTTGACTATTGTATATAATACTTGAATTAGATGTTTGTTACTTTTAATGGTCATTTGCATAACTTTCAACTTATGTTAGTCAGATTTGAGTATGAATATATCTGAAAATGATATATACAATTCTTTAAAAAAAATTATATAGTTGGAATGCTTTAAAAAATTTATATAGTTGGAATGTTGAAAGATTGTATCTTTATATCCATTTTCAAATTTGTCTTTTGACACAAAAAATTATAATTATATTTCGAGCCTCATGTCAATGCTCCCAACAGTATGCTTTCCAAGTTCTATGTATAGTCTATGGTAAAATGTGTACAATTTTCTTCCCCAAAAAACAGGTGTCGAGAACTAACCCGCTCTTACCATCTTAATGTGAAGATTGACATTCTACTTTCTCATTTTCTGAATAAAAGCATGGCTTAACTTGTCGGGGAACACAACGCAGAATAGAACTAAAGATGAGACCGAATAGCTTGTTGGGGAACACTGACGAAATAACAATACATAATCATCACACATATTCCCTAAGCAGAAGACAGCAAAAATATGCCTGTGGCATTTTCATTGAACACCTTTATATACATGAAAAATTTTGAACATACCCTTTTCGGACATATCCGTATCCAACACTTACACTCGAATCTAACAAGGATAAGCTCAGAATAACGTCAATGGCTCAATGCCCAAAACAAAACAATAACCTATACTTCATTGAAAAAACTTAGATGGACATGAATTTGAACATCTGGAACAGATAGCAACAGTAGATTACCTTCTAGGTGAGCATCAGTCGGATTGACAGATAGTAGAAACAAGATCAACTAGATGGCCTGGCCCTCTATGTTCTGATATTAACACGTGGATTAAGTGGGTTGGTTGGTGAAGAAGTTCGAGCTCATCCACACGCTTGTAGCTTATTGGTAATCCACATTTCAATTATCAGTTCAAATCAAACTGTTAATCCTTTCTTTGAAATCTTCCCATTAAATCAAAGCCGACGAAAGATTTCCTCTTCCAATTTGGCCAATGGATTGCATTTACAAGAACCCAAATGCAACCATAGAGGATCGAGTCAAAGACCTACTTTCTCGAATGACTCTACAAGAAAAAGTCGGCCAAATGACCCAAATTGAGCGAACTGTCGTCACTCCTGCTGCTCTAAAAAACTTTTCGATTGGTACCATTTCTCTCTAAGGCATTTCTTCATGCAGTTTGTTGATAACTTTGAAAACTAGAGAACCATGGTTTGCCTTTCTTTTGGCAGGTAGTATACTGAGTGATGGTGGAAGTGCGCCGTTTGAGAAAGCACTGTCAGCTGATTGGGCTGATATGGCGGACGGGTTCCAGCAGGCGGCACTTCAGTCTCGGCTCGGGATACCACTTATATATGGGGTTGATGCTGTTCATGGTAACAATAATGTTTATGGTGCCACTATATTTCCTCACAATGTTGGCCTTGGAGCTACCAGGTTTGTTTCTTCGTTGTTCCTCAAGTCTTGTATGGTAATTTCAAACAGTTTTTTATCACTATGGTTTTTATCCGTATTTTTTTAGTTATTTTATTTAAAGATTATAAAAAAAAGAAAAGACAAAATACCGGTAGCTTGATCTTTTTGTAACTGAATTATAGTATAAAATAAATAAATAAAAATACTATAGTATAACCGAGCAGAACTTACTATATTTAACTAGAAGTAGGTACTCTTGTATTTGGCCTCCAACATTTTACACTAAAAGATTCACGGGAAAAGATTATTTGTAATGCAGTAACAGTGTCTGTAATTGTTGAAAATGCATGATAAGGATGCAGATTTGGCTCAAAGAATAGGGGTTGCCACTGCTCTTGAAGTTAGGGCAAGCGGCATTCACTATGCCTTTGCTCCCTGTGTGGCTGTAAGTACTGTAAAAACAATTAGTCAAATGTTCTTTGGTATCGTGTTAATCATTTGTATTATGTAGATTTTGAGATATTAGAATTATATTCATATCATATTGTTTTATTTTTCGATTTGTTCATGTCATGTAATCATATATGTCTAACATTTGCCAAGTCTAATGTACTGGCAATATCTCAGTAGCATCTGAATCATAGTTTCATGTGAATATAGCATTCCTACTTATAGTATTATGTGATATATAAGTTTGAAACAGTTTTTTATCTGAGCAATTTGTATTAATGGACTATCACAGGTATGCAAGGATCCCAGATGGGGAAGGTGTTTTGAGAGTTACAGTGAAGACACCGACATTGTAAGAAAAATGACTTCCATTATTACAGTTTGCAGGGAAAACCACCAGTTGGACCACCCGAAGGGCTACCCGTTTATTGCCGGCAGGTAGATATATTTGTGTTTGATTCTCTATTAACAACCTTGTTTGAATCTCTCATTGAGTTTGCTTGCTTGATTCCAGAAACAATGTTATTGCATGTGCCAAGCATTTTGTTGGAGATGGGGGCACTGAAAAGGGTATAAATGAGGGGAATACCGTATCATCATATGATGATTTAGAGAGCATCCATATGGCACCATATCTGGAATGTATCTCTCCGGGGGTTTCCACTGTTATGGCATTGTATTCCAGTTGGAATGGAACTAAACTTCATGCTGACGGTTTTCTCTTGACGGAAATTCTAGAAGATAAACTAGGTTTTAAGGTTTGGATCCCTGTATTCTTTTCATCCGAAATGGGCCTATCGGTTTATCGTCAAATGCCTATTATAATAAGCCTTTCAATCGAACAATTTATGTAGCATGTTTAAAATTGGGGAAATGTTCTGTTTAGGGTTTTGTGATTTCTGATTGGGAAGCACTCGATCGACTCACTGAACCTCGAGGCTCAAACTATCGTTACTGTATTTCTACTGCTGTTAATGCTGGAATTGACATGGTATGGAATGTTTCCCAAATTCTACAATAGATCTTTGTTTTGTTCATATCTTCATTCCTTGAAAGATAAAATGTGCAGGTGATGGTACCTCACAGAAATAAACAGTTCATGGTGGATTTGACCTTTCTAGTTGAATCTGGGGAGGTATCGATGTCCAGGATCAATGATGCTGTTGAACGAATATTGAGAGTGAAATTTGTTTCTGGTCTTTTCGAATATCCATTCTCTGATCGATCTCTGCTAGATATAGTTGGCTGCAAGGTAAATACTGCAGAATTCGGCATCTGATGTTTTCACCCCAATCATAGTCCATAGAGTTATGTGTTTCAATAAACTGAACTTTTCTCAATATGTCTGTTTTTCCTTGCAGCTACACAGGGAACTAGCTCGTGAAGCAGTTCGGAAGTCCTTGGTTCTATTAAAAAACGGAAAGAGCCCCGAAAATCCTTTTCTTCAGTTAGGACCGCTAAAAGAATTCTTGTTGCTGGAACACATGCCGACAATCTCGGGTACCAGTGCGGAGGCTGGACCGGTACTTGGCTTGGAGTCGGTGGCAGAATTACAATTGGTAAGTGGATATATCAAATTTTCTTTTTTCTTATCAATATTCTTTCAAAATTTTCTCTTCTCTATGCTTCCTAAAAGTTGATTAGTGGATCACTAGTTCAATTATCATCAGAATGCATGTGCATCTACATGATACATTTTGTACTTGCATAGATTTGACAAAAGGACTGCATGAATGAAATGATCATACTTGCTTTGTATCTTCCAATAACGAGGAGGCAGATGCTTTTTATTACCAAGTTCATGTGATATAAGCATTGGATTGATTTTTTTTTTAGGTGCGACCATCTTGGATGCCATTCGAGACTCTGTAGGAGACGGAACAGAGGTGATCTATGATCCGTATCCCTCAACAAACTCCTTAGCAGGACAGTACTCTTTTGCCATTGTAGTTGTAGGTGAACCACCTTATGCCGAAAACCTTGGGCGACAGTGAAGGGCTTGTAATCCCTTTCGATGGAAATGACATAATTATTTCGGTTGCCGAAAAAACCCCCACATTGGCAATACTGATATCTGCAAGACCCTTGGTTTTAGAACCTCAAGTTTTGGAAAAAGTCGATGCTTTAGTTGCTGCTTGGTTGCCTGTAAGTGAAGGAAGCGGTATAACAGATGTAGTATTCGGAGATTTCGAATTCGAGGGCCCATTACCAATGACGTGGTTTAGAAGCACCGACCAGCTACCGGTGAATCCCAGACATAATTCATATGACCCTTTGTTTCCTCTAGGGTTTGGATTGACATACAACAAGGGGAAGACACCCAGGGTCGTCCCTGGGCCAAGGCAATAAGGGCACCCGCTCAGGCCCTCATCTTACCCAGGGCTCACGCTCAAAAAAATTAAAAGTATAGTTTTTAGTTCTTACAGATGGATAAAAAAAAACTAGTGATGAACATATATATAAATATAGCTGGATAAGTTTTGAGGGCCCCAATAACAAGTATTAAAAAATTAAATCATAAGAGTATGCTCATATTAATAAATATTAGGGGAAATCGGACCTCTAATAATAAATATTAAAAATAATTTAATTTTTAAGAGTATTCTCGTAATAACAAATATTAACATTAAATTTTTTAATACTTGTTATTAGGGATATATTTTCTCACTATTTATTATTATGAGCATACTCTTAAAATTTATTTATTTTTCAATACTTGATATTATAAACGTACTCTTAAAATTATTTTTTTAATACTTAATATTAAAGACATGTATTTAAATAGAGGTATGTAAACGCAACAAAGATCGTTATATAGTGGTAGAGATACCATCTAAAATTACAATATCTGCAACCGTTATGTCCACAATAGCATATGTTATAAAAAAAATTCACAACTGCGGTACCCACAGTGATAGAAATAACATTCGTTATGTATGTAACCGTAATAAACGCAATATAATCGAATATACGATCGTAACCGTCTAATTTTTAAATTTACCATAAGGCCACTAAAATCTAACTGTCCCGAAGACACCTCAAGAGTAAACAATTTCAGGCCATGCCACTTGTGTTAGTTTTTTTTTATGAATAATCAAAGGATGAAACAACTTTTATTCTATTAGTACACTTTTTTATTTGTTGTACCACTTCTGTATGTTGCCTGAAAATGAGTGTGCTCAAACACATTGTCCTTATAATCCACAAATTCCGTTGTAGCCCAAGACCAAGTGGACCTCCCCTCGTAATAAAAATGAAAGAAAAATTGTAGAACATTGAATAAACCTAATATCAAATATTGACTCGTGACCCGATTCATTAACATCCAGTACTCTTATGTACTCATAATTTGGTCACATGGTACCTTAATTAAATTTATATATATTTTTGCTAATCATAAAATCTGATTTAAAATGGCAAAATTAAAATTTTAAAGTCCATATTACATAAATAACATAATCCAAATTTAAAAAGTAAAAAACAACTAAAGATATAACATAAAATTATGTACTTATCATCGACATTAGAAGTTTGGGAACTAGATTTAAAAATTAGTGTAAAATATTCAAATCAAATATTTTAATTTTTTAACTAAAAAGCCTTAATAATCTAAAATGAAAATAAAGATAGATAATTAGGCGGGTTCCCATATAAATAAAAACTGCAGCCCAGACCCGGCCCTTGACCTAGAGAAATTTAACGGACCGGATACCTAATCTAATTTTTTAATAAAAATACACATTTATTTTTATCAGATTTACGGGTCGAGAAAGATTTTTACTTAGCGGGAGAAAAGAAGAAATTTGTTCATAATAATTTTAAATCTACAATCTAGCGAAGAGGCGATGGTATTTACCGAGCGATTTAACCACTTGGTAGTTTTGAACATTTACATCGATTTTTGTGATATGAACACGTGGAATAAATGCGTTGGTTGGTGAAGAAGTTCGAGCTAATCACACCACACGCTTGTCAGGTTTGGTAATCACAAACTTGATAGAAGGAATTCGAATATTTCAATTATCATTTCAAATCGAACTGTTAATACTTTCTTCGAAATCTTCCCATAGACTCCAAGCCGACGAAAGGTTTCCTCTTCGAATTTGATCAATGATTTGCGTTTACAAGAACCCGAATGCGCCCATAGAGGATCGAGTCAAAGACCTTCTTTCTCGAATGACTCTACAAGAAAAAATCGGCCAAATGACCCAAATTGAGCGAACTGTTGCCACTCCTGCTGCTCTCAGAGACTTTTCGATTGATACTATCTCTCTCTAAGGCATTTCTTCATACAGTTTGTTGACAATTTTGAAAACTAGAGAACCATGGTTTGCCTTTCTTTTGGCAGGTAGTATACTCAGTGCTGGTGGAAGTGCGCCGTTTGAGAAAGCACTGTCAGCTGATTGGGCTGATATGGTGGACGGGTTCCAGCAGGCGGCACTTCAGTCTCGGCTCGGGATACCGCTAATATATGGGGTTGATGCTGTTCACGGTAACAATAATGTTTATGGTGCCACTATATTTCCTCACAATGTTGGCCTTGGAGCTACTAGGTTTGTTTCTTCTTTGATCCTCAAGTCTTTTGTGGTAATTTCAAACAGTTTTTTTTTTTTTTTTATCATTTTTTTTTTTATTTTATTTAAACCAATTATAAAAAAAGAAAGGTTCAAAATACCGGAAGGATTGATCTTTTTTGAATTATAGTAAAAAAAAAATAAATAAAAATACTATAATATATTTAACAGAACTAGGTATATTTTGTATTTGAGGTTCTTTGTTTACTCATCCAACATTTTACACTAAAAGATTCATGGAAAATGATTATTTGTAATACAGTGATAGACAGTGTCTCTAATTGTTGAAAATGCATGATAGGGATGCAGATTTGGCTCAAAGAATAGGGGTTGCCACTGCTCTTGAAGTTAAGGCAAGTGGCATTCACTATGCCTTTGCTCCCTGTGTGGCTGTAAGTACTGTAAAAACAATTAGTCAAATGTTCTTTGATATCGCATTAATCATTTGTATTATATAGATTTTGAGATATTAGAATTATATTCTTGTCATTTTGTTTTATTTTTCTATTTGTATTCATGTCATGTAATCATATATGTCTATCATTTTCAAATCTAATGTAGAGCCTTCAGTGATCATCAAATTTTCATTTCCCTATCATACTAACAGGAAATATTTCAGTAGCATTTGAATCATAGTTTCATGTGAATATAGGATTCCTACTTATTGTATTATCTGAATATTTGAGTTTGAAACAGTTTTTTATCTGAGCAATTTGTATTAATGGATTATCACAGGTATGCAAGGATCCCAGATGGGGAAGGTGTTTTGAGAGTTACAGTGAAGACACCGACATTGTTAGAAAAATGACTTCCATTATTACAGGTTTGCAGGGAAAACCACCAGTTGGACCACCCGAAGGGATACCCGTTTATTGCCGGCAGGTAGAAGATATATTTGTGTTTGATTCTCTATGGATATACAACCTTGTTTGAATCTCTCATTGAGTTTGCTTACTTGATTCCAGAAACAATGTTATTGCATGTGCCAAGCATTTTGTTGGAGATGGGGGCACTGAAAGGGGTATAAATGAGGGGAATACCGTATCATCATATGATGATTTAGAGAGCATCCATATGGCACCATATCTGGACTGTATCTCTCCGGGGTTTCCACTGTTATGGCATTGTATTCCAGTTGGAATGGAACTAAACTTCATGCTGACGGTTTTCTCTTGACGGAAATTCTAAAAGATAAACTAGGTTTTAAGGTTTGGATCCCTGTATTCTTTTCATCCGAAATGGGCCTATCGGTTTATCCTCAAATGCCTATTATAATAAGCCATTCAATTGGAACAATTAATGTAGCATGTTTAAAATTGGGGAAATGTTCTGTTTAGGGTTTTGTGATTTCTGATTGGGAAGCACTCGATCGACTCACTGAACCTCGAGGCTCAAACTATCGTTACTGTATTTCTACTGCTGTTAATGCTGGAATTGACATGGTATGGAATGTTTCCCAAATTCTACAATAGATCTTTGTTTTGTTCATATCTTCATTCCTTGAAAGATAAAATGTGCAGGTGATGGTACCTCACAGAAATAAACAGTTCATGGTGGATTTGACCTTTCTAGTTGAATCTGGGAGGTATCGATGTCCAGGATCAATGATGCTGTTGAACGAATATTGAGAGTGAAATTTGTTTCTGGTCTTTTCGAATATCCATTCTCTGATCGATCTCTGCTAGATATAGTTAGATATAAGTTGCATCTTATTTTTCAATAAACTGAACAGAATTCTTGGCATCTGATTTTTTCAACCCCAATCATAGTCCATAGAGTTATGTGTTTCAATAAACTGAACTTTTTTTTCTCAATATGTCTGACTTTTTCTGACAGTCTTGCAGCTACACAGGGAACTAGCTCGTGAAGCAGTTCGGAAGTCCTTGGTTCTATTAAAAACGGAAAGAGCCCCGAAAATCTTTTTTCTTCAGTTAGGAATGCTAAAAGAATTCTTGTTGCTGGAACACATGCCGACAATCTTGGGTACCAGTGCGGAGGCTGGACCGGTACTTGGTTTGGAGTCAGTGGCAGAATTACAATTGGTAAGTGGATATATCAAATTTTCTTTTTCTTATCAATATTCTTTCAAAATTTTCTCTTCTCTATGCTTCCTAAAAGTTGATTAGTGGATCACTAGTTCAATTATCATCAGAATGCATGTGCATCTACATGATACATTTTGTACTTGCATAGATTTGACAAAAGGACTGCATGAATGAAATGATCATACTTGCTTTGTATCTTCCAATAACGAGGAGGCAGATGCTTTTTATTACCAAGTTCATGTGATATAAGCATTGGATTGATTTTTTTTTTAGGTGCGACCATCTTGGATGCCATTCGAGACTCTGTAGGAGACGGAACAGAGGTGATCTATGATCCGTATCCCTCAACAAACTCCTTAGCAGGACAGTACTCTTTTGCCATTGTAGTTGTAGGTGAACCACCTTATGCCGAAAACCTTGGGCGACAGTGAAGGGCTTGTAATCCCTTTCGATGGAAATGACATAATTATTTCGGTTGCCGAAAAAACCCCCACATTGGCAATACTGATATCTGCAAGACCCTTGGTTTTAGAACCTCAAGTTTTGGAAAAAGTCGATGCTTTAGTTGCTGCTTGGTTGCCTGTAAGTGAAGGAAGCGGTATAACAGATGTAGTATTCGGAGATTTCGAATTCGAGGGCCCATTACCAATGACGTGGTTTAGAAGCACCGACCAGCTACCGGTGAATCCCAGACATAATTCATATGACCCTTTGTTTCCTCTAGGGTTTGGATTGACATACAACAAGGGGAAGACACCCAGGGTCGTCCCTGGGCCAAGGCAATAAGGGCACCCGCTCAGGCCCTCATCTTACCCAGGGCTCACGCAAAAAAAAAATTAAAAGTATAGTTTTTAGTTCTTACAGATGGATAAAAAAAAACTAGTGATGAACATATATATAAATATAGCTGGATAAGTTTTGAGGGCCCCAATAACAAGTATTAAAAAATTAAATCATAAGAGTATGCTCATATTAATAAATATTAGGGGAAATCGGACCTCTAATAATAAATATTAAAAATAATTTAATTTTTAAGAGTATTCTCGTAATAACAAATATTAACATTAAATTTTTTAATACTTGTTATTAGGGATATATTTTCTCACTATTTATTATTATGAGCATACTCTTAAAATTTATTTATTTTTCAATACTTGATATTATAAACGTACTCTTAAAATTATTTTTTAATACTTAATATTAAAGACATGTATTTAAATAGAGGTATGTAAACGCAACAAAGATCGTTATATAGTGGTAGAGATACCATCTAAAATTACAATATCTGCAACCGTTATGTCCACAATAGCATATGTTATAAAAAAAATTCACAATCTGTACTACACGGTGATAGAAATAACATTCGTTATGTATGTAACCGTAATAAACGCAATATAATCGAATATACGATCGTAACCGTCTAATTTTTAAATTTACCATAAGGCCACTAAAATCTAACTGTCCCGAAGACACCTCAAGAGTAAACAATTTCAGGCCATGCCACTTGTGTTAGTTTTTTTTTATGAATAATCAAAGGATGAAACAACTTTTATTCTATTAGTACACTTTTTTATTTGTTGTACCACTTCTGTATGTTGCCTGAAAATGAGTGTGCTCAAACACATTGTCCTTATAATCCACAAATTCCGTTGTAGCCCAAGACCAAGTGGACCTCCCCTCGTAATAAAAATGAAAGAAAAATTGTAGAACATTCGAATAAACCTAATATCAAATATTGACTCGTGACCCGATTCATTAACATCCAGTACTCTTATGTACTCATAATTTCGGGTCACATGGTACCTTAATTAAATTTATATATATTTTTTGCTAATCATAAAATCTGATTTAAAATGGCAAAATTAAAATTTTAAAGTCCATATTACATAAATAACATAATCCAAATTTAAAAAGTAAAAAAACAACTAAAGATATAACATAAAATTATGTACTTATCATCGACATTAGAAGTTTGGGAACTAGATTTAAAAATTAGTGTAAAATATTCGAAATCAAATATTTTAATTTTTTAACTAAAAAGCCTTAATAATCTAAAATGAAAATAAAGATAGATAATTAGGCCGGGTTCCCATATAAATAAAAAACTGCAGCCCAGACCCGGCCCTTGACCTAGAGAAATTTAACGGACCGGATACCTAATCTAATTTTTTTAATAAAAATACACATTTATTTTTTATCAGATTTACGGGTCGAGAAAGATTTTTACTTAGCGGGAGAAAAGAAGAAATTTGTTCATAATAATTTTAAATCTACAATCTAGCGAAGAGGCGATGGTATTTACCGAGCGATTTAACCACTTGGTAGTTTTGAACATTTACATCGATTTTTGTGATATGAACACGTGGAATAAATGCGTTGGTTGGTGAAGAAGTTCGAGCTAATCACACCACACGCTTGTCAGGTTTGGTAATCACAAACTTGATAGAAGGAATTCGAATATTTCAATTATCATTTCAAATCGAACTGTTAATACTTTCTTCGAAATCTTCCCATAGACTCCAAGCCGACGAAAGGTTTCCTCTTCGAATTTGATCAATGATTTGCGTTTACAAGAACCCGAATGCGCCCATAGAGGATCGAGTCAAAGACCTTCTTTCTCGAATGACTCTACAAGAAAAAATCGGCCAAATGACCCAAATTGAGCGAACTGTTGCCACTCCTGCTGCTCTCAGAGACTTTTCGATTGATACTATCTCTCTCTAAGGCATTTCTTCATACAGTTTGTTGACAATTTTGAAAACTAGAGAACCATGGTTTGCCTTTCTTTTGGCAGGTAGTATACTCAGTGCTGGTGGAAGTGCGCCGTTTGAGAAAGCACTGTCAGCTGATTGGGCTGATATGGTGGACGGGTTCCAGCAGGCGGCACTTCAGTCTCGGCTCGGGATACCGCTAATATATGGGGTTGATGCTGTTCACGGTAACAATAATGTTTATGGTGCCACTATATTTCCTCACAATGTTGGCCTTGGAGCTACTAGGTTTGTTTCTTCTTTGATCCTCAAGTCTTTTGTGGTAATTTCAAACAGTTTTATTTTATCACTATGGTTTTTATCTATGACACCAACTCAGTCACATATTAGGTTCAATTCGAAGGATTGCTTTTTTTTGATGTATGAAAAAAAAAAAAACGAGCAGAACTTAATATATTTAACTGGAACTAGGTACTCTTGTATTTGACCTTCTTTGTTTACTCATCCAACATTTTACACTAAAAGATTCATGGGAAATGATTATTTGTAATACAGTGATAGACTGATAGTGTCTCTAATTGTTGAAAATGCATGATAGGGATGCAGATTTGGCTCAAAGAATAGGGGTTGCCACTGCTCTTGAAGTTAAGGCAAGTGGCGTTCACTATGCCTTTGCTCCCTGTGTAGCGGTAAGTACTGTAAATAATTAGTCAATTGTGCTTTGATATCGCATTAATCATTTGTACTATATAGACTTTGAGATATTAGTATATTCTTGTCATTTTGTTTTATTTTTCTATGTTGTATTCATGTCATGTAATCATATATGCCTATCATTTTCAAATCTAATGTAGAGCCTTCAGTGATCATCAAATTTCTCATTTCCCTATCATACTAACAGGAAATATTTCAGTAGCATTTGAATCATAGTTTCATGTGAATATAGGACTCCTACTTATTGTATTATCTGAATATTTGAGTTTGAAACAGTTGTTTATCTGAGCAATTTGTATTAATGGATTATCACAGGTATGCAAGGATCCCAGATGGGGAAGGTGCTTCGAGAGTTACAGCGAAGACACGGAAATTGTTAGAAAAATGACTTCCATTATTACAGGTTTGCAGGGGAAACCACCAGTGGACCACCCGAAGGGATACCCGTTTATTGCCGGCAGGTAGAAGATATATCTGTGTTTGATTCTCAATTAACAACCATATATGGATATACCTCTTTAGAAACTTGTTTGAATCTCTCATTGAGTTTGCTTACTTGATTCCAGAAACAATGTTATTGCATGTGCCAAGCATTTTGTTGGAGATGGGGGCACTGAAAGGGGTATAAATAAGGGGAATACCATATCATCATATGATGATTTAGAGAGCATCCATATGGCACCATATCTGGACTGTATCTCTCGGGGGGTTTCCACTGTTATGGCATCATATTCCAGTTGGAATGGAACTAAACTTCATGCTGACCGTTTTCTCTTGACGGAAATTCTAAAAGATAAACTAGGTTTTAAGGTTTGGATCCCTGTATTCTTTTCATCCGAAATGGGCCTATCGGTTTATCCTCAAATGCCTATTATAATAAGCCATTCATTGGAACGATTAATGTAGCATGTGTAAAATTGGGGAAATGTTATGTTCAGGGTTTTGTGATTTCTGATTGGGAAGCACTCGATCGACTCACTGAACCTCGAGGCTCAAACTATCGTTACTGTATTTCTACTGCTGTTAATGCTGGAATTGACATGGTATGGAATGTTTCCCAAATTCTACAATAGATCTTTGTTTTGTTCATATCTTCATTCCTTGAAAGATAAAATGTGCAGGTGATGGTACCTCACAGATATAAACAGTTCGTGGAGGATTTGACCTTTCTAGTTGAATCTGGGGAGGTACCGATGCCCAGGATCGATGATGCTGTTGAACGAATATTGAGAGTGAAATTTGTTTCTGGTCTTTTCGAATATCCATTCTCTGATCGATCTCTGCTAGATATAGTTGGTTGCAAAGTAAATACTGCAGAATTCGGCATCTTATTTTTCAATAAACTGAACTTTTGGGCCATTCTTGATAGTTCTTTATATTACGAAGGACTTTTCTTCTCAACATTTTTGCAAGAATTTATTTTGATTAGTTAGACCGTACGCAGCTAAGTTTCCAAGACTTGGTTGATATGCCATTCTATTAGCTAGTCCTAGTTTTTCTTTTTGTAAGTCCTCCACCGGAGAAAGGACTGTCAGACTTTGAGTACCAGCTCTGACAGTCTGTTTTTCCTTGCAGCTACACAGGGAACTAGCTCATGAAGCAGTTCGGAAGTCCTTGGTTCTATTAAAAAACAGAAAGGACCCCGAAATCCTTTTCTTCCATTAGACAGGAATGCTAAAAGAATTCTTGTTGCCGGAACACATGCCGACAATCTTGGGTACCAGTGCGGAGGCTGGACCGGTACTTGGTTTGGAGGCAGTGGTAGAATTACAATTGGTAAGTGGATATATCGAATTTCCTTTTTTCTTATCTATTTTCTTTTGATATTTTCTCTTCTCTATGCTTCCTAAAAGTAGATTAATCGATCACTAGTTCATAAAGCCATAACATTTATCAACAGAATGCATGTGCATACATGATAGATTTTGTACTTGAATATATTTGACAAAAGGATTGCATGAATGAAATGATCATACTTGCTTTGTATCTTCCAATAATTGAGGAAGCAGATGCTTTTTATTACCAAGTTCATGTGATGTAAGCATTGGATTGATTGTTATTTAGGTACGACCATCTTGGATGCCATTCGAGACTCTGTAGGAGACGGAACAGAGGTGATCTATGATCCGTATCCCTCAACAAACTCCTTAGCAGGACAGTACTCTTTTGCCATTGTAGTTGTAGGTGAACCACCTTATGCCGAAACCTTGGGCGACAGTGAAGGGCTTGTAATCCCTTTCGATGGAAATGACATAATCATTTCGGTGGCCGACAAAATCCCCACATTGGCAATACTGATATCTGGAAGACCCTTGGTTTTAGAACCTCAAGTTTTGGAAAAAGTCGATGCTTTAGTTGCTGCTTGGTTGCCTGGAAGTGAAGGAAGGGGTATAACAGATGTAGTATTCGGAGATTTCGAATTCGAGGGCCGATTACCAATGACGTGGTTTAGAAGCACCGACCAGCTACCAGTGAATCCCAGACATAATTCATATGACCCTTTGTTTCCCCTTGGGTTTGGATAGACATACAACAAGGGGAAGACACCTCAAGAGTAAACAATTTCAGGGCATGCCACTGGTGTCAGTTTTATGAATAATCAAAGGTTGAAACAACTTCTACTCTATTAGTACACTTCTTATTTGTTGTAGTACCAGTTCTGCATGTTGCCTGTAAATGAGTGTGCTCAAACACATTGTCGTTATAATGCTATGAACTAAAGTCTAGTTCAACATTGCTATTGCGGCCGAGAAAAGTTCAGTTTGGCACTGCTATTAAATGATGCATAAGATGTCTAAAAGTATTAAGATAATATGAATTAATAATATATAATCAAATAAATCGTTCAAGTTTGAGGTTGAAATTTTATATCAAATTGAACTCGGCACGGTTACACCTGACATAAAGCGTCTAATTAGGGTTAACAGAACATTTATATTAACCTTGAAAACTCAAATTCCAAACAAGAAACAAAGAAAACCATGCAAAACCCCTCACAATTTCACTGAGCAATACACCTAACAATCTGAAAACCACTTCACTCAACATCGTACCCTTTCTCTTGAAGCTCTGAAATAACTTCATTCCTCATCCTTAGCCAAAGCTTCATTGCTTCCTGTTCAAACTTCTTGTTCTGCATTTCTTTCTGATAATTAAACGAATCTTTATCAGTCTCAATTATACCTTTGGGGCCGATCGTAGTCCCAATCATGCCTCCCTTGGCAACAAACTCTTCCATGGCCTCAGCATCACCAGGATAAGGGAACTCTCTGCGCTCATATAAATGGGCTAGCTCCCTTTCTTCCTTTGGCCTAGGCTTCAATGTCCACCACCCCAGTGGCGACGTTTCGTTGTAAAGCCATGCTACGCCGAAAAGCGTGTACGTGCATAACAATGCTTTCCCAACTTGTTTCCAAAAGTGATGATCTTCTCTGCCTAATCCTATCTTCCTCAAACATTTATCCGCATCTATCAATTTAGGCATTTCATCAAACGGGTTGAAGTCAAATAATTGACAGAAAAATAATAATTTGCTTATCATTGGACGTTGGAATTTTACCTGTTTTGGCTTCCTGATATCGTTTCTGAACCATTGTTTTAAGAAACGAAAATCCCGATCAATCCAATCCCAACCCACTGATCGAGAAATAATTGGAGTGCGTCAGATGGATAATACGATAGGAGAAAGTTGCCTTAGTCATACGAACATTTAAAAGTTTTTACCCTCAATTTCTAAAAATTCTATTTTACCCCAATGTCAAAGTTTGGTTCCGGCGTTAACCGCCCAATAGGCTTGTAATCACAGTTTTTTTCCCTCTACTAAAACAAGTTCAATAGTTAATCTTTTTGCAACATTTTTTAATATTTTTAAGTTAATTATAAAATAATATTTATTTATAAATAATTTTAACCCTTTAACAAAGCACATATATCTTACCTACTTAATATAATAAATTATATCTAAACTAAAACTCGAACTAAAATCTTAGACTTTTTGTACAATTAACCTAACATGGTTTTTTTAGATAATCTGAATTAGAATAACATACTCTATAAATATATACATAAATTTATTTAAATTTAAATTTAAAATTGAAATAAAACGATACCTTAAAATTAAACTAAAATACTAAAGAAATTAAGCTTTTAGATTTTAAAAATTCTTGGAGTTGAATCTATTCAATTATTAATTATTTACATGGTTTACTAAAATGGTGGCCTTTGCGCCTCCATCAGACGAAAAAGATCAAGCAACGACATGAAATCTGTGATAGTAGCCCATTCTATTCTCAGATCCGTCGGTTCGGCATCTCGTTCAGCGCGCTTTCCCTTTAACCCCGCCTTTTCCAACCCCTAAGTTAACGAACATGGCTTCCTCCACGTCATCTCCGAAACAAACAAATTTTCTTTTCCGATATTTGTTCCCCTTCTTCCAATTCTCACTTTCATTTTTCCTCTCTGATATTATTTGTTTGTTTTTTTCTCTCTTTTAAATCTAATTATTTGCTTTGAAATATCTCTGTTCTACCGCATACCCCCCACAAATATCTTCATTTCGCCACTTGCGTTGGGAGATTTTGGAACTTCCGTTTCGAAGAAAATATAAAAATATTTTGATAGCGAGTTTCCACTATCTACACTACACTCTTTACATTCACTCAATTCTATTTTATTTTTCTAAATTTTAAGTGCATTATTATTGTTGTTGTTTAGCAGATTTGAAGATGGCGGAAAATGGCAAATCTAGAACGGAGAAAGTACCAGCGGCTGCGCATCCGTTAAGCGAAGATCCGACGGAAATCGCTTCGGATATCAATTACCCCGTGCAGTTCAATCCTCATTTCTCGCCGTTCAAGTTTGAGCCTGAACAAGCGTTCTTTGCTACAGCCGAGAGCGTTTGCAGTCGTCTCATCAAAGTATTTAATGTGTCGTCGTTTTGTTTTGATTTCTTTAATTTATTTTCTTTGTAGAAGACTGTTTCTCTAATTATGTATTTTTTGTGTGTGTATGAAGCAATGGGAGGACACTTTAGGGCACTTTGGCAGAGCTAAGCCGAAACAAACTTATTATTTCTCAATGGAATTTCTTCAAGGACGAGCTTTGACTAATGCGATTGGGAATCTCGGCATTGAAAATGCTTACGCAGGCTTTGAAGAAGCTGGGGCATGAACTCGAAGAAATTGTTGAGCAGGCAATTCGTAAATCAATTTAGCCATATTTATTTTGTTAATTACTACCTTTTTTAGACAAATTTATATCAATAATCATGTGAGGATTAACGGAAGAAACCCACTTTAGCTATTAAATTGCATTATTTTGATGACTGGATTTGCAGGAAAAAGATGCTGCACTTGGAAATGGTGGTTTGGGAAGACTTGCTTCTTGTTTTCTCGATTCCATGGCAACGTTGAATTTGCCTGCTTGGGGATACGGTTTAAGGTATAAATATGGGCTTTTCAAACAGCGGATCACTAAACAAGGACAGGAGGAAATTGCGGAAGATTGGCTTGAGGTTGGTTCAGCTTATCGCACCTTGAAGTTGCATAGATTCCCTGGAATATACACTGATGTTTCTGTTTTGATTGGGATTTTTTTTTGCAGAAGTTCAGTCCTTGGGAGGTTGTTAGGCATGATCTAGTGTATCCTGTCAGATTCTTTGGAAGTGTTGAGGTTAATCCAGATGGGTCGTAAGTGTTAATTTAAGACATGTTATGCTCTGCTTGGTTGATATTTTAACTTGTTTTTGTTTTAAACTTACTAAAAAGTTGCAAAGTTAGTTCATGCGTTTTTAATAAAAATTATGTTCATTTTTAGTTCGCAATTCCTTAATATTATGGTTTTCTCCGATGCTCTTTTCCAATTCAGCTCTTGGGAGCAAAAGCAAGTAGTAAAAGATACAGCCAGATAGAGGCTTAGAACTTTATTAGCCCCACAATATTTTGATAAATTTGAATTTTGCCTTTAAAATTTTTAAAAATTTTAATTTGCCCCCCTCAAGATTTTTAAAAATCCATATCAAGCTTCAAAATTTTAAATATTTTTAATTAAGTTTCCTCTCAAATTTTTAAATTTTTTTGTTAAATCTCTCAAAATTATTAAAAATTTTAGTTAAACCCTCAATTTTTTGAAATTTTATTTTTAAGTCTTCAAATTTTTTAAAAATTTAAGTTGGCCCCCTCAAACTTTGGTTTATTACGCTGGCGTTTTTATGGTCCGAATGTCATAGTCAATTGCTTTGGTTTTCATATGAATATGAATTTCATTAACATTCTTCTGGTCCGAAGAGAAGGTTCGAATCATCAAGGAAAGGCTGCAAGCGGCCCTTGATCAACAAAAGGCCTATGCGGATAGGAAGCGCAAGCATATCAAGTATGAGATTGGTGAAAAAGTGTTCTTAAAAGTATCGTCGTGGAAGGGGATAGTCTGTTTCGGGCGGAAGGGCAAGTTGAGCCCGAGGTATATTGGACCATACGAGGTGATCGAGAGGATCGGGTCTATAGCATATCGTCTAGCCTTGCCTCCGAAGTTAGCATGTATCCACGATGTTTTCCATGTATCCATGTTGAGACGTTATCGTTCAGATCCTTCGCATGTTTTATCGCTCGAAGAGGTGGAGGTTGACACGGATTTGACGTATGAAGAAGAGCCAATGAGAGTGCTTGATAGGGGAGGAATAACCATGGGGTTGAAGAGGCAACTTGAGAGGTCGAGGCCGAGATGAGAGAGTTTTACCCACATCTGTTTCCACTAGGTAAATTTCGATGACGAAATTTTCTTTAAGGAGGGGAGAGTTTTAACGACCCGGGTTTTGGGAATCCGAGGTACGAGCCTCGCGTTTGGGCTATGTTGTTCGGCCTATTAAACCCTTTTTGGGCTTGAGTTGGGAAGATGGCTTGAGGGTATGGGAGTAATTTCATTGCGAGTAAAAAGGAGGAGGGAGAGTTAATTTTCTGCATAATGCAGAAGATGGTGAGATCATCATCCTTGTCCCCTCTCCTTCTCTTCTAAACTCCTTCACCCCCCCCCTCAAATCACCACATCAAAGATTAAATCTTTAGAGTTTGCTGTGGGAATCTCGTTTTGCACCTTAAGGGAGTTGTTTCTAGCTTTGGGAGATCTATCATTCAAGGTAAGTAATGTGGGAAATGGTGGAGGTTGAGGTCTAGTGGGGTTTTAGGGTGAGAACGGGAATGATGTTTTTAATCCCATTTCTAGTTGTTGAATCGTCCTTTGAACTTCTTTTAACCTCTCATCAACGTTGTAACTTGTTTACAACATTTCCTTGTAGTTCAAGAGGTTGGGGAGCATTCAAAGGCCCAAGGGAAGAAAAAGGCTTGAGGTGGAGTTTGAGGTTCCTTTTTAGCTTGTAGTTCGAGGTTAGTACACTTCTAACTTCTAGGTGTTCATGTGCATTATCATTTTGATATGTGTTGCTTGATATATGATGTTTTGATGATTTAAAGCTTGGGTGATCATCTATGGTAAAGCTTGTAATTGTTGATGTTTAATAGTAAAAATGGCTAGAAACTCACCTAATGACTCCAAATAACGTGTAGGAACGTTTTGGGACTTAACTATAGTGATTGATTGAGGGTTTGGTACAATCATGAGCTCCAGGTTTTGAAACCGGGGCTCGAGTACCAGTACAAGGTGGTTGCGTATCGGTACTCCTTCATATTTTGGGGGTCAAATTGTGAGAGGCGTACCGGTACGCCTCTCCGCGTATCAATACCCCTTGTTAGAGCAAAATTTCAGAGAGGCTTTGGTGTACCGGTACACTCGGGGCGTACCGGTACCCACTGTTGCATTGCCTAGAAAGGCTTTGTGTATCGATACGCTAAGGTAGGCGTATTGGTACGAGTAAGGATCAGTACGGGGCGATCCCAGTACCGATATAGGGTACCGGTACGAAACGTAGCTTATCGGTATGGGGCAAGAACTAAATTCTTCCGAACCTAAATGGCGTATCGGTACTCAGCAAGGAGTATCGATACCTAGAAGGGAGTACCGATACTCACCTTAGATTTTAACTATTGGTCAAATGTATTTGTAACTCTAATTAACTTAACTTGTAATGGTCAAATGTTTTATTACTGTATTTGGAGCTCCTTTAACTATTTTGAATGATTTTAAGTAAGCATGGATTTTAATTCTTTGGTTATGACATGTTTGGATGTATGAGATTGATTTTACTAGTTTTTAAAAGTGAAAATTTTATGTAAGTGGTTCGGGCTTGTGACCCAATTGCAGCATTCGAGTTGAAGGTGTTACATGGTATCTTTCCATCTACCTCCAAAATGGTGGGAATATTAACTATATATTCTTGCCTTTTGTTGTACATGTTAAATTGGATGAATATGTCATTCAACAGACATCAGCAGTATGTTAACATAAAAACAAACCTGACATAGACCAAGACCACAAAAACGTTTACTGTGTTCCCAATCTTCCTTGTCAAAGGGATCTTCAATAGAAGCAATTGGGTAATCTAAGACACCAGGAAAGAACAGGAACGGGACAACATTAAAATTTAGTTGAAAAAACAAAGCACAAAAAACAAACAGAATCCCCTACAGCAAAACATAGATACCGCTACAAAGGTCTTTGTACATTTGAATCATATCATCTCCTGACTTGAAATTTTGCCCAGATTTATTTGGAGATTTGAATTCTAAATCATATTTTGTACCTGTTTGAAAATGAAAGAAAAGCAACTCCTATTTATCACAAGCAAGCAATGTCGACAAATGAAAGAAAATCTGGGGACCCAAAATTAGATTCTAAACAAACATGCAATCTGACTAGGGTAAGGCGGTAAGCTTTTGTATATGTACAGTGAAGACTGTAAAAGGCACCTAAATCATACGTTCAGTTAATATCTTATATCCCTACCAATGAATATAATGCAATAGCATTGCATGTTGATGTCAAAATCTCTTACTAAGAGTAGAATAGTTTTTTCTCCCCAAACCTTGTCCCTGGTCTTACATGATTCAGAATGATAATTGAAAATTTTTGAGAAAACATTCATCACCTATGCAAAATTCAGTAGCCGCAACACCAATTCCTATCTTTATTTTATCATTATACCATGTTCTGCCAGTAGCTTCTCGGACAATTCAAATCCTTCTCTTACACTGCCGGAAATGGGAGAAAACCAAACAAAAATTTCAGCCAGTTTCCTAAAGTAACATAAGATAAACTCCATTCTCCCTTACGGGGTTAGGGGCTGACTACATTCATCAATCGTGTGAAAAATGAGGATAGTCAGACTTAATAGTAGTACTTGCCTGGATATGTCAGGAGTGAAGCCACCATCTTCACCAACATTACACCCATTTGCACCATATTTTTTTGTAATGACAGCCTGCTCTCCTTTGCAATAAAGAATCAGTATATGCATGACATTTCCAGTGCAAATTACTTGTAAGAGAGTTTACCATGAAAATATTAAGGTTGACCAATTTAAAGTTTCTACACATGATTAGACTTGATGGCTCTTTATAGTTTTGCATTTTTTTTAAGAAAATGGTTTTCTATAGTGTTACCCATAAACTGATGGTTATTGGTATTCCTCACTAGCAGCGTTGCAAAGTTCAAGAAGAATCATGCATGTGTTAATTGGAAACATGTCAACGACAGTATATCAAGTTATCAACTTATTTACAATGAGAGAAGAACAACCATAAGATTAAGTAGTGATCACCAAAAGAATAACAGACCAGACACAGAAATAGAGAATAAACCACGGCAATATTCTCAAAGAAGATTTATTTTTATAATCAAGTTATCATAGTAAATTTCCTAGATTGTTATAAGACTCAAATTTTTGGCATAATACCAAAAAATGCCCCTAACGTTTGATTGGATTGTCATTTTGGCCCCTATTTGTTTTTTGAAGCAATTTAGCTCTCAACGTTTTATTTTTTGTCAAAATGGCCTATCTGCGAATGAAAACTGTTAGTCATCCAACGGTAAATGGCTTGAAATGATATGACAAACCTACATAGCAGTGCACGTAGCGATAGCAGTGTCATATAGGCAAATATGCTGACTTTATAGAATGACATATCAATCAAAAAATAAATTTATAAAATTGTACAAAATATAAAATATTATTTTCTTCTGACGTGTCATTCTGCCAAGTCATTTCAAGTTGTTTATTGTCAATTGACTAACAGTTTTCATCCGCAGAGAGGCTATTTTGACCAAAAATAAAACGTTGAGGGCTAAATTGCTTAAAAAGGAATAGAGACCAAAGTGACAATTCAATCAAACGTTAGAGGGATTTTTTAGCATTATGCCTAAATTTTTTAAAGGCAAACTTTCTTGCTTTATATCTTATGAGCCAAAGAAGATGTTTGTGATGAGCATGTAACTTAAAACTAAATCCAAAGGCTGCACAATTTGGTTCAACAAAATCACCTTCAAGTGATGATAGGTCTCAGAGCCCATTTGCAAAGCTTCCTCAAATTTGCCTGCCCCTGTTGGGAGAATCATTATGTCCTGATAGCATAACCCCATTCAACTCATACAGATAGAAGAAAGTTTTCAGATACAAAAGAATCTAAACCATCATGCAGTCGGATGTGAGGCATTTCACAGAAGCCAGGAATCATAATCATAAAAAATGCTTAGATAGTGGGGGCTCCTATAAGCTTTTGATGAATACAAGCAAAAGATCAATCATTCACAAAATGCTATGAACTTATCCTTAGGGTTTAAACCTATATACAGCATCTACCTGAACGGGAAGGCTATTCCCAGAATGCTTTCCACCACTGATAACTGTGAAGGCAGGGACAAGAAGGGTTGAGTTGGCTTTACCATAAATATCAGCTATGTGTTTGTAAAGAGGAACCTGAATTCTACTTAGGTTAAAATTTTTTGAATAGAAATCGATATTTTCTAGCATAGAAATGCAAAATTGAAAAATATATTGAGAAATGATACCTCTTTTTCAGCAGCCCCAGCTCTGCATGCAGCAATAGACACAGCTAATATAGCATTTGCTCCAAGTTCACACTGTGATAAAATTCAAACAAAGAACCATAATGCAACAAATCCTGTAAATTAGCATTATAATGTGAATCATCCAGCCTAAAATATAAAATAAAGAGATCTACAAATTGGTAAGGAAAAGACTGGAACTATAATTTCTTCATATTCTGTAAATTTACCTCCTCATCTAGAATCCCTACAGAAAAAAAATTCCCACGTTTTAACTCCACCCAGACCAGATGCCAGGTGGCAGGCTCGTAAAACAATCTCTAGGTCACAATCTAGTGTACTTTTAAAATGGTTTGATTTTTAAAAAGCGCATGTAAAGTGAATAGCTAAATTAACCCGAGTTTTGAGAAAGAAAGAACTGTACCTTCTTTTCTGTCTATCATGGCTTGATCAATTTGAGGCTGAACCGTTGGATCCATACCAAGAAATGCTTCAGATATTTTCTCATTGATGTTCTTAACAGCTTTTGTTACAGCATTGCCAAGATATATTCCCTTGTTCCCATCTCTCAGTTCAACAGCCTCGTACCTGAGATGAAATTGTCAGAAGTAAAACATCATCATGGCATTTTAATTCTAGTTTCAAAATAATTTTCCAATAACAATTTAAGCACAATAAAAATTAAATTGACTAGTAAAATGATCCGATTTATAGCAATGCATTTCCATATGAATTAGAATTAAATTGCCCAGTTCGTGTAATTTCTAAATTCTGAAACAAACAAAAAAGAACTCTTCAGTTGTTCCCCATTTCTCTTTATAAGCATAAATAAAAGATTTGATCATGTATAATAAATGAAAACATAAGATGTGATTCTAAAAGTTCTACTTTCCACTGCACCGACATTAAATTTTCTATCAGCAAGCAAACAAAGCAGAAAATAAGAAAACACAAAAGAAGAAAAACGAGAAATAAAAATTACATTGCACTGGAGTCGCCGCTAGGCACAGAAGCACGGAACATCCCTTTGTTAGTGAACAAATCAGCTTCAACAGTAGGAATTCCTCTGCTGTCGATAATCTGCCGAGCTTTTACCTTCGTTATCACTGAAGAAACTGCTTTTTTCATATGGTTAGACTGCAAATTCATTTAAAAGACAAAAAAATCAGTATCAAGACAAAAAGTGAAGCAAATTAAAAGTTTACAGCGAAAAAGAAACAGATAGAAAGTTACAATGAAGAGAACGAGATCGGAAGTTTTCCCTCGGACGGCGGCATTGACGGCGTCTTCGATTTTGCGAGAGAGCATATGCTTGTCAAGGTACTCTTGAACCGACATTTTTATAGACTCTCCATTCGACGGCGATATCGAAGCGGTAAAGATCTGACGGAGATGCTTTGCCTTCTGAGCTTTGATCCCTATATAGCACAGTTTTTCGATATTCGAGTGCTAATCTTTTTTGTAATCAGAATGTTCACTTTAAAAAAAAGTTTAAATAAAAATTAGGGGAGTATATTTTTTTTTAATTTTAGCTTGCTAAAAAGTATTTTTTATAAAAATAGGTACTTAAAGTTTTAAAAATTTTAATTTTAGGTGTTTAAAATTTTAAAAGTTATAATTTTAGGTATTTAAAGTTCAAAAGTTATAATTTTAAGTGTCTAAAATTTCTGAACGGCGTGCCACGTGTCAAGCATTGATTGATTAAAAAAATTAACCTCTATTAATAATCAGACACCTAAAATTATAATAGTTTTTAAAATTTTGGGCGCCTATTTTTATAAAAAAAATACTTTAGACACCTAAAATTAAAAAAATACTTTAATTTTCAGGGAATATTTCCATTTCGCTTCGCGGTTTCTTGGGCCGATCGGGGGAGATTTGGACTAAGGTCAAATGGGTTTCAAGTCTTTAGCCTGTGCCGGACTTTGGGAAAATTTTGGGCCGTGCTCATAGGGTTATAAGGCTCTCTAGTCTCTTCTCTTGTTGAATATTAGTACTAAATTTTCTCTTAATAGGCAGTTTTCCTAGCCGTTACAAAAATCAGTGTTAAACCAACCGGCAAGCCAGCCTCGTAAACTGAATAATGAAAGCAAAGCTATTGGTTCAAAAATATAATAATAACTAATACAGTGAAGAACAGCTCAGCTCTTCGATTTGAATCCCATTATAAAACCTCCCTAATAATGCACTCTAAAAGTACACCCATCAACTTCGACCTAAAGAATCCGCTTGATAAAAATTTAAAAAAAAAATCCGAAGAAACCTCGGTGACCAACAAAAATGCGTGAAAATCCTTCATATTCAAGGTGGGCAATCGGAGCCAAGTTCTGGGAAGTTGTATGAGCCGAACACGGCATAGATCCAACTGGGCGTTACAGTGGAGACTCAGATCTTCAGCTCGAGAGGATCAATGTAAGTGTTCCAATTGGTTTTTTTAACAGAGTTCTAATTGATTTATGCTTTGTTTTTGCTATAGGATCATTGATTTTGCATTTGATTGCTGACTATACTTTGATTTACTTTCTTTTGCCTTGCATCTTTGTAATATCGTTTTTGATCTATTTACAGTTGGTGATTTGAATCATCTAATATCGGCAACAATGTCTGGAGTTCCCTCGGCTCCACTTTTTCATGGTCGGTTTTGCGCCTCTTACTTCGAGAGGATCCCAACAATACCGAGCTCTAACCGTTCCTGAGCTCACTCAACAAATGTGGGACGCAAAGAACATGATGTGTGCGGCTGATCCACGACACGGCCGTTACTTGATGGCATCGGAAGTGGATGAGCAGACGTCGAATGTTCAAAACAATAACTCATCCTACTTTGTTGAATGGATTCCCAACAATGTGAAATCGACAGTGTGTGACATCCCACCAACTGGTCTCAAGATGGCGTCAACGTTCATCGGGAATTCGACCTCAATACAGGAGAAGTTTAGGCGCGTTAGCGAGCAGTTTACAGCTATGTTTAGGAGGAAGGCTTTCTTGCATTGGTATACAGGTTAAGGCATGGATGAGATGGAGTTTACTGAGGCGGAGAGCAATATTGAATGATTTGTTCTCAGAGTATCAGCAGTACCAAGATGCAACAGTTGATGAAGAAGAAGAAGATTACGAGGAAGACGAAGCTGAATATGAGGAGGACTAATGAGAGGATGCAAAACTTTTGAATTCAACTTCCACTTCATTTTTCTTATTATTGTGAAAGAATTGTTCATTTTCTTGTTTATGGAATTTTAACTTGCACTCCAAATTATGGTTTACTCTTCCATTTTCCTAAGTTAAACTACAGTCCATGATGAATAAACGAATGTTAAAATTTGAACTCCAATTTTTTTTTTCAGTTTCTACCTTTTAAAAAATAAAAATGTTAAAAGTTCAAATTCCTAATTATTTCTCAGATACTACTATCTTTTGAAAATTATTTTCAAATAAACGAATCATACTAGTCCCCGGGTTCATCCCCTCAAATTCAAGGATCGTGTTGTTTCTAAATTCAGAATCCATGCAAGATAAAGAACATCTTCACCTGTAGTTCGAAACACTGGTGATGCCCTCAAACATTCGTCATGCAAATTTGAGCCCAGAGCTTAGCTCCATTGATTCAAGCATTCATACTTAAAAGACCGCATCCGGAAGGATCAACATTCATCGCAACCATTATCCTATCCCATGGCCTATTTTGTATAAAAAAAATCTCACAAGGAAACACTAAAAAAGAGCCTAATTCGAATGCTTAATCAAGGCCTTATGACAGGTTTGATGCAAGGTAAAACTCCCTAAAACCATTTAGTTATGTTACTCGGACTCAGATGTGAGTTGCAGATGAACATGTTCAAGATTTTCATGTATTTGAAGGGTTTTTGGAGAATGTTATCCTATACCAATGCTTGGATATGTGACAGATACGGGTGTCTAACATGGATACTTCAAGACAAATGTAACATAGCCTTTCAGAAGGCTCACCCTATAATCCAAGGAGCAAAGTGTCATGCATTGTAGCACAACTATGCGAGAAAATTTAAAAAACACAAGGTCTTAAAGTACTAGCTTGGCAGCACAAAGTTGCAAATATCTTTATAGTACCAGATTCTACAAAGTCTGCCGACTCTTGAAAGGCTTTAGTGCTAGGAGTGTCCGGAAACCTTGTATGTCTTGTGGAAGATATACAAGGCTATAGTAGCGCAAGGAAAGACATTCAATTAACATACAATTAGTCCATGAACATAGTCTAAAATTGTGCTCAAGTTTTTTTCAGTGTATAGAATCAATCACACGTCTTGCATTAACTGCAGCCATTTGCCTACAATGGTCTATGTTCTAAAGTCAAAACAATCACACAAGATATTTGTAGATATACCGCCATGCAATGCAGCGGAGAGCTAAAACGCGCACAACATAGATACTCCTCTCGGGCAAGAACACCAATCCGGAGTACTTTCTGCAAGGTAGACACAAAGGAGAAAGATGGTAACTTGAAAATGACACTCGTACAGAAATAATAATAACCAATTCATTGCTGAATCAAAAGATTGAAACACTAAAAACAATCAGAAGTGATAACATTTGTGCACCAAAAAGCTTCACAACGCAAAATAGAAGGTTTTACCTAACAAAAGAGGAAAGTAACTCGCTAAGTATGGAGATAATTAGCAGCCATCATCAGCTCAAGCGTAAGTTCAGGTTCGATGTGGAACTCAGTCTCTTTACCCCTGAAAAAATTATATCTTTTTTTAAGCATAAAACAAAAAATAGGAAGAGCTAATCGCAACTCAATGTTAAAAACATAGAAACACACCTGATAAGAGCAATCAACAAAAGTAAAAAAGTTCTTTGCATAAGAAAATAAGTTTGATGGGTTAAAGAATTTCAATAGTTGTGAAAATACCATACCGCACTTAAAGAGGATATACAAAGAATTTTCTATCTCTGGAAAATATTTAGGCTCTACTTGGTACGAAAGATGGAAAGGAGTGAGATGAAAATTTTGTTAATCTAATGGTTAAGCTATAAAGAAAATTATTATAAATCTCAACAATTTGATTACCAAACTTTCCATCCCCGCTCCATTGCATCCTTCATGTCAAGCAAAGCCTTAATACGTATAATCATCCGCGTGGAAGTTAACTACCACACAAGAAAAGGATACCATGCTCAACGATCCCACGCCCACAGCAAATTCCATAATTTCAAGTGAGTTCAATTCACCCATACACTAATGCTTATATCCAGATCCGGAAATTTCAAGAAAAGGGAAAGTATTTTGGCTTGTTCATATCTCAATAAAACGTGTTATGCTATCATTGGGAAATACATTTCGCAACACGCAGAGCAAATAATCTTTTTATAGCAATGAAACATTTGTCTGTTGATTCACATTTTAACTACAACTCCCCCCCCCCAAAAAAAAAAAAAAAAAACAGAAGGAGCCACTATGAATGGCCAAAGACTTCATTAAAACGCTGCCATCTGGTTCCAAATAAGAACAATGAAAGTCTTCCCACCATATAATTTGATAATTCACTTCCAACATAATCAAGACAAAGAGCTTTCCTAGAGAAAATCAACCAGTTGGTCATAGTTTAACAACATATTCATCCTCATAAAGCTACAATTCATGGAATTTCTTTCTAAATGACAGCAAAACAGACATTGATAGGAGCTCATGAAACTAAAAGAACAATCAAGAATAAAGAAAACCCAAACCTGGAATATTGAAGAGACCAATAAAAATACTGGCAAATCTTCTCAAGAATCACAGAACTTATCTCCGGAAAAGTCACTTCCCCATGCTCCGCCTCCGCAAACCCACCTTCATCATCATCACCCAAAACATAAAAGAAAGTTCAAAACTAGACCTTTCCAATCAAGAAACAAGCAAGAACCCAGAGAACCCAATTCCCCAGAAAGATCGAATAACAAGGAATGAAAAGAAATAAGACCTGGAGAAGTAAGCATGTTACGGATGGTTTGAGAAACCATGGCAGCTTCCTTGTCGATGACAAATTCCATCCCTTCAGCGCTGATGAGTTTCACAGTGTCCTCTTTCTTCATCTTTCCTTTGAGATCGGAAGAGATTTTAGACAATTGGTCAGAGGCTTTCCGGTGATAATCAGATTTGTTGGCAGTTAATTCTTCGGGCCGATGATCGGAAATGGAAACTTGTAATCTAAATGGGTATTAAAAAAGGATTGGGTGGAGTTTTAGATTTCATTCTCGGGTGGCAAGCGTGATGCACACGTGAGGATGTTTGGGTATTGAGTTTACCCTCGCATCACATGACTTGGGTTGGGGGATTAAGAATACCAGTATAAAGCAACGGCTCAAATCGTAATTCAAAGATGAAAGCATTCGATTAAGGTTGCGTTTAACATTATTTTTCAAACTAAATTTTAATTTAAAAAGTTGGTTTGAGACAAAAAACAATGCTAAACAGATAACTTTTGAAAAGTGTTTTTCAACACAAGCATAAAAGCTGAAATTTTTAACTTTTGCGGTTGGAGAAGTGCTTTTGGAGGTCAAATTACAATTTAAACCTTCATTTGCTATTGTTTTATTTATAATTTATAAATTTATATTTTTTTACAAATACATAATTATATGATTCATTTATTAATATTTTTATATTTTATCATAATTTATTAATATTTTTCAAAAGCACTTTTGGAGAAAAAACTTGTTTTGAAAAGTGCTTTTCAACCCAACCGTATTTATTAATAAAAATATTTTATATTTTTATAATAATTTAAGCTGATATATTTCATATATTATAACATTGAAAAATTTTTAATATCATATATATATACATACACATATATATAACTTACAATATCATGTCTAATGTAATACCCATTTCCCGTATTCAGCTCAGAGATAACACAAAACATTTGTATAACCCTCTACATTTGTAACACAGTAAAAAAATTGATTCTTCTAAAAATGTTACAATATATTTAGTTTCTATTTACAAATGTAGTTAATCGCGTATAGTTTAAATGTAATATTTTAATATTCAAATCGAGTTTAATTTCAAACAACAACTTATTAATTTAATTTAACTTTATATAATTAATAAAACTGCCTAAAAACTGTATGATTTAAAATTCATCCATTTACCACATAAAATACAAATTCTATCAGAGCAGTCATATCATTTTAATATGCGTGCCAACTAGTAAATATCAAACAGTGTCAAAATATATCTTACTGATACTAGTGTACATGTTATTGATTGACGATGTCCGTTTATGCTCCTTACTCTAACCATTTATTCTTTCTTACGTTTAAAACAGTTACACGCTAAGTATTTACTTAGTGAGGCAATAATTCGAATTCAAGTGCAATTGTCATAATATCAATATTACTGATTAACAATGCATATGATCACCTTACCATTATATGCTCGTTAACATAAATAAATATGTATATCAAAGTGATAAGATTAGATCTTACCAATACCGTTGTCATTCCATCCGTAAGCTTTCAATGCTTACCAATACCTTTTTCACATTTCTATCTGCAAGCTTTCAAGCTTATCTTCCTGTTTCTTTTTTATTTCTTTCAATTTATTTATCCCAAGGTATCGAATTAAGAGATTCTATGTACACGAGTCATCCCCTCATACCCAACCTTTCTTGAGTATGTATATTATTTGCACTCTACCGGGAGTGCTTAGCACTGAAGTGCTTTTGTATACTTACCGGAGTATACAACATATCCCTCATTGAGTTTTTATGAAATTACACCGAAGTGTTTAGCACCCGTAGTAAGTCTGTATACTCAAACCATGCATGAGTATACTCCCCAATGAGTATTTATAATATTTGCATTTTACCTGAAGTGTTTAGAATATCTATACAGTTGTTTATGACCCTGTGGATATCCAACTATACCATCGAACCTCCATATCATACATTGGGCTTTATTTCATTATTTAAGTCATAAATGGCAACATATATCAATATATATCAACATTTAACAGTTTATAGCCGAAATAACATTCATATTATACCATCATCAATAACTAGTGATCAATGCATTTATTTTCAACATTTGACATATTTAAAATATGTCAAATATATGATCAATGACATAAATATCATGACAATATATAAACCAGGTAGATTCATTGCAAGTTCTACCGGTGATGTATGAAACATCCATGTATAATGTTATGTATGCATTGAACTCACTTGGGCCATTTATTAGTATGTCTCACTAAGTCCTCTTTGATCATTTCCTTCATTGTACCTCGAACCTCCCTTGATTCGAACTTAACTTCATAATTCAAATAAGTAAAATATTTGTTAGATCCCAATCTAACAATATCTTAGACATATTGTCCAAAATAATAATTCGAATACAAAATCTCCAAACGTTTTCCTTTCTTCCTTGTATTGTTCAAAAATTCATTATGGTCCTTAGTAACCACTTTGAACTTCCATTAACCCCTTTCAAGCTTACAAATCAACCTTAGATACAAAGTGTATCAATTCTCATTTTTTGGCAGTTTGCAATACCTTCGAAGAAATATTTCTATAAAATAATCTATAACTCAGAATTCGACTCCGTTTGTTCTGAAAGAAACTAGATTCGATAAGCTTTTCAACCATATAAATTAATGTCCCAAATTCAACTTGTACGATTTATGGAAAATTTTCAAAGCCAGTTACAGTGCTGAAATTCGAAACAGACTGATGTTCTATTTTTTTTACCTTTCGTCACTTAAAAATTCATATTTTTTGACTCGGAACTCGAAATCAGACTACGTTTGTTGGAAACGAAACTAGACGAACAAATCTTTACATCGCTATAAAATTCACCATCTAACCATTTTTGTAGAATTTATGGTGAATTTTCAAAGTTACTGCCATAAACCAGTTTTTCTACACAGCTTCCATAAACAACTTCAACTTTTATACTAACCTCTCCTTACTTTTATACTTTTCAATTTAGTCCAATCACTAGCTTTAAACCACCAACTCATCACATTCTTCACCAAATAATTATTCACAATAATTCTCCTTAATTTTCCTTCTTTACCGAAATAGTCATTAAAATGCAAAGATAAGGATCCAAGCTTCTTAACTTTGCAATTTGGTCCTCAATTCAACATTACTACCTTAATTCCATTATTACTACTAAAAATAAGATTTAACCCCAATACAAAACTTTAATTTTGATTTAGTCACTTAACTTTGACAAATTGTCAAAATGGTCACTAATTCAATTCAACATCAATTTGGCATTCTAACTTTATTTTCTTATCTCTAACATCATTAATAACACAAATACACTCCAAATTCTAAAAATTCAGATTTGGTCCTTCAACTTTTCAAGTTTCCGAAATGGTCCCTACACAATTTAACTTAGGGTTTTGCTTACAAACAACAATTTAAGCTTACTAGATCATTATTTCAACATCACAAACCCTAAATTAAACTTGAATCCATAAACCCTAATCATCTTCATGAAAATCAAAACATGTAAAACTTAAATCCCAACTCAATATCATGATTTTAACATCATACTAGCTTGATTTCAACTTAAATTCAATCATGGAATCATAAAATCTCAAACTTTGTAGTTGAAGATATTACCTGAAAATCGTGTTTCGGAGCTTGAATCGAGCTTGGAATTTTTTCTCTCTTTCTTTCCCTAGCCCTCACGTTTGTTGCTGGAAAAGATGAAATTCATCTTTTCACCATTATTTTACACATATATTTATTAAATAAATATTAAATTTATTTAATAGTGAAATTACAATTTTGCCCTTTTTATCCAATGGTTGAGCTTGATTTTATCATCAATCAAGGGCCAAGATTTAATCTTCCACTTTCTATTTCCAAAATTGCCCTTATAACTTTTTAAATATTTCAAAATTGTCATTGGGGCCAAATGACCAATTTGCCCTCCAACTTGTCATTATTTACTAGTTTGTTTCCAAATTGTCATTCCATTAAAATCTAACTAAATCTAGTTAGAATTCAACCAACCATAATAAAATATTCATAAAATAAAATTTTATGACTTTTCCATAGCTTTCGGATCATTCTCCAAAATTTCCATTCGATCCAATATACCGATAAATAATTCTTTACTTAGAAATAAATTGTAGGATTCATCTTGAATCAAACTAAAAATATTTCCAACACTAGGAATTGACTTTTATAACCTTTCTCTATCATATGGAAAAATTTCAAAATTTCCCAGTTCGGTCCGGGTATTCGAATTTCACTTAAACTTTAATTGCGATTTTCCCAATAATCGAAGTATCAGATCGAACCAATAATTCCACATTCGATTCACACCATTAGGTGATCTGTTTATTTATGAAATAAAAGCCCTTAACTTTTGGGAAATTACAACTTTAGTCTCCAAACTTTTCCAAAGTTTATACTTTAGCCATAAAATTTTCAAAATTTACATTTTGGTCACTACCTTTTTAAACTTCAATTCCCATTCCAATTTTCCTTGGAATTCAACCAAATTTCAAGAATATCTTTTTCAATTCACTATCTATTATATGGGACCTTTAAACCTTAGAAATTTCCTTTCCAAAACTCATAATTACAGAAATCCTAACTTTCGCATTTTTGTCATTTTAGTCACTAAGTTAGCTTTTAAGCTATTATCTTAGTGCTAAATGACTCTTAATCAACTTAGTAAATTTTGGGGTATTACATCTAAAATGGTCATTTATCTTCTTAAAAGTACTTTTTGGCAGCAATGCCAGACACTAAAATCTTACAGCCAAATTTTTAAATTTCCTTTTTAAAATCTCTTTCCGACAGCACTTTTAAAAACCACTTTTCAAAAGCAATGCTAAACTAGCCCTAATTGAATTCTAATTTGATTTGTGGTATTTTAGATGAATAATCTTTTCCAAATTAACAATGTACTTAATCATTTGTAATATACATTGGTACAATTTTGAATGTTTTGTGAGTTTATAACCTCAGTTTATATGAATATTTAAATTATTTTAACTAAAATTATATAATTGAATTACTTTTACTTTTTATGTGCATAAGTAGTATTAAAAGCTCTCAGTTGACATCCTCTCTTTCCTCTAGGTTGTTAGTTAAAGACCCAATAAGAGCAAAATTATTATTTCTCATATCCTAGGTAGAAATTGTTCAAAAAAATAGTGTATTAAGTGTCAACATTCTCTAGAGCAACTGATTGAAGCTTTTAGTTGACACTCTCTCGTATCACTTAGGTTGTGGGTTCAAAACTCATTAGAGCAAATTCTCCCTCCCCCTTCCCTAGGTAGAAATTTTTAGACATTTTCATTCTGATCATTAAACTTTTAAAATTTTCATTACAATGATTAAATTTTAAATTCATTTCATCACGGTCATTATTATTAGTTGTCATTGAAAATATTGACACGACACATTAGATTCTTCTTCCTAAAGCCGCTAAAGCTCTAAAATTGTAGCATCTGTCAAGTCTAAATTTTCGATGAATGGAGTAGATTTCCATTAATCCCAATAAAGAATAATTTATTTGGAAAAAGAGTAACATAGTTAGATTTTAAGTTGATTAAACGGTTAACAATGATAAAATAAAAAAGGCTTTAATTTTTATTAGATCAAAGCCTCTTTTTCATCGTTGTTTTCTATTATCATTCATCTTCGATAAAAAAATCACCAAACTAATCATCTTTTTTCCCTTCAATTCGAAATTGTCATAAATCCTTCTGTCTCATCAAATTCCAATTAGTTATAATTGAACTTAAAAAGTTGAAACTTAATTGTCATTTCAATCATTGGATCAATTTGAAACTACTATATTAATTTTATGACCAAATGAATCCTTCCCATTGTTAAAATTGATTGTCAACTACTTTGTTCACCGAAAATTTAACCTTGATGGCGGTTGTAAATTTGAAACTCTAGCTACTTGAAAAGACAATTTAATATGTCACGTCATCATTTTTAAATACAATAATTATAATAAAAACTAATTTAGTGATTGGAATGTAAACTTCAATGATGAAATGTCTTAAAAATTTCGTGATTAATAGTATAATTTGTATTTAATTTAATTGACAGAAATGTTAATCAATTGTTTAGGTGGTGTAGTCGGTTATCACGTTAGTTTTACACGCTAAACACAAATATAAATTCATACACATTTAATAAAATTTATGTACATTGGATAAACAAAATTATTTAAATCCAAATTTTTAAAAAAATATTTTTTATTTTTTATAAGATCATCTTTTGTGTTAGAATATTTTATTTATTTTTATTTTAATTATAATGTGTAGTTGAAAACTTATCCCTTCCCTTCCATATATATAAACATAATTATTTTTTATTTTAATTATAATGTGTAGTTGAAAACTTATCCCTTCCATATATCTATATAAACATAACAATTAATGAACTTACAAATGCAAAAACAAAAACAATTTGATAAAAGCACGGAAACAAAGAAAAAACGTATTTGATTTTTCAATTACAATGAAAAAAAGTTGAAAACTTCCCCCGGTTCTCCCTCCACCACTTGTTGGAATTTTTATCAAAGATTTTTTTATAAGTTATAATTAAAAAATAATAGAATCACCAATAAAATTTAAATCATAATACATAAAAAAAACACAAAATCTTAAAATTTACTAATTTTTATTTTAAATGTATTAAAAAAAGAGCACATAGAGAGTGCCCAGATTCCATTCGACACTCTGTAGTCTGTACTAATCTCGTGGTCCTTATTTACTTGCCGTCTATATTAACTCTCTGTGTCCTTACTTGTCCTCCTCTCTCTCTCTCTCTCTCTCTCTCGATCTCGATCTCGAACAAACAAAACGCAAAGATTTCATTTTTTTTTTGGGTTGAAAACCCCATTTTGTATTGTCAGTATCTTCTCACTTCCAAGCTCTCCCATGGCTTCCATCATTGAGTCTGGCTGGCTGGTAAGTGTAACCTTCCTTTCTTCTTGTTTTTGCCCATTGCTTGTTTTGGATCTGTCATTGTTTGGTTTGTATGTTTTTTGGGATAAGAAAAAGGTTGTTGATTTGATGGTTATATGCGATTTGTTAGCTTTTCTTTATTTATTTTCTTTTGCCTGTTTTTGGATTGTGACATTCATGGTACATTTTAGATGGTAGATGTTGGAAGTTGATGTTTACAAATTACAGTACAATAAAACAAGATTTGATTGATACATGTTCTTTGTTTGTCATGCCTCTCATATGCTGGGATTCATTTAAGCCACCATAGTCTGAATACAAACAATCCGCAGATTGACATTGATTTGAGTTTTGAATCCTAGTCCCCAATTCACCATAGTTTTAATGCCATTGATAAGCATCTGAAAATGTAATCCAGGCTAGAGAATCTTGTTTATCAATGTTGAATGTGTTTCTTCCAAGTGATTTTTGAGATCCTAAGTTTTTAACCATTTTCCTTCTTCTTTTATTCACTCTAAATGCAAATTTGTCCGTTATTTTCTTATCGGTTTCATTCATCCGCAACAAAGGATCATTAATGGATCTTTGATTGAATTTCTCTACTTGTGTTTATTCATTATATTAGTCTACAGCAGTGTATCTTCAATGAATCTTTGATTTATTTTTTCAACTGTTTAGGCAAAAAAATTGTCTAATTTTGCTTACTCCTCTTGATGCGTAGCTTGTTAATTAGTTTGAGAAATATTGTGCTCGTATTACGTTCATGATTGCTAGGCCCTCAAAATGTTGTTTTTGTACCATGCAGTATCTAATCACACATTTCAGTGACTTCCAACTAGCTAGTTTGGGAAGTTTCATTCTTCATGAAAGTGTTTTTTTCTTATCCGGACTTCCATTTATATATCTTGAAAGAGCTGGATTGCTAAGCAAATACAAGATTCAGGTTCACTGCATCTTCTTTGCTGCTATTTTTGTCGACTATTACTAGTTTTCTAACATTAATTCGGCAAGGGAGAGCGACGGGGTTGGGTTGTTCATGATGAAAAAACTAGTTTTGTCTGTAATCGTTGTTTCTATGCAGACAAAAAACAATAGCCCTACTGCTCAGGAAAAATGTATCACTCGCCTGCTTTTTTATCATTTTAGCGTCAACCTACCGCTTATGATTGTCTCGTATCCTGTCTTCAGATTCATGGGAATGAGAAGTAGTCTACCATTGCCATCCTGGTATTTTCAGGTTCTTTATATGCTAGAGCTTATATTTTCCTCAATTTGTACCTCATTCGAACATAATAGCTTTGAATTATATTACCTATCCTGGGTATACCCTCCGTAAATTAAAGTATCGGTTCTGGAGGTCTAATTGATTACATCGCTATTTGGTTCCACAGGAAAGTGGTCCTAACTCAGATAATATTCTACTTCATCCTGGAGGACTTTGTGTTTTACTGGGGACATCGTGTTTTACATACAAAATGGCTGTACAAGCATGTACACAGTGTCCATCACGAGTAAGTCCGAACATTAGGTGGTTGTACTAGTTAAAACTAGGAGCAATGTTATTCATGCTAGGTTCTTCTGCATGTGCTAATCGGAAAATTATACAAACTATACAGATACGCTACACCATTTGGACTGACATCAGAGTATGCTCACCCTGCCGAGATATTGTTCCTTGGCTTCGCCACAATTGTTGGCCCTGCCATAACTGGCCCGCATCTGATTACTCTCTGGTTGTGGATGGTTCTTAGAGTCCTCGAGACAGTTGAGGCACATTGCGGCTATCATTTTCCATGAGCCCTCTCCAACTTTCTACCTTTATATGGGGGGTGAGTTCTGCGTTAGCTTATTGCTTTGCTCCATGAGTGTACGTAGTTCTATTGTTTTATCTTTTACCCATCAGCTGTGAAGTAATTGTTAGTACTTTCACTTTTCCAGTTCTGATTTTCACGACTATCATCACCGTTTGCTTTATACGAAATCTGGCAACTACTCATCCACATTCGTATACATGGACTGGTGAGTTTTTGGATTTATTGTTCGAATCATTAGCATGTTTCCCATGGCCAGATTGTAGGTTATGGGGATTGCCACTATATTTGTCTGATTATAGAAGTGGGTGAATTTTTTTTATGGATCTTATATGCTGCTGCCATTTTGTCTGTTTTTTAGACATTTCCATACATGAAGCGTATTTTGGTCCGATTCTTCTTTTTTCTTCAAGTACCCTTGCCCGACACCCATGTTTCATTTAAATGGAGGGGGGGGGGTCGTTATTGTACTGACTATTGGCGAGCACCCTGTAAATTCTTTCAGGATATTCGGTACCGATAAAGGCTACAGAAAATTGAAAGCACTAAAACACAACGGAGTCGAAGATGACAGGAAGCAAACATAATGGGGAATGGATGTCTCGGAAAAAGGTCGTCTTTGCATCTTTTTGAGATCCCCTGTTCTCGTGGTTAATTGTTGTTCATGTTTACGGCTATATGCTATGTAGAATCATTGGATATGTTTTCTTTTGACGTTTTACGATCCCATCACTTCTGTGCGTGAATGAAGTTGCTGTTCCACTCTAAGGTAACCACTTTTTTTTTTCTTCTTCCTTTTCTTCTTTGAAATCATTTTCTAAGGTAACAATTGTAGATTTTGGAGGTTGAATGTTTGAACAATGTACAATGATTTGATATTTGTTGGTTTTAATGGGAATTTGATGCATTCAACGAGATAATACCATCACACAAGTAATAAAGTATATAAATTATAGGCCCTAGTTTGAATGCAAATTTTGGATTCGAAAAGGATTTTGAGTTAAAATTGAATCACTATAATAATTTATGGAAAATACTTTAATAATTTTAAGGTTTAGAGGTTTAGGTTTAGGAGTTTAGGTTTTTAAGATTTATAGTTATTTTTTTGAATAGTAAGGTATATAGTTAAGGGTGTTAGAGTTAAGAATTTAGGTTTTAGATTTTATAGCTTAAATATGAAAGGTTGTGAAAGTAATTTTTTATACAGCTTGTGTATCAAAATATAACTTATAATTTATACATAATAATATGATTAAAATAAGATATGACAGAGATAAATAATTCACATCATGCGTGAAAAATAATATGTATATAATTAAAGGAAAAATGATACACGTACCCTATAAATTAAATTTTAGTTTATACGTGTTTTTTAATTTTAGGGATTAGGATTTTAGTTTAAGGTTTAAAGTTTAGGGGTTTGGGTTGTAAGGTTTAAAATTTAATGAAAGTATTCAGAATTTAGGGAATAAAATTTAAGGTTTATGTTTAGTTTTTTAGAGTTAGAGTTAGGAATTTAAGTAATAAATTAGTTTTACGTATCAAAATTGTACACATAATAAAAATGCAAAAGAAGTTAAAAATTTGTATAATTTTATGATATTTCAAAAGCAAAACAGATGTAACAAAAACACAAAATGTTCTCTAAACTGAATCATTTATTCAAAATATTTTGTGAAGACGAATACATTTTATTCAAATACGGTAATAATCTAATAGTCAATGTAATATTAGATTATTAATACATGAACACCAACTATTAGATTACACAAATCAGTATCAAAATATTTTTCATTTTTAATGTAAAACATACAACATTAAAATATTAGTACATCGCTAATAAACGATTTCAAACTATAAACCAAATAAAAACACAATATGAACACAACATCAAATAATTAAGTGGGTTAATAATCTAATAGTCCATTTAATTCAATGTCTTAAAAGGATCAAATTACTTTAATCTCAAAGTTTTCCCATTGTCCATTGCTTAGCTGCCTTCAAATCAGACTTTTCTCAAGTGGAAGTTGAGCAATTATATTGCAACCTTTATTTATATTAGATGTTGGAAAATGGAAAGTATAAGCCATTCACTGTCATCCCTCCATCAACAAAAATAACCTGTCCAGTTACATATGAAACCGCCGGTAAGCAGAGGAACGCCACCATTGCCGATACCTCCTCCGGCTCTCCAAGCCGTCCTAATGGTGTTCGGCTTATTGTTGTCTTTATTCCTCCTTCATAAGCCTGTCAAAAGACAAATAAAATAAAATCAACCAAGCTCGAATTTAATTATGTGTTTCGAGTTCTTCCTGAGCTCGATTAAACCTTCCCACTAACAATTACTAAAGATAAGCATAAGAATTTTACACGTTGAGCGAGGGGAGTTTTGATCACCGCAGGTGCAACGGTATTCACCCTAATATTATCTCCTGCCCAATCACATGCCAAGAATTTTCCAAGTTGGTTCATGGCCGCTGCAACAAAATCAAACATAACATGAATACACGAAATTTAATTTTTAAACACAAAATAAGAAAAGGGTTCAAAACCAAATCTTCAAATTTTTAACGACTCCAATTATAAAACAAACACATTGACATAAATATGACAAGAAGTATTACTAAGATATTGACCTTTATACAGATGTAAAACGATGTTGAATGGAATTATAATATAACATGATAAAATATATAGGAATGGCCAAGTTTAGGATCAAAATATTACCTTTGTTCGCTCCATAAATAGGTGCAAAATTTGCAGGCATAGCAGAACCAACTGAGGAGATAAAGACGACGCTTCCAGCTGCTGAAGCTTTCAAAAGGGGATGGGCCAGCACGCTAATGTTATAAGCTGATTCAAAGTTGGTACTCGTCAGTCGTCAGAAGTGAAACATCTTCCGCCGTGTAATCTGACACCATTTTCCTCATATTATTCCCCACGTTGTTTATCTGCAGAGTTTACCGATCATCAATACAATTTAAACCCATCTAATTTATAACCAAATGAGAAATATTAGTAGTAATTTTTACCAGGATGTTAAGCCTCCCATTGAACTGAGAGGAAACTGTGTTGATCAGTTTTTCCCTTTGAGCTTGATTTGAAACATCACACACGGAGCCTGTGACTTGAAAACCTTTGGCCTTCCATTCGAGTAAGCAATTATTGAGCTCAGATTCAGTTCGAGAGCATGTATGTACACTTGCTCCCAGTCCTGCTAATTCCTCCACAATTGCATGTCTGGTCGCATTGACATAAAAACAAACAAGTTGAAGACAATAAAATAAGTAATCTTTCTTGTAATAAAGAAGAGAGATGAGAGGGAGAGAAATCTACCCAATACCTTTAGATCCACCAGTAACAAGGGCAGTCATGCCTTGAAGACTCCATCTCTTGTCTTTGCTGCTCCCCTCTTCACCCATTCTCTTACTTCTCACATTCTTTCTCTTAGTATATATATAATACAGAAATAGCGGGATAAACAGGTCTAATTACATTCAGTTCAGGTTTGATTTTATTTTGGGTCAAGTCAATTGGAGATTAGTCAATTTTAGTCAGGTTTTCAGGCCATGTATATTTAATTTTTTATGAGTTGTGCGACAATTCACATCACATTTTATCTTTCTTTATTTCTTTTAATATCTTTTTATTTTGGATTGTCTTCAGTTTAGGTTGCTTTTGGTTCGGATGAAAACGATTCGAGTTCATTCATTTCAGTTAAAAAATAGTTCGAGTCTATTTCAGTTTAACTAAAACTCGAGTCAATTTCAGTTCGATTCAATTTATTTCAGATTTCAGATTATATTTAAATTATCATGTTCATGCCGCTATTAAATTTCGAATCAAATAAACCGATAGAATCTAGATTCAAGTTTACCGAGTCTATACACAAACACACATTCTTACAAAATACTGTGACGATATATTCCGGAAATAGGGTTGATTTCAGCCACATAAATCAATTCCGTGTAATGCTTTTGTTTTATTTATGGTCAACGATTTCATTATCCGACAAGTTAAGTCCATTCATTTAAAATAATAATGTTTTTACAATTTAAATACATTTATTTTAATTTTACATTTTCATTATTTTTTTATTGGAGGAAAAGAGTACTCATGGTGATAGGTGCAAAGCAACAAGCGTTAAAACCAACATCTCATCATAACAAGACAATCAGGCACTATGCCTATCAAACGGGAAAACCTCTGGTGGTGTTTGAGCGAAAGAGACCTCCCCCACTGCCAAGTCTCGTACCATCTTAGCCAGCCTATCCGCTACCCAATTTACATCACGTCGAACAAGCGAAATACGAACCCTCCAATCCTTATGAACCGTCTCCAAGATTCTTACGACAAGCACGTTACTCTCAAGGGCCCTCGAAGTACCCCCTAAAATTTGTGCCACCGTAGAATTGTCCACCTCCAGCTCTACAAACCGAAATCCCAACTCTCAACCCTTCCGCAACCCCTCATGAGCGGCCCAAAGTTTCGCGGCCAACACTGCGTAGAAACCTATATTACGCGCGTAACCAAGAAGCCAATCGCCTCTATGATCACGTATGACAACCCCAACTATAGCCATATTGTGCGCACCCCGCAACGCCATCAACATTTACTTTCACCCATCCGTCAGGCAGATTCTGCCACCGAGAACGCCGCTGGGCCGTGTTGACATTATTACTATGTTGCACCGCACGCAACTTCTCCCACCTAATTTGACTAACTCCAGCCACATCCTGATATAAGACACTCCCATTATTAAAGACAAAATGGCACATGTTCTTCCATAAGTTCCAGCACACAATAGCAAATAAGATTGGGCAATCCTCCCCTAAATCTCTACCATGAAGCATCCCTGTCAAATTACCTTCAAACCACTCATCAAACGGCGCATTCTGAAATACTTGTCGACTCGCAGCTCTAAGGAAAACAGTCCACACCTCCACTGCCTTCGAGCATTCCCTTAATACATGGGCCAAATCTTCACTACCATGAGCACACACAGGGCACAAGCTAGAATTTGAGAGGTGACATCGGCATCTCTCAGCATTAATAAGCACCCTATCATGCGCCCCCAACCATAAGAACGTTTAAATCCGTTGAGGGACCTCAAGAGCCCAAATGACCCTCTATAAACGATGTGCTGGTAATTCAACACGAGGAGTAATTGGCGCATAAGCCGATGACGTCGAAAAAATACGGTTCGCTTCCCATCTCCACCCTGGTCTATCTCGCCCCAACGAAGCATGCAGCGGCATCAAAGCACAGATTTTCACAACCACCTCATGCGGTAAAACCCTACTCAAACGTTGGTAATCCCATTGGCCATGCATATCAACCATAGCCACAACCGACAAAGGTCTTGGGGGCACAAAACTAGTGCAATAATGAGCCAAAGGTTCCAGTAGATCAAGCCAAATGTCCCACCAGAAATCAACGCCCCATCCATCCCTCATATGCCAACAGATACCCTTGTGCACCTCATCCCAAACCTGCATCAGACCTTTCCAAAGCCGAAAACAACCATGCCGATCAATTACCTGTGGAATCATACCCTCCCATTTGTACTTGACTTTTAGCGCACGTACCCATAACTTATTTTCATCACGTGCTAGCTGATGCCCCACTTTCATGAGTAAAGCGTTGTTTTGCCGACACAAGTCCCAAAAACCCAATCCACCCTGGTCGCAGCTCAAGGTAACCATATCTCAACGAACCAGCGCAATCGTCGCAGAGCCATTCTTCGATCCCCACACAAACCTGCGTATCATCCTTTCCATAGCCTCACATATATTCTTTGGTAACCAAGCAGCCTGCATAACATATGTAGGAATTGCCTACAAAACTGTTTTAGCTAAAGTAATCATTCCGGCTAAAGATAGAGCCCGTGCCGCCCAACCAGATAACCGGTGTTCGATTTTTCCCAACAGAAAACGATATGTGTCATAAGTCACTCTCCCATACAAAATAGGTACCCCTAAATACATCCCAAGATCCTCTACCATCTCGAAGCCAAAACTATTCGCAATGCTCAATCTCCGCTCCTGCGCACAATTTTTAGAAAAGAAAATATGTGTCTTCGCAACACTCACACGATGACCTGAAATAGCACAGAAACTCCCCATCACATCACTGATCACCTTAAGCTGAGAAGAATGTGCCTCCGAAAACAGAACCAGATTATATGCAAAAAACAAATGAGAAATACAAGGGCCATTCCGAGATAATCACACACATTTCCACTGCTCAGCTCCCACTTTCCTTTTAATCGCATGAGAAAGGTGTTCCATACACAAAACAAAAAGATATGGTGATAGGGGATCGCCTTGCCGGATGCCCCTTGTTGGCTTAAAACTCTCTGTGACTTCTTCATTCCAAATAATCTGTGTCATAACAGTGCTCACACAAGTCATAACCCAAGCCACAAACTGAATCGGCAAACCCAATTCATGTAAAGTCTCCTCAATGAAACTCCACTCAAGTCTATCATATGCTTTTTCCAAATCAACCTTAATAACCATCCATGGAATCACACCCTTTTTTCTAACATAGTGTGAATAACTTCCTGCGCCGGAATTATATTGTCCGTAATATGCCGGCTTGAAACAAAACTCGCTTGGGATTGAGCCACCCAACCAGGTAAGAAAGGTTTCAATCTATCTACAAGAACCTTAGTCACTACCTTATAGAGCACCGTGCAAAGGCTAATTGGCCTAAATTGTCGTAAAGTGTCAGGAGCTGCAACCTTTGGAATCAAAATAAGCAGAGTCTTATTTGCTGAGTTCGCCAAATCTCCATGTGTAAAGAAATCATTTATAAACCGAAACACCACTCCCCAACAACATCCTAATTCTTTTGAAAAAAATCCAGCTTGAAATCCATCAATACCTGGTACTTTGAAAAGTTTCATACTAAAAACCACTCGTCTTACCTCCTCCACAGTCACCGGTCGAGCTAAGGATTGCAGCTTTTTCGATGAAACCCGCTCGAAACCCCCTTTGAAATCTTCTCTAGTTTCATGGCAAGGTTCAGTCGTAAACAAAGTGCAAAAGAAATAAACCGCATGCTCCTTAAGCATTGCGGCATTAGTGCACCACCTCCCATCATCCATCCGTAGCACACGGATAGTATTACGCCTGCGTCTAGCAGGTGTAGACATATGAAAGTATTTCGTATTGCGATCCCCATGCTTAATCCATTGACTGCGTGACTTCTGAAACCAAAGACTCTCCTCTTGGGCTAGCACCTCATTCAATTCCCTTTTGAGAGCAACATTTAATTCCTTTAAGAACTCCGAATGGATGTATCTAACGCAATCTCAATTCCACGTATCCGTGCCAAGAGTATAGATTTTTAAATACCGATATGTTATTCTGCCATGAATTCTGCAACAATCTCTCAAAATCGGGATGATCATCCCATGCTGCTACAAACCGATATGGCCGTTGTCCCTGAAAATTAGACCCACTCTCCGTGGATAGAAGAATCGGTCTATGATCAGACCCCAATTGCGGCAAATGCAAAATTTCAGCCATAGGAAATAACTCATACAGTTTACCGTTACACAAGCCCCTGTCTAGCCTCTGTCGCAGGTCCCCTCTCGCCCACGTGAAACGTGGCTCAGAAAACCCCATGTCAAGAAGTCCAGAGAGAAACAAGAAATCACAAAATTTAGGACAAATACCTGAACGGCGCGAAGAACCACCTTGGCGTTCCTCCGCACTACAAATAGCTTTAAAGTCACCCAATACTCATTATTCCAAATGTATTTTTAATATTTATTTTACATATATAAACAAAATAAATGACAACAATATTAAAAGATAAAAGCATGTTTTTTAGGACCCGAAGGCAGTCCCAAATAATCCAAAGCATGTTTTATTTATTTATTATTATAAAAATAATAATTTTCTAATTATATTTATTTTAATCATTTAATAATTATTATTTTTATTTTTTGAAAAGTTAGACATCAAATACATTTTCACTATTTTTATTTTTTGAAAACAAATTTCTATTTTTTTGAAATTTTTAAAAAATAAAAAATAAATTTTATTTTTTAAAAATAAAAATAAAAAACAAAATTAAAAATATTTTCTGAAATCAATCGGGCCCTTAATTTTTTTATTTTTATTTATGTGTTTGGTAAGAGGCATGAAAATGTTGAATTTTCTTCCATTCATGATTAGGTAGGATTGAAGTATAAGACTTAAGAGTAAAAAAATTAAGTTTTAAAAAACATATTTTAAACTCATTAGATCTCTCAAATTTTTGTCAACTTTTTTTTCTAAATCAAAATAATTTGTTTGTACACGTAAAGATGAATAAATCAAAATAATTTCTTTCAGTTTTTTTATCTAACCAAACAAAATCTAACAATTTAATCTTTCAATATACGAATAAAAAATATTCAAATAATATAAACACAGTATCAATATGTTTAAAAAAGATGTTATAATTTTTTTAGTTCGACTGTATAAAGAAAAGGTATATAATATTTTTTTTGCCAAGATTCACTAGAAATCCAAGTGTAAGCCTAAAGTCATTGCCCAAAACAGTAAAAATACCTGAACAAAAAATTGCATATTTACTATTAATTCAGTTTTAATTTAAAATAATTCAATAAATATGTATTTTAAATTTTTTATTAATTTATTCTCACTTTAATTGTTTGTTTTTCTTCAGAAAATTTTATATTACTTTATGGTATAATAAAAGTTTAAAACTTGTTGCTTTACTATATAATTCAATTATCCAACTGTTGTTTTGATCCGATGGACTCGTTTAGTTTGACAGTATTGTAAAAATAATTAAATTGATAAAATTTATTAGATATAAGAGTTTAATTTATTGAATTGTTTCAAACTATAATCAAATTGATAGAAAGTATAAGTTTTGAGACTAAAATTGTTAATAAAAGTATTAAAATAGTGGATGGAATTAAAGTTTGATATCAGCTTAGAAAAAAAAATTCTTTAAGCACTAACTTAGTAAAAATTATTTAATTTTAATTTTAATTTAAAAATAAAAATTCTTTAAATACTAACTTTGATAATGCGCCTAATTTTTTTTCTTTTGAGAAATATTGGCATGACAACTTTAAATCTCCTCATATCGTTTAATGTATAAAACTACATTGTCCGATAGCGGAAAGAGAAAAAGAATACTCTTTAAAATTTTATTAGTAATAATTAAAGAGGCAAAGGAACCCTCCAACAAGGGTCTGCCAAGATACAAAAACACCCCAAACTAAAGACAAAAAACCCCACACCCAAGCCTCCCGACCTATCACCCAATACCAAGTTTGGCTAATTCATCCGCCTTCACATTTGTAAGCCAGGGGATAAACCTAAAAATACACTCCCTAGAGCTTCTTAAAGCAATAATGTCCTGAACAGTAGAACTAAAACAACTGGGGCACGTTAATGGGTTACATACCCAGCTCAGAGCAGTTTTACAGTCCTCTTCCGCAATTAATCGAAACTCCCTGCATTCCTCAAGCGAATTGAATAATGCTAGATCAAACTTCAAAGCGGATAGTTCCGCTAGAATAGGGGGTCATGTCCAATTGGTTCAGAAAACGTTGCTATGACTTCACCTTTAGGATTGTGAATTAATTTCACCAATTCCCCAGCACTTTCGTTCTGAAGCATCGCCCCATCAACATTAAGCTTCATAAAGCCCAAGGGAGGAGAGGGCCACACAACTGGGGGTTGAGCTCGACGAGCAAAAGGGCTAGAACTATCAGTCAAAGTTGGGTTGAGCATAAGATCCTCTATCGAAGTTTCTGCAGCTGAAAATTTGGCTTTAAAACCACGAAGTCAACCTGTATCTAGTCACAAAAAAAAAAAAAAGATTAATCCTGTCAAGATTCCCCTGCTTAAAAATAATCTCGTTTCTAGCAAGTCGAATAAAATGCCAAATCGAGTCCTTAAATTTAACAACACCTGCAGCGTGCCAGGTAGTAATTATAGAGCCTGCATCTCTAGGAAAAACCAAACAGATCTTCTAAAAAGAAGTAAATCGCAACCAAAGATCCCATGAAAATTTACATAAGAATAGAAGATGAGTCACTGTTTCAGGAGCTTCCCTGCAAAAGAGACACCGAACATCCACGATCGATGGCAACCCTCGTTTAACAAGCTCAGTTCGAACAGAAATCCTACTTTTCACCACCTGCCATAAAAAGAATTCTACTTTCGGAGAAGTAAAACCCATCCACACATGTTGAATCTAGAAATAATTTAAACTAACAGTAAGGAAGAAGGTCTTACTACAAGATTTAACAGAAAAAGAGCCATCCCCAGACCCACGCCATAACAAACAGTCGGACCCCAATTCATTTAAAGGAAAACTATTCAACAAAGTCATTAGAGAACTCTAATGACCCAATTCTCAGTCAAATAAATTCCTCCTAAGAGGGATATTCCAAACCTATCTCGAATTCTGCTTTGTACCAAATTCCGCTAATTTACCAGACTTATTAGAAGATAATGCAAATATACTAGGGAAATTTACGCATCTTCAATACACACATCCGACCAAAGGAGGATCGATTTCTCATCTCCCACTTATAACAAGATATTATTTCGAAAGCAGGAGCCCACCTCATCATTCATGAAGAATGAGTTGGTTATTCTCTTCCAAATCCACGAGGCAGTAGAGTGATTAGTAAAATTCGGCAACAGAGCAGATAACTCCAGATTGTACTTTGAACGAATAGACTTTTTTAACAAACTATCTTTTATCATTTGAAAATTTTTACACCCATTTACATTTGAAAATCCAGATCGCAAATTTCCAAACCTCCTACGGCCAAAGGTGAGCAAATGGAGTCCCAACTGACCCAATAAATCTTTTTCTGAGATAAGGATCCACCCCAGAGAAAATTCGCCATTAAACTGTTAAGTTCTTATATTTTTCACCCTCCTAAAACATTTTCATTAAAAACAGCAAAACATTTTTTTTAAGTTTTCAAATTTTTATTTTTTAAAAATTATTTTCTAATTTTTATTCACCATTCATTTTTTTATAAAAATAAAAATAAAAACAAACTCCTAATTTTCTATTTTTTCACTTTTTTTTATTTTCTCATTTTAACTTTCTTTTACTCTACTTAATAAAACTTTAAACATGTTGGATCTTGCATCCTTTTACATATTATAGTAATAACATGTTAACCAAACTAAATCCGATCGTATTATAAATTTTTATATATGCAAAAAAAAAATCTAAATAAGATAATAAAATGATAAAGCTTTTGTTTCCTATATTCGAATGTCGACCGGTCATCCATTGACAACAACTCTTATTTGTTATAAAGCTTTTGTCAACAAAAATTATGGCTTAAAAAATACATGACTAATTGATTAAAGATGAAATCATTGGATATAAAATAACCTACAGGTTCATGAAATTTCAACTCTCTCGTGTGGCAAAATCAACGCACACGTTCCGGGTTTCAGAGAATATTTTTTTAAGTATTCGTATTTAATATATGTTCATCAAGTATAGACTTTGTATTGTATCCAACACTTATATCTGAGCTTAAATCACATTCATAACTTGTAAGGTATGGATATATATAGAAAATAAACTAGTAAGGACATATTCATACCACACTTGTATTATAGTTACAAATAATATTGGATTTAGCTAGTGTTTCATGAGGAGTTATATCCGTAATGAATATACATATATCCATATCCAATACTCATATAAACTCGAATAATATAAAATTCACCTACCATAGCTAAAGATGGACTCAGAACTAGACACGTAATTGATGGAAATGTTATCACCTGATGATGTATCATTGAGAGATTTTTGGTCAGGCAGAGGAACCGTAATCAAACTATGAGTGGAATCATCGAGAAATATCTCTGGCAATGTAACATTTCCATCCAAATATTGTACTACTTTCCTCATGCTAGGCCTCGTTGCTGGTGCAGGATTTGCGCAAACCAAACCCAGGTTTAATATCAATTCCATTTCTTCCGCCTCATACTCACCTTCCAATCTCGGGTCACTTGTTTCAAGAATCATACCAGTTTTCCAGATTTCGAGGACCCAGTCGACCAAAATGATCTCTTCGGGCGGTCTTCCGGGTTCGAAAGGTCTCCTTCCGCAAGCAATTTCCAGCATTAAGTTGCCGAAAGCAAATACATCAGAGCTGGTTGTAGGCTTGCCTGTTCTAGCCAGCTCCGGTGCAATGTACCCGATGGTACCGACAAGACGGGTGGTCTGAGGATTCGCGCCATGGTCGTAGAATTTAGCCAGTCCAAAATCCCCTAATCTTCCATTAAGTTGTGCATCTAATAGGATGTTGCTAGCTTTTATATCTCTGTGGATCACAACTTGATCCCATTCTTCATGTAGGTACACAAGTGCTGAGGCCACCCCTTTGAGGATTTGAACTCTTTGAGACCAATTAAGGTTTGTTTTTTCATTGGTGAACAAGAACTTATCAAGGCTGCCATTGGCCATGAAATCATACACCAACAAAAGCTCACCCTGTCTTCTGCAATACCCTAATAATTGCACCAAATTTCTATGCCTCAGCCTTCCCATGCTAGCTATTTCAGCTATGAACTCTTTCATCCCTTGTTTTGAACTGTGGGAGACCCTTTTGACTGCAACTTGTTCACCTGAAGATTGCAATATTCCTTTGTAAACCTCTCCGAAACCACCGATTCCGAGGAGTTCTTTTCCTTTGAAACCTTTGGTTGCTTTGTAAAGATCCCTGTAAGAGAATCTCTGAGGTCCATATTCTTGTTCCCAGTCTTCTCTTATTTCTTCATATTTTTTCATCCACATCTTGTAAGCTGCTCCGATGAATGTTATAACGAGAAGACTAGTGATCACCAACGGGATCACGATCCGGAAATCGGGTTTCGACCGAGATCGTCTCCGGAGCGGTGGCGGGGTCGGAAGTTTAGTGTAGTCGAGGCCTTGCAATTGCCCACTTTTGTTGAAACTCCATCCAAGAATGTACTGATCACTTGCCATTGAACCAGTTGATGCAGAGAAACCAACATACATGGATTCCATTAGTGTTTTAGAAAGATCAAGCCTTGATGACAAAAGAGGCAGCCATGGTTTTGGAGTCCCGAAAGGAGCCACTGTTACTTTAAGTAAAATCTCTTTTCCGTCATAGTCAACCCACAACTGAATTGGCTTTCCACTTATGAGTTTCAGTGTCTTGTTATCCCTCTCCCTGTCTGGATAATAACTTGCCGGAGCTGATGCATAGGACTGCAAGCTGTTGACATCGATTCCAACATGGTTGCCATCGATATCGTCGAACTCAGGGCTTTTGATCGTATCCAGTTCGACCGCAAACACATGGTTGGTCGAAAGACCGTTGGTCGTGGTGTTGAAAAGGCCGAGATACTGACTTGCAACAGCTCCCTCGAACTCCATCGATGGCGCAATAAAAAAGGTAATTCCATGGCCACCGAGTTCGGGAAACTCGGGGACTACGGAAAACACAAAGGTCGTCGAAAACGACAAAGAATCTGTGTCGTTGGACAATGATGATTTGCTGAACTCGATCGGTATAGGAAAGAAAGCGCGACCGATTTGTTGGTACGAAGTGTTGGTTAACTGCAACAAGCCATTTGGGTGGATTTTGGCTACTCCATCAAGATGAAGGTTGGCTCCATTGAAACCATTGTAGATAAACTGGTTTTGATTTTCAGCACAGACAATGGAACAAATTGCAACCATAGAAACTAGAATACTAAGTTTAGCCGCCATTGATGACAAACCAAGAAGATTCAAGACTATGGGCAACAATGGATTTTCAAGCACTTGGGTCTTGGGAATGAAAATATCAGTAAAAATATCCAAGCAAGTTTTCAAAGATAAGGTCTGATGATGAGTCAGGAATTCAGACAAAAATAAACATCTTTAAAAGAAATAAACATCTACCAAACAGCTGTTGACGTTTGCAAAAATTCCAAGAGGAAAAAAGGTCCAACAAACTGACAAAGTAATGAACATGAAATTCCTCTAGCATAACTCTACTACTTTTTGTTGTTGTTGGAGATTTCAACACTGGCTTGGACTTGGTCTGCAATCTGCATTGGCTTGTAGAACTTTTCTCAGCCGTGTATGGCAGATTCATTGGTAGTGTAAACAAGTGAAACAGGAAAGCAATGTTTTTGTTTCCATAGATGACCAAAGAGCATGATTTGTTTTGATTGATGGAGTATGGTGCCAAAACTTTCCAATAGCTATGCCATGTGCATGAAATTGAGTGGCTTGGCAACAATGGAAATTCAGAATCACAGTTGAATAATGAGATTACTTGTATTGTCCTTGATATTCAGCTCCATTGGTGTATATTTTCCTTCGCATTGAATGTTGTGAAATTAGATTTTTGAAACTATTACCAAGAAACATAGTCGAGTCAAGAGTGACATGTTTCTAACTTTTTTGTAATTTAATGATGTATTTGTAATATTATTAATAATTTAGTGAGCTATGATGATGTTTACCCTAAATATTATAGGAACGAATCAAACCAATTTATTCCGCATCTCTGACAAAAACCCTTTACATTTGCGCCACTTCTCTTAAAACCCAATTCCTCTAAACAGTTGCAGTTTCCTTGTAACCCCCCCCCCCCCTCTTAATCCTTCCCATCAAGGAGATGCATTCTTTGGCTGCCACATCCCACCTTCTCCTTTCATCCACCCGCCGCCGGAAACTTCCGCCGTCTTCTTCCTCTTCCTCCCTCGCCTTTTCACCACGCGCCACCTCCGTTAAATGTGACTTCGCTTCTCAAAATGATAAACCCCAGAAGCCCACTTCCCTCCTCCACTCCCTCTCCAAGCCCCTCGCGCTTGCTTCAGCTTCCTCTGCTGCTACTCTACTCATCCGCATCACCCCCATTCCCACCCTTCTCCATGGAGGTGACGGAGGCAACAACGGCGGCGGCGGATTCTCCGGTGGTGGAGGTGGTCACAACGGCGGTGATGGAAACAGTGGTGGCAACTTCTGGGAAGATTTCTTTTCTCTTTCGCCGGCAATTGCGGACGATAACAATCAAACCCAAGAATGGGATTCTCATGGATTACCAGCCAACATAGTTGTTCAACTCAACAAGCTAAGTGGGTTCAAAAAATACAAGCTTTCAGATATTTCGTTCTTTGACCGACGGCGTTGGACAACTGTAGGAACTGAAGATTCATTCTTCGAAATGGTTTCGTTAAGACCGGGAGGGATCTACACAAAAGCCCAGTTACAGAAAGAGCTTGAAACTTTAGCCACTTGTGGTATGTTTGAGAAAGTTGATATGGAAGGCAAAACAAACCCGGATGGAACTTTGGGATTAACCATTTCTTTTACTGAAAGCACTTGGCAATCAGCTGAGAGGTTTAGGTGTATCAATGTGGGGCTAATGGCTCAATCCAAGCCAATTGAAATGGACCCTGATATGACAGATAAGGAGAAACTGGAGTATTACAAAAGCCAAGAGAAGGATTATAAGAGGAGGATTGAAAGAGCTAGGCCTTGTCTTTTGCCAATGCAAGTGCATGGAGAAGTGTTGCAGATGTTGAGAGACCAAGGGAAAGTGAGTGCTAGGTTGTTGCAGAATATAAGGGATAGGGTTCAAAAATGGTACCATGATGAAGGGTATGCTTGTGCTCAGGTTGTTAATTTTGGGAACTTGAATACTAAGGAAGTGGTTTGTGAAGTTGTGGAAGGGGATATTACACAACTTGTGGTTCAGTTCCAGGATAAGCTTGGGAATGTTGTTGAAGGGAATACTCAGCTTCCTGTTGTCAGGAGAGAATTGCCTAGACAGGTATATGATTGATGCCTTGTGAGTTTTGGTTTTTATTTTCTAATTTTCTGTTTAGAATGTTTAGGGGTAATTTTTAAGCTGTAGAAACTAATTAAGAAGTGAAGAACCACATCATGCGTTCTGATATTTGATTTTATAGTTTTCGACATTCAATGCTAGTTAGCTAACTTAGCCATCTTACTCGTCCACAGGTGTAAGTGTTGGATACGAGTATGTTCAATATTTTCTAAGTTTTCCCATGTATTACGAAGGTCCTTAGATGATCATACTGCATGGGTTTTGGACACAAGTATTTCAAGAAAATTGAAGAGTCCAAGCAATATATTAGCTAGTTAGGGTAGGATTTGATCTTTGGTTAAATTATAAGTTCCTTAAGCAAATATTTGATTGTTTTCTACTTTCAGAAATTGCTGTAAGTGTTTATATAGTTAACTTGATGGTTATCGGAACATGAAATGGCACACAAGTGTTGAGGAGGGGAAAATATTGTGAATATTCAAGTAAGGCATTGACTTTACTGCTTTTGAATAAGCTCTCATGAGCCATAGATTTGCTAATAAGATATGCCACTTTATTTCAACCAGTAATAAGTGATCTTTTGTTGAATGAAATGTTTGTTTTCATGTTCCAGTGTGTTACTGATAGTGCACTTGCAAACTATTCCTATTTATTCAGTTTCTCAAATATTGTATTTTGGTTGCTGATTTAAGATACTAGTTTCAGTGCTGAGTGATTAATTGTTGATTTATCATTTATGCCTGGGCTTTTGATTTACAGCTTCGGCAAGGCTATGTTTTTAATATTGAAGCGGGAAAACAAGCCCTGAGGAACATAAACTCGCTGGGTTTATTTTCAAATATTGAAGTGAACCCACAACCCGATGAGAAGAAAGAGGGGGGAATCATTGTTGAGATAAAGCTCAAAGAGCTGGATCAAAAATCAGCTGAAGTCAGTACAGAGTGGAGTATTGTACCTGGACGTGGGGGGCGTCCCACATTGGTATGTAAATTTAGTTATATGTTTCTTACTCTGCAATTCTGTATGTAGATAATAAGAGATTATGGTTTAATTTATAATTTATCATATTGTGTGCATATTGTTCTATGTTTTCTGTTTAGGCTTCGCTTCAACCTGGTGGAACTGTATCTTTTGAGCACCGGAATCTCAAAGGGCTTAACAGGTCCATTTTCGGTTCATTGACCACCAGTAACTTTTTTAGTCATCAGGTAATTTTTTTCTAAAGAATCATGTTGCTATATTCTCTCAGCTTTCCTTCTCTCTTAGTTCTTACAATGACTATTCTCTCGAGTGATCATTATAAAATTTTGATCTTACGATGTTCCCCTTATTATTTTCTTTAGGATGATCTTGCTTTCAAGCTAGAATATGTGCATCCATATTTAGACGGTGTTTCTAATCCACGCAACCGAACTCTTCGCGCAAACTGCTTCAACAGCCGGAAGCTGAGCCCAGTTTTCACTGGTGGGCCAGGAGTTGATGAAGTTCCACCAATATGGGTTGACCGAGCTGGTGTTAAATTTAACATTACGGAGGTAATCTGCTACATGTAAAAAAGCTTTTGAAGTGATATGTTTCTTTTTTGGATTTTATGTGCCTTGGAATAATTTTTTATCAATATGATCATGCCAGAATTTCACCCGTCAAAGTAAGTTCACTTACGGACTTGTGATGGAAGAGATAACAACTCGTGATGAAAGCAGTCATATATCTCCAAATGGTCAAAGAGTGCTGCCAAGTGGAGGCATCAGCGCAGATGGACCTCCGACCACACTCAGTGGTACTGGTGTTGATCGAATGGCATTTCTACAAGCAAATATCACACGTGATAATACCAAATTTGTAAATGGAGCTATTGTTGGTGAGAGAAACGTGTTCCAGGTTAGCCCATTTATTTATGTTGTGAATATTTTGACTGGATTGGGCTATTCCATTTTTCTTGAAGTCGTGTCTGACATCCGAGAATAGGTATGTTCAAATGCATAGGAAAATATAGAAAAATATGAACATATCTTTGTCAGATACATACACAACCCTTAGTCCAAGTAACATCAGTAGTTTATGCATAAATATACATTTTAGTTTGCCGAAAATTTGTTTCCTAGCTAATTGATGACATTTATTTTGTCGATGTAGGTGGATCAAGGACTTGGCATTGGCAGCAAGTTTCCATTCTTTAACCGCCACCAAGTAACAATTACACGATTTCTCCAACTAATGCAAGTGGAAGAAGGTGCCGGTAAATCCCCACCACCTGTTCTAGTCCTTCATGGACATTACGGAGGCTGTGTGGGCGACCTTCCAAGTTATGATGCTTTTACGCTCGGGGGCCCCTTTTCTGTGAGAGGTTATAACATGGGTGAGCTAGGTGCTGCCCGAAACATTCTTGAGGTAAGAAGGATTCGAGATACCTATTTCTTTCCTAATCCTTTGTTTTTTCAATGTTTTAATGTTGTATCTTGAAAATGTAAGCTAATGAGGAGTCATGATAAAAAGGCCTTTGGGGCCAAGATCAGAGTAAGTGTTACATACCATGAAATGGCTAAAGTTCATCTGAAAACCTTTTTCCGATGCTACTTGCAGCTTGGAGCCGAAATCAGAATACCAGTGAGAAATACCCATATTTATGCATTTGCGGAGCATGGTAATGATCTAGGAAGCTCAAAGGATGTGAAGGGTAATCCAACGGAGGTGTACAGGCGAATGGGTCACGGTTCATCATATGGTGTTGGTGTCAAACTAGGTCTAGTGAGAGCCGAGTATGCTGTTGACCTTAACAACAGAACCGGAGCAGTCTTCTTCCGATTTGGCGAAAGATATTAAAATTGTGATTGGTTTGCTTAAACCCAAGGTAGTACTTTTGGCTTCCGGCTACCCCATTGGAGCCGTTGTTGATCTTAGAAATCTTTTGAGAAGCATGAGATTAAGGATACTATTCAATCAGATTTCTTGTTTCAAATAAATGTATGCTATGTTACTCTATCTTGTTCTGTAAAACCAAGGATTCATAAGGAAGTTGTCGGTGCTTGATTATATCTTTTTATGTTCTTCTCAGAGAGTCAAAATCGAACCAACATTAAGAGATTATCAAACATGGATTTTTTTAGTTTTGTTATTTTCTTTGGTTTAATTATTAGTTTTTGACGCATTCAGATTTGGTTTTGCAGAGTATTTCACTAAATTAACTAGTTCTCGGTTCTTTTTATTATTTTAAGAGAAAATTTTTTACACAAGCTTTTTAGTTTTAAGGGTTAGGGTTTTAGTTTAGGGTTTATATTTTAGGGATTTGGGTTATAGGGTTAGAATTTAAGGTTAGTATTTAGAATTTAGGGTTTAGAGTTTGTGGTTTAATTTTTTAGGATTTAGGTTTAGTAATTTAAGATTTAGGTTTATAATATAAATATACAGACTTGTGTAAAGTTAGTGTATCAAAATTAAACCCTTATTTTAATTATGTTTTCCCGTGCCGGGTCTCCTTTGGCAATGAATACTCACGACGGGCCATAAATGACAGATCCAACGGCTAATATTAATCCACGCTATCTACCAGCCGTGCAGCAGTTAGATCTAATGCAAGCCCACATGGCACCATCTTAAGCTTTCTCCCTTCAACCGAAAATAAGAAGAAAAAACAAATTGCTATGAACAGTACAATTTCGGACAAGAAAGAGAGCGTAATCGAAAGGGAGAGAATTTTATCGCGTTCTCTCTTCTTTCTCCTTTTTATTTTCTCTGAAAATTGCTCATTCTATGCAATTAAATGGACGGCCATTTGATCGACTGATCTTCTTTTTCCTTGTGTAAGTAAATCTTTTTCCCCTTAGATTTTTTATTTTATTTTGCTTGTTTGCTGAGAAAACGGAGGAAATTTTGGGATTTTTCTTTTAATTTTTCCCTTCCGATTTCTCATAAGCGTGACAATACCTGGAAAGCCGATTTTTGGTCCCTCATATTTTGATTCATACAGGGATTTATGTTGCGGTGCTAATATGTTTATTTGTCTTTAAAAAAATTATTCGTTTTGCTTGATTTCGTGGTTGCTTCCATCTTTGCATTTGATTTTTTTAACCATATTCATGTAATTGACAAAGGAAGGATTTTAAATCATAAGTTTTGAATCTTTGCTTCCAAGAATGTGCTAACTTTAGCTTTATATGGTATAACTATACAATTGAGAAGGAAAATAGCATTGCAATTCATAAACGGTTCGATGCGATGGTTTTCTGTCTTATTTCTATGAGAACTGTGATATAGATAGATATGGTGGTGTTAAGCTATAAACACATTTTCGATTGGGTAATTTGTTAAGCTTTAATGGCATTTGGATGCATCTTGGATCATTAAATTTGTTGGTTAGTTATCAAATGTTTTAATCTGTAATCTGATTCTATGATTCTGTTTCCACTGAAAAATTTATGTTTTTATTTGACATTGGTTTGTGGGGAAGCATGATTTCTTTGCTATCTCTGCTTTGTTCGAGGAAATGACTTTCTAATAGTTATTCTTGGACTTTTGAAATGTTATAGGAAGTAAAGGTTTTAAGAGAAGAAGCTATTTGCCTAGAATCTGCCACCTTTTAGACAAGACAAATTTCTGAGTTTTGCAACAATGAGTTTTGTTTTCCGAGGGAGTAGAGGAGATAATGATAGCGGGTTTTCAGGATTTATTCATGAAAGACCTGCCGTGGTATGTTTTCCTATCCACGTCTATACACTTCTTGGTTTGCAAGCTTGTCTAATAATGTTTAATGGGTCATGATGTTATTGTGCTATTCTTTTTCCAGCGTATACATGCATCTCGACCAGTTAACTCCAATTTACTGGCATTCTTTGTTACAGGTAATGTTTCTAGTTTCATATGTTTTCTTCCATTGCATCTGCTATTTTTGTCCCTAAATGATTCCTTATGTACCTTTTAACTTGCATTTCTAATCCGTTTTTATCCATTTGTTTTTGGCAGTTCTTTTGCTATTCATGATTTTAAACTCTCACCAAATGTCTCCAAACTTTCTGGTACGTACATGTTACACATTCACTGAATTACTGGGAACATGCTGGCTGTTAATACATCATGGACGTATTCTTCCAGCTTTGGCTAGTAGTGGGCATCTTTTTAATGGCTACTAGCCTTAGGATGTATGCAACTTCAAGCTCAGGCTCGAGCTCACGCCGCAGCAGCTAGTGGTTTGCTTGGTCATACTGAGTTGCGTTTGCGCATGCCACCATCAATAGCTTTTGCTACAAGAGGACGCTTGCAAGGACTAAGACTCCAACTTGCCCTTCTTGATCGTGAATTTGATGACCTAGGTATTGTGCTTTTTAAAAATTCACCACTATGATTCTGTAGTTTAGTTTTAACATGCACTGATTAATAAGCAAAGTGCTTTGGTTGTTATTAGTTTGGTGTTTTGAATATCAATACTTCCTTTCTTCTACAGATTCTGAAACCCTGAGAGCGTTAGATTCTGATAATACTTCCACAAGTCATTCAATGAGTGAGGAAGATATAAATGCTTTACCTGTGCACAAGTACAAGGTCCATGGCCCAAACAGGTGCGTGCACATGCTTCTGTTTACGTACTCAAGATATCATTACCTATAGCTTGTAGCATCTGGGGTTAGCTTATTTTCTTGCCATCAAATTCATAATTGCATTAATTGATCTTCCTTGTTATTCTTACAGTACTGAATCGTCATTGCAACAAGCATCATCTTCGTCAGTCCCAGTTGAGGTATCGGTAAATATAAATTCCTCCTGCAGTTGCCCATTCTATTTCTTAGTTGTAATATTTTTTTTGAAGGTTTACATGTTTCAAAGAATATCTTGGCAGCATAACAAGTTATCACCTATACAAAATTGACATGATCAGAGGGGAATTAAAGTGTTTAAGACAAACTTGTATGTACCTCTGCATTTTTCTGAATCATTTCATATAATCCCCAATTATATGTTTCAGCCAAAGCAAGATTGTAGGAAGGCTGATGGGAATATGAAGGCTTCAGAGGATGAATGAACTTGCTCTATTTGCTTGGATCAAGTGAACGAGGGGGAGCTTGTTCGGAGCTTGCCATGTTTGCATCAGGTTCTATTTTCACTGTGCATTTGTCAAAATTTTACACTGTTTCTCAATATTTTTTCTGATATCATCTTTTATGCGCAAGGAATTGGGCCAACAAACCAACATCTAACATCAGTAGTGCAATGATGAGTTTTAAGAGATTTAGAGCCTATGACCTACAGAAGTATTGTGGAATTGGCCCAATTTTTTTTACTGGGTGCATTTGAGAATGTTTCAGCGTTGCATGCAGCTGTCAATTCCTGACTTGTTGAAATCGATGACGATGTACCGTTGTTAGTTGAAATCTGCCCTTGACATATAATTTTGCATAACATTTAAATTCTTTATGCTTTGTCTGTGGTTGTGATGCTTCTAGTTAAATCCCAAATCCAAATGTCTCATATAATTCCAGGTTGTAAATGGTGGTCCGTTTTGGTTATATGAAATTTGATGCATCAATAACATTTCTTTCGTACAGTTTCATACCATCTGTATTGATCCATGGCTGCGGCAACAAGGCACGTGTCCGGTATGTAAGTTCAGAATGGGGTCAGGATGGCAGGATAACAGGGAGAGTGAATCAGATGATTCAGACATGGTTTAAGTCGACTCTGATCATAATACAATCCGTATTATGCATTGAAGTATATATTTACAGTAACATTAAAATAACATTTTTTTCCGGGATCTGACTGTAGATCTCCTCTAGGATTAGTATCTTATCTATCGTTGGCCCCATGAAAGAAACTAAGGGTTGAGTCTGATCATGCATGGCCCTGTACATTTAACTTCACTTCGACCTATGCTGTTTCTATCCCCATCGGTGTTAGAATTGCCGGAACAGCATTGCTGTTGAAGCCAACATCTGAGCATGATGGCAGTTTTTGTGATTTTCAGAGCATTTACGGATTCTCCCAGCATTTTATCACATCTTAATGAAAAAATAACCCAAACTTTGGATCAATTGTCGGATGTGTTATCTTTTCAGTCTTTTAAAAGAAGTGTGTTTTATATATTTAGAAGATTTTACAAATGTTAAATTCAGATGATGCCCTGGATGGTACAAGACGTATGTGTTTGGTGGAAATAACTACCATATTGATGTCATTAACGACATCTTATCTTGTATAGACATATGTTTGATGGAAATTGCTTCAACTGTTATTTGGGGTTGGTTAATGATTGGATTATTTGAAATTATTCCAACTGAAATAATTTTTTTTATAGGCAATTTTAAATATTAAGATAAAAGAAAGATTTAAAAGGCAAAACATAACAAAAATGTCAATAAACTTGTACTCCTAAACTAACAAAAATTAGACACTCCAATACCAAATTTCAATTGATCCAACCTGATTGGAGAAAACGGTAAGAATTTGTTAACACAGCTTTTCCATGTCCAACTATAGAAATAGATACGATTGATTATTCAAACATGTGAGAATGCTGACATAGTGCCGGACGGTGATCGGAGAAGAGTGGATGTAGATTGACAGTTGTTTAAATTTCAACAAGAGAAAAAGGAAAATTTTCAGTAATAAAAGAATGAAATACAATCGGTGCTTTCTAAAGCCCATTTACATTTGTTATATAGGCTTGAAGTTGACAAACTCATAACAATCCGACAAACTAATTGACTTTAAACTAATACAAAACATTTGGAGGATAATTTCTTTCCTTCTCCAATTCTGTTTGGTGTTGTAAAATATAGTGTGTTTTTTTTAAAGAAAAGATTCATTGGTTCATATAAGCTCTTTTAGTTAAAGATACTTGAAGCATATAATGTTCATTTATCGTTTATTACATAGTTGAAAGTAAACTCGATTCTCGTGTTCGATTACTTACAACTTGAGTTAAAGAATGAATCAAACATCAATAACCAGTTCATGTTAAGGAAGATTTGACCATAGAAAAAAAAAATATATATATATATATATATATATATATATTATAGAACTGACCATGCATGGCTAGAAAAGCCGTAACATTTTCAAAGTTGGCTCTCAAAAACAGCATTGCGTTTATTCCCAATGTTTTAAGGGTTTGCACTTGCAATTGTATGGGGAAGACTGGTTTTTGAGTTACATCAGTTTAAGCAAACTGTACACTAACAGGATATAAAATGGTGAATGACTGAGCTCTGGAGATTTTCAGAAGAGCCTCTGATTTTCAGGCGTAAAGAAGCGAAGCAGATGGCCGAGGGTATGCCGTAGTACTCCTTACACCACTAGCATCGTCTGCACTTCGCTTACGTATCCGAGGGTTTGCTGCTAGTATTGTTCTGATTACTTTCAGATTCATTGGAACCCTGGAGCTGCTCCAATACAATTACGACTTCACTCATTCTAGGTCTGATTTTGGGTTCGGTGGAAATGCATCGCAAAGCAAGGGTAGCAGCCTTATAGGCTCCTTCCATCGAATACTGACCTTCAAGACGGCTATCTAGGACACGGAACATTTTCCGTTTATTGGCCAGGTAAGGTTTGGCCCAATCCACCAGATTATGCTCTCCGGACGGTCGATTCTTGTCAACTACTCTGCGGCCGGATAACATCTCTAGAAGCACTACTCCAAAACTATAGACATCACTCTTGGCAGTCAAATGACCTATAGTTGGAGTAATAAATAATAAACAAAAGAAACATCAAGAAAAGACCCGACTCTGAAGGTCTACCAAAGCTGGGCAAAGCGAAGCACACTAAATCGAGCACTTCAAAATTATGTCCAAAAGTACCTGCGGCTAAATACTCGGGTGCGGCATATCCATAGGTCCCCATGACCCTGGTCGAAACATGACTCTTATCACCTGTTGGCCCATCTTTGGCCAACCCAAAATCAGAAAGCTTTGCATTGTAGTTCTGCAATGACATCAAGGGAAAAGAACAAGGTTTTCAGAAGAGCCGATGAAGGACGACGATTTTCGGAAATTATAGATCGACTGAAACCATACAAGGGAAGTGGAAAGAATGTTGGCCTAACAAGTCGCATACCGAATCAAGCAAGACATTGGAAGTTTTGAAGTCCCGATATATCACTTTTGTTTCAGCACTGTGGAGAAAGGCAAGCCCCTTTGCAGCGCCAAGAGCGACCTTCATCCGAAGGCTCCAAGAAAGCGGTTGGAAATAAGAACCTCCTGGTACAGACAATGAAATTGCCGGTTAAGCCAAATTTTGTTTGACAGTGCCAAGACGTTCAAAACAGAACTTACTCCTGAATAAATGATTCTCCAAGCTGCCACGAGGCATGAACTCATACACCAACAGACGGTGTTCATCCTCCAAGCAATATCCGATCAATTTCACAAGATTCGGATGATGAAGTTGTCCCAGATAATTCACCTCAGCCTATAAGATTGAAGAACGATCACGCATTAATTAATCTCTGCATGTCAATACCAAAAGATCATCTTAGGCAAGCAAGTTAATTAGACTCGGAATAATATGAGGAAATTTAGAAACAACCGATATCAATACAGATCAGATATGCTCAAAATTTCCTCCACATAATGATGTGATGAACAAATGCGAAACCAATCGGATAGTTGAGATGTAATAAGAAGGATGGGTTGAAAATGGACTGACCAGCCACTCCTTGTGCCCTTGGAGGCCTTCCTGGTTAAGCCTTTTCACAGCAATAACTAAGCCGGTTCCAGGTTTCGAAGCTGTGAATGAATTTTCATCGATCCATCCCTTAAACACGGAGCCAAAACCACCTTCTCCAAGCACACTATCGGGACGGAAATTCCTGGTGGCCGTTTTGAGATTAGCAAAAGTGAAGCTTTTCAAATTGGTGGACTGTAATATCTCACCCTCACTTCTAGGTGTCTGAGGCACCGAAACTGATGAGACTTTGCTGCTCGTATCTTTCCCATCGCCACTAACACAGTTGGAACTCCACCCTGTACGGACAAAGTTGAGCAGTAGAACGCATCAGTTAAGCAACATAATCTATCTTTAATAACTAAATTCCTTGGAAAGGTTAATTTTAGAGGACCATCAATGGTAGCTTCAAAGTTCAAAACAAACACTTATATCATAGATAAACATGGAAAGGGAACATCAATTACTTAATTAAGGTCAATATAAACTTCAGGGGAACCATAATGATTAATGAAACCAACTAAATATAGAAATGGTGTTCATAAAAGGAAAATTAAAGTCTGTTTTTAGGGCAAACTACCTGTGTTAATAGGGCTCTCAGCTTTGATTCTAGCACTTAAGCAAATCCCCATCAGATCAGACCACCACTCTCTTCAACTCTTTTTTTAGCTGTATATCATTAAACACATGCACAAGAAATGAGCTTTTTTTTTACTAAAAAACAGATTTCAACAAGGAAAAAGAAGCAGATCTGGGCTTTGAAAACCTATTGGGATTTAACGAGGCAAACACTTTTTCATTATAACATCAGATTGTCATATTTAAAAGTTCGGCAAACAAAAAAGAAGAAATGAAATGGGAAAAAAAGATAATAAAACTAGAAAAATAATACCCAATAACCCAAAAGGGAGAGAAAAAAAACGCAAGACAGACTCAAAGTAAACCAAGCAGAAACCAGAAAAGAAGAAAGAAGATAGTAGCGAAAGGCTTGAATTTTGGTTTATTGATAGCATTCGTGTAAGCAAAATATGAATAAAATGAAGCTGGGTGCAAAAGGAAAGATGAAAAACAGAGTTTTTTTTAGAGGAAGGTGGGAAGAATTGCATTAATGCTGGGATGGCCCTTTTTCACAAGCTTTGCACAGTCCTTCCCCATCATTTCTCGGCCGTTGGATTCTTTTTGTGCCTATGGCTTAGCTTCTCAGAGAAAGAGCTTTTCTTTCATAGATGGCTTCTTCCACAAGTTGCACAAATCTATTGAATGATGAAAAAAAGAAGCATTTTTTAATGGATAATACTAACTTTTACTTTTTTAAAGTTCCTGTGAAAGTTTAGGTTTTAACTATTTTTGAGGTGTTAATATAGCATCACTACTAATGACTATTTAAAACTATTATTAAGAATATCATTTTTATTTATTTTTATTTTAATGTGACATTATCGATGAGATATATTTTACACTTTGCTTTTTAAGTATTTTTATTTTTTAAAATTTTATTTGTCCATAGATCAGATGACTCATCCCAATCAATTCAAATATATTTTAAAAAATAATATTTAAATTTTATATTAGCATAAATTTGTATTAAAATATATTATTTTGGGTGGGTCATATTTTTGATATTGAAATATTTTAATTGGGCCAGAAATATCCATTTCAAATAAAATAAAAATACGCAAAAGTCTCATTTCATGTGTTTTTTATATTTATTTGTTTTTATTTGAAACAATTCGTTCGCATTGACGATTATTTTGTAATGTATTTCCATATAAATTTTTTGATAAATTTTAACTTTAATCATATATAGAGGAGAAGAAGGGAAAAAATAAATTTTAGAGGAAGAAAGAAGAGTACTCCTAATAAGTCTATAACTCATGACTTAAAAAAATACAAAAAAACAAAAATGAATAACTTAATCAATTGACCAAATGTGTTTGCTTTATTTCTATATAAACTTGACAATGATAGATATATAGATAGATAGATATGACATAAAAATATATAACATGTATTAATTATAGGGTTATATTTTGATACATGAGCTATGTAAAAAATTATACAACCCTTCATATTTAAACTATAAAATCTATAACATAAATCTCTAGCCCTAATACCTTAAACCCTAAACTTTAAACTCCTAAACTTTAAATTCTAACCATAAACGTTAAATTCTACACCCTACAACCTAAATCCCTAAACTCTAAACCACAACTTAAATCCTAAAATTGAAAGGCTTGTGTAGTATTGACCTTAATTATATTGATAATGTCACATTTATTTTTTATAATCTTGTACTTTTGTTTTTTTAAAATAGTATTTAATATATTAATTACATTAATAATATTTTAAATGTAAATTTTAGACAATGTTACATTCCTAGAGATGTACCAATTAATCCTACACTTCAATATATCCATTAACAAAGAAATGTCAAACACTTTTAAATTAGAGTAAAAAATCCCTTAAAAAAGGTGGTTTTTCAGTCAACCTAAAAAAACTAAGATTTCTAACTTTTGGGGTAAAAATTTAATTTTGGGTATAAAATTACTTTTTTACCCTTAATTATTAACATTAATATTAATACTAATATATTAAAATAATATTAAATATAATAATAATTATTATATTAAATTAATATTTTAATATTAAATACTATAATTATTAAAATAATAAGTATTAAAATAATATTAAAATTTTAATATTTTTAAATAAAAATAAATAAAAAGCACTTTAATATTATAAAATAATATTAAATGTAATTATCAATATATTAAATTAATATTTAGTTATGTTATAATAATATAAAAAATGCATAATTTAGAGGCTAAATTTTTATATTTAATTAAAAAAATTATATTAGCTATTTAGATGTATTTAAAGTTTATATTTTATATATAAAAATTACTAATGAATTATCATGTTTTTTATATTTTATTATTTAAGTTGATTTATTTTATATATAATAATATTAATAAATTTTATGATTAGAAACTTAAACATCATTTACGTTAATTTACTTTTACTTTACAATATCATGTATAAAATGAGTATTTTATCTTATCAAAAGCATTTTTAACAACAATGTCAAACATTAAATTATTACAATTAACTTTTCAAAATCACCTTCTAACAGCACTTTCAAAAACATTTTTTTTCAAAAGCAATGTCAAATTGGCTTTAAAAAACTTAGAAATTTAACCACTAACATCAGACTTCATTTTCAATTTAATAACTGGCGTCAAACTGATAATGGATTTAATCTTTTAATAATTATAAACTCTATCGATTCAATCCTTCACGTTAACAAAGTCTAGCAATTTGATTTGAATCCTAAAAATTCAAAAAAAAAAAAAACTTTCGTAAATGGTAGGAGGATTCAAGGTTTTTGAAATTTTTTGTTCGTTATAGAAACGATGTCGTTGCATGCCAAGGAATTGGGCACGGGAACACTAGTATTATTTGACACGGTCAGATCGAAATCACTATGCTTAAGCTTTTGGAATAATAGCAAACCTAATCGTAGTGATTGTGTCCTGCTATGCTAAGTATTAAAAAAGAGGAGTGGGTGAGAAAAGAGAAATAAAAAAAAATATAATGAATAAACGTTCTTTTATTCCTTTAATTATTTTGTTGGTATATAAAACCGTTTTAGTAGGACAAAAAGAGTAATAGATGATATTATTATCATATCTAGTCGTCACTTATCAAGTGATAATAATACCATAGTCTTACCAAAGAGAATTTGCCCCATCTCTCCTCGTACTTAAGTTCTAAGCTAAAAGAACATATTTCAGTTATGTTATTACAGTCAACAATGGCAATCTCTAAATTTGCTACTAATAACATGCAGAAAATTGCATTAGATTTCGGAAAACTCAATCAAGTTCTCTCATCCAACTAACCTTTCGGGTGACTCTAGCAGACACACAACTGAATAATACATGAGTTCATATGAATTCTTCAATGAGGGGCTGGTAGAACAACTTGTAAGCTTCCAAAACTTCGAGATACCACATTGCTTCTCGATCCGGAAATGGAGATAAATCAACAATCTTATGAACAGCAATGATCAAAGTGTTGGGAGAGAAAAAACAGTATTTCATCTTAAGATTTACTGCAAGCAAGATTGAAAACATATATAAACTTCCATTTCCAGACTTTTTAATGCATTCAAATGAGATGGATACAGCAAACAAAAGATTGCTAATTCTTTAGTTTTTTTTTTGAAGTAAATGATCATATTTTACAGAGGAAACTAGTAGGGATTTAATATAGCCAAATCAAGTTCAAGCTACAATTAAGGAGCCTGAGCTCGACTTTGAATTTTGAGCTTAAACCTCCACCAGAGCTTGAACAAGCTTCACTTTTAAGCCAGAGATCGATTCTAGATAGAAATTGAACTACTCGAGCTCATTTGGTTAAGCTCATTTACTGAATAGAAAAATTGAGTTCGCTTTTCACTGTTATTTGTGATCTAGCTTAAATTCGAATTCGAATTACAAAATTTTCAATACTAATTAAGAGAAAAGCTCGACCATGGTCACAAGTATTCTTCAGTTGACTCATATCTCGAGCTAAAACTCTACTCTACAAAGACTGAGCCAAATTCTAATATTTTCCAGCCAAACCCAAGTAACTTGTTAAAAAAGGGGGAAAGTGCAGAAAACAAAATTCATAACATGAAAATGAAGAAATTATAAGGGAAACTCAAAGTACCTTAATAACAGGTAGACCACCCACGCCGATAAAGGTTCCTCCCACCACCATTACATACATCTCTGCAATTGTTTTAATGGCCCTATTAGTTGAATACCAAAAAAAAAAGTGAAAAGAGTGGGAGACAGAAACAAAATAACCTTTTCGCCATTCATGTTGACGGAATTCGCCGGAGAGACTAAGCTCGACGATGCCAGTGCTATCATCGAGCAGGACGCGATCATCGTCGTCGTTTGAGATCAAAACGCCCTATTCAAAACCCCCAAAAAGAGAAAAAGGAAGATGGTGAAGTATGGAAAGGTAGAATGGGTAATTTGATTAAACGGAGAAAGGAAAAAGACCTGATGCCGCCAATAGTCAAGGCATTTTGAGAAGGGGTTCCTCCGGCATCTTTCAATTGCCGGCACAGCAGTTTCAGCGCTGCTTAACTATAGTCCATTCCCGCTCTGTTTTTTTATCTCCCCCTAGAATGAAATGAGGGGTTTTCTGTTTCTCCCGGTGTTTGAATGTGTAAAATATCTTTTTATTACTAATTAATCCAAATTATTATAGAATGTCATTAATTAATTCGTTTTAGACATTCAAAAATTAATAAAATTAGACAAAAAATGCAGCAATAGTCATTGAATTTTTATGACATTTTTACTTTCTTACTGAAATAAAAAAAATCATCACAAACATTAAAACTTTAATTTATTTTTATTATAAATATTTAATTTTTAATTTACTTTCATTTAATTATTGTTGCTAAAACAATATCAGCGACTTGGCGTGGCATGTTAAATTTTTTATCTCAAAAAGAATTATAATTTTTAAAATTTACGGTCATTATCAAGGTCAAATTTCGACGAACGTAAAAAAGATTTGTCTAGCTCGGAGATTAATATAGTTTAATTTTTTTTTGGATTCACTATTGTTAATTGTTAGATCATTTTGATAGATTTTCGTTCTGTTTATAATTTTTTTTTGACTTTGTGGGTTATAAATTTAAAAAATTATTTTTTTAAAAAAAATAAGACTTTAACGTTCATATCAACGAGAACTAACGACAATAATCGTAATTAAAACAAATTAAAAAATTATTAGTCGTAAGGTATGTTTTCGATTTTTGGCGACCCTTAAAGTTTGATTATTAGTGTAATTTATCTATAAAATTATAATTAATTTACAAAAGAAAAAAAGAAACTAAATCGCCTGAGTAAAACCTTTTCATTATTCAGATTACGAAGCAAGATTGCCCAAAGCCCTACTTTTATGGTGCAATTATTCTTAGTTACCGCCACATAGAAGCTAAATATCTCATCCAATTTCTGCAATTTCAGCTCATCCTCTCAACAATCTCCTACACGACCACCACCTTAATATTTCGATTTTAGCTGCTTCTCGTTCTTCCTTCAGCCTCACGGCATCTCATCCAACTCCGTAAAATATACTCACAGCCGGAGATATACTCTCTCCAACATTCTTAAGATATCCAAGTATATCTTATCGCCTCCGATCTCCTCCCCGGTGGCTCCAGCTACAATCCGTAATATGTCTTCGATGAGAGCAACGTTTCCCATGACGTCAACATGTGCCCCCCTTCTTTCAAGTAGACTAGCCGGCGGCTCATTCCGGTATTCCCTTATGTATGTTGCAATGCCGGATGGATTGAACCGGTTTCTTCCTCTCCAACCTTTGGCACACATGAATCCAGCACTCAGAACCGATACACCCCCGTCTCCGTCCGCAAAATATACTCCACCTTTCAAGCAACTATCATCTTCTCTGTCTACCGAACTATCGATTTGGTACGGAATACGGTTGCACCTACTGCTCGGTGATAGCTTGTACACATGATCTTTAGGTCGGAATTCCAACACCATACGAGCAGTATATCTCCATGTCCGGAGCATCAGGTAGCCTGAAAAGTAATTCAACTTTTGTATGTCACCATTTTATGTATTACATATAAAAGATGATACTTATGGTCTGATTTCCGACACGACACATACCATGTCGGAATCCTAATCGTGTTTGACGATTGCATAAGTGCAGTTAACATAGTAAGTAGCTTTAAAAATTGGCCAAAATTGAAAGCTGTTAAAAATGCATCTGAAGTTCAAAATTATGCTTACTTCATTTCAAGCGGATTAGACCAGTATTTGTAATGGTTGTATTTAGGGTCATCAAGGTTGTCTGCAATTCCATGTGAGAAATGAGCTTCGGCCTGTTTCATCATTTTCGGTGCCACAAAATGTAGCAGATCGAAAATAGTTGTCGCTGTATAAGCTTTATCTGCTGCAACGCTCCAGATGCTTTCCGAGTTCCATCTCATCGTTCTCCGTCCATGCCTCTCTGCATGAAGAGTTGAAATTCTGGGACGCACTCGTGTGCAAAAAATCCAGATAACGAAAAGTTAGTGTCGATAAGATCCTCGACAAAATAAAAATCTACTCGAACATAGCAGCTTAATCTCAATCAGCACATTAAATACTCAGAAATCTGAAACATAACATTGACTGCCTACTCTGTCGATAGAGTGCTAAACTCTTAATTTCTCTGATCGGAGTTCAACCCGACACAGATTCAAATACCACATATACGTACCTTTGAATCAACAGTGGGAAGCTGTGAAGAATGTAATATGGAAGCTGCCTTGCCAAAAGAGATTATTCTTCCGTAGTTAACCGGAACTTTCACTCGGAATATCTTCACATCACTGTTATTGACTTTATTGTCACTTAGAGACCCATGTTGCCCTAGATGGTCTCTCCCCCTTTAGGGACCAATGACACAAGGGAGTCCCATGTTCGAGACACTCGCATGACATGTTCTAATGCTTGAAGCCCTAAAATACCCGAGTCCAAAACTCCCGGTGCCATATCTCTACAGAGGTCGAACAAAAGCATAAAATACAGTGATTTAACTTTAGTCTCAAGTGTAATGTCATTTAATAAACCGATACAATCAATTCAGTTTCAGAATGCTAACTACGAGGAAGAGAATGCAAAGCTAACCTGATATATGCAACGTCTTTGCCCTCGGCAGAGTATTTTGCTAACAGCCTTTGGAACAACTAGAAATGCCTGACCAATGTTCATGATTGCCTTGATGTGCTTGGCACACCAATCAGGACCACCGCAGCCCCCCATTGGAGGAGGCATTTCAACCCATTTAAGGAAGTGAAGAAAATAGGTAACTTCAAAGAGATAATCAATATCGAATCTAGGTTGAAATTAGCGTCATCTCCATTAGTTTACTCGAACCATTTCAAGTTCACGAGCCCCGCTTTTACGCTTCACTGCATTGGGCCTGATTCCGCGGGTGACACGTTTAGTATTTCGCGGGAAAAGGAAAATGCTGATTTTAGAGATTGGAAAACGGTTAATTCTCGCGTGATACACTTTTGATGGAAAGAGCTTTACCAATTCTAACAATTTTCTTTTTGATTTGAAAATAGTTTGAATCGGAGCCTTTCGATTTCTAAATCAAAAATAGATTATACAAGGAGAGTGACACAATTGCAATGCAACAATGCATGTTATTCAATGATGAAACATGTCTCTCCCACAAAACGTTCTGCATCTATGCACCTTCTTCTTTGGATTGATGTAGTTTTTTTAATAGGGTCGACTGTTTTTGAGGTATTTGCTTACTTGTATAATCTTCTAAACGATCAGGAGCATACGGAAATCCGATGAGGACATCCCGGAGCCACCTCTTCTGCTTTGGGGTATGTCTTCGAGTATCCCGTGGCCCGTGCTTAACACCCGTGTATGAAACACAGAGCATACACGTTATCAAGAGTTTTTCTTCCTCCTGCTCATCTGAACCAGGTGTTTTCCTCGCGGTATCTGCCAACATACGTTATCAAATCGTCAACGGACTAGAGCATCTGGTTGAAGCATCTCCAGTGGCGAAACAGCTTCCTCCAGTAGCAATGGCTTTCACTGTCAGAGTCCGGTTCGCGAACAATGTTTACAGTGGCATGCAATTCATAGACTGGGCCAAATGGAGTGGAGTGCAGTAGGAAGCCAATCTCCGCACTCTCCTGCCAAAGCTCTTCTTCAGTGGCAGTGAAGACAAGAAGACCCCCATCATGGCTGGCTTCAACATGTTCCCCAAAAGACCCTACTTGGCTATTTGGATCATGGTAAACCAATCTTTGTACCTTTGGAGAATCAAAGGTGAGCATTGCATAATGGGGTTGAAATTTGAATATCAAGCACCATGAGATGAGTTGGAAAAATACGATAAAGTAGAAACTTTGAGGCATATTTTCTATAAGTAAAGGTAGAGATTCGAATAATAAAATTACGTCTTCATATTCTACTTCATGAGACATTTACAACGATATCTCATACGTTCAAAACGTGTGAGTGATGAATGAGAGATTGATGCTCAAAGTAGGCTAATATTGATGGATTACAAGACTCTACTCAATAATTATTAAATAACTTAAGTTGATATGATATGGGTAATGTGAACCTAAGAGACAGATGACCAACGTATCTCAAGCACCATAATCAAATTACGGTTTATATTGCATCACTTTATTTGATTTACTTATATTTTATTTTGTTCTATGTAATAATAAATTCAGCATTTTATTTTATTATTTGTTATTTTCTTAGATTATTAACGTCCTATTGTTTAACAAGATGAAAGAGGATTTAAGACTATTTGTACCCTTTTCTTCGTTCCACTTGATTTTTTTAAATTTTAGTACATTTAAATTACAATTTATCTTGAACTAAAGCTCTGGAATTCAAATCCTTACTTGTTTATATACACACACACGAGTAGGACACCAGTTCTTTGAATACGACTTTATATACGCTCCATCCATGCGGACTTTAAAGCTGGAGTATATTACTGTCCTTAAACAATGGGTTCAGATTAAGATTCTAGTCCGAAAGGGCGTGGGTTCAAATCCCACTCTCAACAAATTGTTTTCAATTATTTTTTCCTTCCATAAGTTCCATTCCGTTTGCTGTTTTTAATGGGAAAATGATAGATTTAGCCCTTACATTTTATCAAATATTTTAATGTGATACTTCTACTTTCAAACTTTTACTTAATCAGTAAATCACACTAAATTATGTGTAATTATTACATTTTATATACAGCATTAGATTTGCTACATCTACTAAATACATTTCCTTATAATCTGGTGGGGCAATTTAGGAATGGTAAATATCCTACCTGTCATTTAATTTTGTAACTGTTGAGCACTAACCATGCACCTCTGACTGCCAAACCAGGACACCACTGCCAGTTTAGATTTCATGATTATCACCTAATAAACATTTTTAAAAAATAATTAATTAAAAATAAATTACATGTAAAATAAGATTATCTGTATTTTGTTCCACACCTCTCTTGACAAATGGCGTAAAAGGTTAAAAGAGAATTGAAACCAACGTTAATCTTTTCAAAGTGAAACGCTCACTCTTTTTTCTCTCTATACACTGTAGCCTTTATATCTAACTCTTTCTCTCTTTGCAAACAACAACAAGAAGAAGAAATGCCGGGGATCAATCTTGCCCAGCAACTCAAGCATTATGTTCAGAGCATGCATGATCAGGTTTTGTATTTGTTTTCCCCTTCCTTTAATTATTTGTCATTCTTTGATCGATCAAAGATACGTTGTTGTTTTTATTCGAATCTTAACAGTTAACGGTCTCAAGAATCGAAATGTATAAATATAAATCCGTGGTTCGGATATTTACATTTTATAAACTTGCAAACATTTTTAAATCTCAATTTGTAAGGTAATATATGTATATAAGTATTAATGTCAAATCAATTTTTAGTGATTTTTTGGATTTTTTTCATGAAATAACTAAGTTAACTTGAAGATACGTTGATTTTAAGTTGACTCATATGTTGTTGGTTTTTTTTATTCAAATCTTAACGGTTAACGGTTTTAAGATTCGGAACTTATAACATAAATTCAAGATCAAAGTCCTTCGATTTAATTTGTATTTTTTTTTCTGATTTCAAAGTTTGTAAACCAAAAAATATTAGTGATGTAGAATGAAGCATTATAATGAAGTGTTAGTGATTTTGGGGGGATTTTCCCTTTAAATAACTAGTTAACTTAAAGATTTATCTTTTTTATTTTAATCTTAACGGTTAGCGATCTCAAGATCTAAACTCTACATAACGTAAATTCAATATTCGAATTTTTCGCAATAGTTTTCGATGTTTCATATTTTATAAACCCTATATATATCATAAGTATTAATTGATGTAGAATCAATCATTATAGAAAAAGAAGGGACTGGTTTTTTTAATGATGTTTGTTAGGGAATTTGGGGTGTAACTAAATTATTAACTTAATTGAAACTGAAACATCTTTCTCAATTTTTTTTTAAAGTTAAACTCCGATTATATTTAAAGTCGTATCGAGTTGTTGATTCTATTTTTTTTTTCACAAGAAATTGGGCCTCGTTTTGTGGATGCAGGGCATACTGGACCATAACTACGACCACCTGAGATCGATACAACGTGTAGATAATCCTCATTTTGTTAATGATGTGCTCCCAATGTTCTTCAGCGATGCTCCTGATTACATTGCCCGAATCACTGGTTTGCTGTATGCTTTTCATTTTTCATTCCACCAATTTCTTATGGACATAGATTCACGTTTTATTCTTACATTTACTGATATTATTACATATATATGAACAGCGGCTCAGATGATGTGGACTATGTCAAGATCAAAAACGTTGTTCACCAGCTCAAAGGCTGTGGCTCTGGGTAATACATACATATATTTTATTTTTCCTTTTTATAATTCTAAGTAATTTTTTGTTTATAAAATATAACAGCATTGGTGGTCAGCGGATGACTCTCGCTTGTTACCAGTTTCAAACTGCATGCAATGAAAGAGACAAAGAGAGGTCCAAATCGATTCCTAATGCTAATTAATTCATTATGTTGACGTTATTAGCAACATTTTTAAAGCGAGACGTCGCTAATAACGTCAACATAATGAATTAATGTCATGATAAACTTTTTTATTTTGTAATAAAGATTTGATTTATATGTTGTTAGGTGCCTTGACATGCTGGAGAGGGTGAAGAGGGAGTTCAATACTTTGGAGGAATGTTTCAATAACATAACCCAGGTAAGGCAATTCTATATATAATGGGAGGATTCAGTTAATTATTTATAGTATTCATGTTTATATGCCACCGGTTTATCAAATGTTAACTTTATATTATTTGATATATTCCATCTAAGTTGTTCTTTTAATAAAAGAAATATTTTACTTATAAATGTTAAATTTTATTTTATTTTATTTTTATCGTAGATGGAAAGAGATATCGACCAGATTGAGACCAGATGTCGTCGTACCTAACAAGCTGCGTTAGGGTCTAGATGTCCTAAATGGCCCTTTTGGTGCCTTGCTTTTATGTTTTTCTGTATTAGGGACATATGGTAATTTTGTTGAGTTTATGTATGGACATTTACATTAATGCAGGGAGTTTAAGGGTGTACTCTTTTTCCACTCTCGATTTGAAGAGTGGTTTTTTAATGAGGCACCTATTTATTAAAAATAAAATTATGCTGTTGTTATTATGTGTCTTTTAATAAATTTTCGATTTCAGCATTCATCGTTAATATTTAATGTAATTAATTAATATCATGCATTACATTCATAAATCACAATGTAATCGAAAATGTATCTATAACTATGATTTCCTTTATTTGGCAGGTTCTAGACTCAGCAGGAGTACTACATTCCTTCCTTTAAAGTTTTTTTTTCTTCCTATCTTGGTAGGATTAGGATTAGATAAGATTTGTTAAAAAATTATGATTTAAATCAATATTTAAGATGTGATATATTTGTTTAATTATTGTAATCCGCGACTTCATTGAGTTAAATATAATTGAAGATTTGCATAATTATGTATGACAATTAGTCACGACATGATTTTTCATTTTTTAATGTTTAAAATGGAATTATATTTTACCAACTAAATACATTTAAAAATTAAAATTACTTGTAACTATAAGGTGTAATTACTTTTAACTTTTGTGTATTTTTTCAAAAAGAAAAAAAATTATGTATGTAAACTTTTAATTAAATCAATTTCAACTGAACCAACCACAATAAAATAATTCCATGTAGTACTTTAATTAAGAAAAAGTGATTATTTTACGTAAAACTGTTTAATTAGGTTTAACAAAAAAAATGTGGAGTTTTCAACTACAACCACGAATCCCTTCAACCTCTTATATTTTAGGCAGAGAATGTTCATCCTTTTTTCCGTTTTTAAAAAGGGAATGGATTTGAGGCTTCAATTCTGATTTCTCATTTCATTCCCATTTCCCACCTCTTTGAAACTCTTGGCTCGGGTAATCTTTCTTCTAATTTTGGATTTGCAAATTGTATTTTGATTTGTTTTTATTAAATGATTAGTTCCTTTTGCAGGTTTGAAGGAAATTCAAAGAAGATATGGCGGAAGAACATAGATGTCAAGGACCGAAACTTTGCGCTAACAACTGTGGATTATTCGGAAGCCCCGCGACACAAAATCTTTGTTCCAAATGTCACCGTCATCTTCAGCTTAAACAGCATCAATCTTCCTCCGCCAAACACGCGATTATTCAAACCCCGACCCCTTCGTCTTCTTCGACACCGAGTTCATCTCCTCCTTTGGAGGTGAAGGATGAACAAACGGCGGAGACGAAGGTGGAGATCAAGGCGGTGGTTGAGGTCGTTAGAAATAACCGATGCTTGAGCTGCAACAAACGCGTGGGGCTCACGGGGTTCAAGTGCAGGTGTGGGATGGTGTTTTGTGGGATCCATAGGTACCCTGAGGAACACGGTTGTGATTTTGATTTCAAGGCCATGGGAAAACAACAGATTGCCAAAGCTAATCCCATTGTTAAGGCTGCCAAGCTTCAGAAAATATGAATTTGAAGCCAAACAATTTATTGAAAATGCAAAAGTGACGGATTAAGATTGACCGTCGAGTCTCGCCGGTCGATTGGTCACTCAACCGTGAGGGGTATGGCTTAGTCATGGCGGTTTATAGTCGACTGTTGGTGTTTGTTTGTTGGGTCGATGAAAACATTAAAAAGAAAAAAATAATAATGTAATTGATAAGTTTTTTCTTTCTTTTTCTTAAAAAAAAAAACATATGATATGAATGTAGGTCATTTAAATCCAACAATCTTAATTCTTAGATCATTATTTATTTAAACATATTTAGAAATCAATTATGTTATTTTTTTCAAAAAAACTATGTTATTATTTATTTATTTATTTGGATATTTGAATTGATATAATACATCAAGGAGTTTCTTTGTTCGACAAGTACATAATAATCAATGTATGAACGATGACGTGACAAGTGAGTTTGATTGATTTTTGTTTCAAATTTAAATATTTGATTAATTTTTTTAAGTTTGAGGGCTTGATTAATTCTTAAGAGAAAATTAATATATATATTAAAATATTAAAAAAATATATGAAAAATTCTAAATAAATTAAAAATATTTTAAAAAAGTATTTCATAATTAAAATCTTACCATTGAAAATTATTTAAAAATATAAAATAATTGTAAATTTATTGAAATGAATAAACACATTGTTTTCGACGCCACCGATACTGGAGGCACAATTGATAAGCTTGTTTCGATCTCCGGCAAAGGATGAGTTTATCGTAAGAAAATGAAGGTTTATGCGTTAATTCATGTGGGGAAACTGGTGTTTAGGTCAAACCTGAAGCTGTTTAGCAACTAAATTACGACAGCAACAGATTTAGGGTTGCAAAACGCAACCAAAAACAAAGCCAAAGCCACCCATGTTTTTCAGGTCGCAATCTAACTTTGAAAAAGAGAAGAAAGTAAAACGTTATGCGTAATACATCTGTGTTATCCAATGTTAAAGGGTGGGGCCATTGGCGGTTCGAGGCTCAATCACAGGGACGAAGGGACATGGGGTTCGGGAGGAGCCCATGCCCCCCAACTCAATTTTTTTACTTTTATAATATATGATTTTTTAAAAAAAATAATTATACATTTGTCCCCTTCATTTTTTAAATATTTAAATTTGTTCTCCAACTTTAAATTCTGGCTATGTCTTTGTCTTTGTCTCTGTCTCTGTCATGTTACGGTTCAAACAGGTACCAAACATTGCATGGGTCCAATCCATAGTCTGTCGGAGTCGACTCGAGCCATGGTTCAACCCCATGAACCACCGTTCGTAGAAGATCTGCCCCGATTGCCTTACATACGTTACTTACGTTATCGGCATACACAATGATATGTCGACACGAGGACATACCGTTTTGGTACTTTGGTGAGCGATGCACGTGGGATCATTTTTGCGATTGTGTTGGCGGAGCAGCACATATGGGCCGCAGTGACGGCCGGTGCCAAGAACCAAGCCTTTAATTGCACTAATGGCGATGCATTCACATTGGAAAGCATATGGAAAAAAGTGTGCTACATTCGATCTCGAGCTTGAGAACTTCGACTTCGTGGAGTTTATGGCGGACAACGCAAAGTTTGGGATGAAATAGCGGAGAAGCATGGATTTTATAAAACATAATTGGAGGAAATTTCATATCTATCAGCTTTTTTAAATTGTGTTGCATTTTGGGTTTATGAATTCCTTGAAAAAAAATATTCCAACATGGATTGACAGATTGAGACACATGAAGATCATGGCATTTTGATCTTAGTGGCTAAGTTTATTTCTTTTCCTATTGTAAATATTCGCTATCTTGATCTTAGTGGCTAAGTTTATTTCTTTTCTTATTGTAAATATTGGCTTCTGCGGTGGGATTCAATAAACTTATAATATGTTATACTTTAAGATAAACTACATAGTTACCCACTAGATCTTAGTATGTGTATACATTTTGTTATTAAATTTTAAAACCTTCAATTAAAGTACCGAATTTCAGTTTTTGATTGAATTAAGACACAAAATTATTAAATCGTCAACAATGTGATGACATGACAATTTCTTCTCTGTTTTTTATATAAAAAATCAACTTCTCCTATCGTCATTGTCAATCAATTATCGATAACTATTTATGATAAGATCAGTATTAAAACATTCACATTATATCCATCTTTTCTATTATCAACGTGGTTTTTTCATGAAATCTACTCAAAATCAATGAAAACTCATTTATAGTTTTGACATTCTAACAATTCGATATCTTGTGACGGTCATTTGACGCTTTGATGCTAGGTTCAAAATTTCGAACAAACACTTAAATTCCTTCAAATTCAAGAAAGCCTCAAACCTCTAAAATGATAGACTTTTATGTCTATTTTTCTAATTTTGAAAAGAAATTTTAAAAAATGTAAAACGGTAAAGTGATGGAAGATGATGAGACGAGATTATTGGTATTCATGTGTGGCACAAAAGACATCAATGAATTGTATAACTTTTTTGAACATCCTAATTTTCTACATTCCTATTTCATTCCCTATAAACATCGTTGTTGTTGTTGTTTTTGAATATAAAAAACAACAACAATATTTATACATCGTTGTTTAAACCTTGATCACTGAAAAAATAGTTCATTTTATGCATCGAAATCATTTCTTAAATTCAATGAATGCAATATTTGATTGATATAATAATTCAACTTTTTCTTATACAATTTTCCAATTATTTATATTGAATCCTAAGTTCCCAAATAATTTTACTCACTTGAGAAGGCATCAAACGCGTTAAAATGCTTACAAAATATGTAAAAACAAATCCAACATGCATAATTTAGGTGAAGTTTACATAAGATATAATACTATTATTTTTATAAAAATCAAATGGGTGGCTTCAGGGGTATCTGAAAACTTGACTTCGAGAAGGCATTTTTTGGGAGGAAAACAAGAGACACGTGGCGGAAACGTGTCAAAAGCTGTTCCTAGGGTGGGTCCCGCACCCATTTTTCATTGTTGTTTTAAGGTGGCTATGGCAGTTACACTTCTTTCTGCTTCTTCCTCAAATTCAAAACCAAAATTACAACGCTTTCTCAGCAGATTCCCTCCTCCTCTCAACACCACCACTCACCAAATCAAATCAAATAAATCATGTGAATTTGCGTCCCCTTTCCTCTCGCTCATATCTCATTATTCAGGTAGAATTTCTGTTGCTTAATTTGCTTACCATTTCTATTTTTCCAGTTTAATGTATGGTTTAAGTTCTTCCTTTTTCGTAGATTTGATCTGTGTGTTTGCATGTCGATGTTTTGGGTTCTCCATTGTCACAAAGCTTCAACTATGAGTTTCTGTATTCTTCTTTCACCACGAATCCTACCTGATTGAATTAATCTTTGGGTTCAAGCATGTGTTTTTGGATCAATTTGTTGCTATTTAATCACAAGCACGAGTCAGAATATTTTCATAAAAAAAAACTAAGAATATAGATTGGACGACTCATGCAGGCAGCTCTTTTCTACTTTCTAAATTTATCAGAGTGAAAAAATCATTTTACAGTATAATAAGTTAAAAAAATCTATTTTAATACTTTTTTATAATAAAAAAGTTCTCAAAAGTAGCTATTATGTTCTTAAAATTTGAATTATTAAAATATTTTTATTTTATTCATTAACATCAAGAAACTCGCATAAAAGGGCCCAATTAGATATGTAGAGATATTTGTGTGTTTTAATATTTTTAAATAAAAAACTAAAATTTAATTAAACAACTAATTTCGTTCAACAGTATCTGCCAAAATGATATTATTTAATTATATATATTATTTAACAAAATTCTCTCTTTCACTGAGGTGAATTTGTCAACTCTGTAACTTTAGCTCCATTTGTATGTAGGTGTTTGATTCGATTTTTATATAGGTGTCCCTGTAGGACATGTGTAAGTTAAAAAATTTAGACATAAAAAGGCGAATATTTGATTGATGTACTGACGGTATAATATGTATAGACAGTATATAAATTTTTGCTGTAATCTTATAATCATGATGAAAGGAATTGACTGTGCATGATTAGCGTGTTTTTCCATTACAGGAACTATAATAACCTCATCCCCAGGGTTATGCTAAATGATGGCATTTTCCGAATCAGAAAGTGTTGCCTATGGCGGCACCAAGAAAACAGGACCGCCACATGATGAATTAACACCGGAACCGGATCACTCGAGTTCTTCCTTGAACAAACAGAATTCCATTTTCTCGCTTACTCTCGACGAAATTCAGCTCAAGAGCGGCAAGAGTTTTGGGTCTGTGAACATGGATGAATTCCTTGCTAACTTGTGGAATGTCGAGGAAAACGGCCAGCAAGTTCCATCGCAGCAACTCGATCAAACCGAACTGATCAATGGTGGCGACAAAGGCATAGGAAGCCAGCCAAGTTTAGCAAGACAAGGCTCGTTCTCCATCCCTACCCCACTTTGCAAGAAAACGGTTGATGAGGTATGGTTTGACATACAGAAAGAGTTACCGCAGCAGCGAAAAGCTACGGACGTCGTCGTCGATCATGATCCTCCTCAACGGCAACACACACTTGCAGAGATGACATTGGAGGATTTTTTCGTCAAAGCAGGAGTTGTTCAAGAGCCACCGGGCTCTTCCCAACAAAACAAGCCGGCCCCTAGTCGGATCAATGTCCCAAGTTTGGATGCAAACTATGGGATGGGGCATGTGACCGGATCTTCTCGACAAATGATGTTGGCACCTATTCAAAACAGCAATGCAAACTTTGGAATGGGACATGTGATGGGGCTAGGATTCCCTGGACACCAAATTGTTGGAAACAACTTGGCAGTCGGAAATGGCTACGGAGCAGGGTACTCGATTTTTCAGGGAAAGTAAAACTATCATGGGGGAGTCTTCAAATGGTCCCCAAAGTGGAAATGGGGCGAACAGTTTGTTAAATCCTGCTGTGGTTCAGAACAAGAATAGGATCATAGATGGTCCACCAGAGGTGGTGGTGCAAAGGAGACAGCGCCGAATGATCAAGAATCGAGAGTCAGCCGCAAGATCTCGAGCTAGGAAACAGGTTCATACTTATTTCAAGTGGTGATATAAATTTTATTTTGATATAAACTAACCATATATTTTTTGATAGAAAGCTCTTTGCTAACCAGATAAAATGCCAATAATTGTCATGTGTAATGTGTTGTTCTCTGCAGGCATACACAGTGGAGCTGGAATTGGAGTTGAATCAGCTCAAACAGGAGAATGCAGCCGAAGCAACTTGTGGTAAGCAAATACTTTCCCATGTAAACAATAAAAACTGAATTTTTACATAAAAATAGGGTCAATAAATACCCTTAACTTTTTCTGGATTTTAATTTTGAGCAGGAGGAAAACGAGAAAAAGCAAAAGGAAGAGGTAACTCTTAACTTGGATAAAGATCCAAATTTTTTCTTCATTTTTTAATGGTATTCAAATAATTTATATATAACAAACCATGATCATTATGTATTGCTTTTTGATACATCCATCATTGTGTTAAAGCTTTTGTTTTGTTTAAACAGGTTCTTAAGAGAAAGCAATCGGCATCTGCAAAGGGGAAGGCTGATAAGACGAGGACATTAAGGACAGTGAGCATGGGATGGTGAACTGAGAATTAGTAGGGAATCGAAATAATGTTTAGTGTTATATATGTATACAACTTAGTATCCACAAATGTATTACTCCTTCAATTTTAGTCTTTTTGAAGGGTGTTTTGAAATAAGTCTAGAATGTATAATAAAGACTTAAATCAAGCTTCAAAGCACTTTTAATTACTCTTTTTTACTACTTGAGGGATAAGATTCTAAAAAACATGATAATGAGACTTACTTGATAAACTATCTTACATCACTACATACGTAAGCTTAAAACACGAACAACCAAACGAATGTGTTCATTCATATTTGTTGTTAAAATGATAAATGAACACAAACGAAAGTAAATGAACATAAACCACTACAACAGTAATCACATAAAATTTATTAAACCACAACAGTTGGTCTTTGACGACTCGATGATGGGACAGTGGTGCTCTTATTGAGATAAGGTGAAACTTGAAGGTGAAACTTGAAAGGTAGAGCAAAAGCAATTTAATTTTTTTTTCTTCAATCTATCGTGAAATGAAGAGATAGTGACTTGTTGGGTGGGAAACAAATATGTGAATAAATTTAAACGAACAGATTATCGAACGTATATGAACGAATGAGCCTTTCGTTCGTGTTCGTTCATTTAATTAAATGAACAAAATATCTTGTTTATATCTATTCATTTAATAAATAAATAAACATCATGTCGAACGGTTTACTAAACTTTTAGTTCATTTACAGTCCTATATATAACCACGCTATATAGGTTTGGGTTGATATGGGTTGGAAGTAACCTGGGCTAGTTCAGTCCAAACCAAACCAAGCGTCGACCTTGAATGGTCAAAAAAAAAAATGTTGCTGTATATGATATTGGGCCAGATCCATTCAAGAACGATTAGCTGAATATGATATGGGTTCTTGTTCTTAACACCATTAGCAATTGCATTAGGAATTGTAATAAGTAATCCATTGCATACCGTGGGCGTATATGATTAGACAAGTTGGTGTGTTATTTAATAGTAGCACATTGAAAAGTTGTATATAAATAGTATATTTTTTCAATAATTAGTGGAATCTTTTATGTAAGCCTCCAAAATTTACACGTTTTCCCACTCTCACCAACCGCCATATTATATTAAGTGGAAAATCAGGAATTCCTAGCAGTATTTGATTTGCCGTTGTGTATTTCAAAATTATTTTATTGATTTCTCTAATTTTAATAATCAGTTGTTGACGCCATAAAGATGCTTTCATCTGATTAGTATGTTCATCATCTCATCACTCTGTTTGGCGCTTTAGGGTTTTAAGGCTCGAAAACTTTGATCCCTCGTTTTCTCCGCTCCCCAAACTCCTTCAGTACGCTGTTCCTCCTTTCTTTTTAGCTTTGATTTGCATTGCGTTTTAATGTTTACTTAAATTTTGTGATTATGACTTCGATTCTGTCGAATTATAGGTTTTTCTTAGTTTTTTTGGAACGTATATATGGTTGAGCTATGATATTACTTCTTTTACAGGCTGATTTCATTTGGAAAATTTTGAAACTTGAAACCTAGAAAAAGTAAAAGGAATTGCTTATGTTTTGTCAAAATTTTGTGTTTTTGCACTAGAAGAGTGTTGAAATGTGATCAAAAGGAACCATTGGTTTCTGTGGGTTTTATGCAGTAATCATGTACGCAAAATTTTGTAAATGGTCGTAACTTTTAGCAATTTCATACGAAAAGATCAAGCTGAGTGCATTTTCATCATTGTTATTGTTTCTCTATCTTATACAAGGCATTCCCTTTCTTATTAGAGTTTAAGATTTAGTGTTATTTGTTTAATGTTACTTGTTTGATATTTCTGGTTTTAGTTGCTGCCTTTCAGCTCATTCGGAACACCGAGAAGGAAGAAAACGAAGATGACAACTGTGAGCCTTACCTCCCCATCAATTGTTAAAGCTGCAATCCCAAATCAGTTTACGAGTTCCGTAGTCAAGGAACCAACATATCTTGGATCTGTTAAAGCCATATCCAAATCATTTGGCTTGAGATGTTCCTCGAATCGCCGAACAACAATGGCAATGTACAAGATTAAGCTTGTAGGGCCAATGGGTGAGGTGAACGAGTTCCAAACCACCAAAGATCAATACATTTTAGAGGCAGTAGTGGAACTGCCCTATTGTTGCAGAGCTGGAGCTTGCTCCATAAGTACTGCAAAGGTTGTTTCAGACTCGGTGCATCAACCAGACGCTATTGCCACGGGGCTAGACTTCTGAACCAGCCCAACGTGCGGCCTTAGTCGATGTTCTTAGACGAACGACTAAGTAAGCCTGAATACTCACTCCGGAAGATCGAATTCTTTCAAGGCACACAAACACAAGATCGTTCCAAGAGTAACCGAACAAAAGAGAAAGGCAACAAGAACAAAAGAAAGAACGCTCAAGAACGCGAAGAACACTACATAGTGTTTTTAGAGTAAATGCCAAGTGTATTACTCAAATGATGGATGATTACAATTGAGGTGGGGAGGCCTCTATTTATAGTTGAATCCCCATACAATGAACGGACGAGATCAAATCACACTAACGGCTCAGATCGAAAGCCACCTTCCAAATCTACACTAACTAAGGAAACTCTATCACTATGAAATTCTTTCATTAAGTTTGTGTTTACATTGAGAGATATTCTTATCCCTTGTAATATTCCCTGGTAAGATGTCATCTATTAATTTAACAAGCTCAATGTATTTGGGCTTTCTTTTAGTCTCCAACGATCGGACCAAGCCAGGTAGTCTTCTCGGCAAGCCTAGAACCTCTTGGGTTGCTTGTTTTACGCTTGAGAAGAGGTGGGGTCATTAACCCCTCATCGGAAAGGAAAAGGGAGGTTTTGGGATATAAATACGGTGGCGCTGCACATCCTGTCAGACTTGTCTTTTGGGAAGAGGGTAATGGCCCGGTGACAAGTGATATCAGAGCGACCCTTTGACTGCCTGATTTCACGCCGAACGCCCATGAGTGGGGTAGGCATGGTGGAAAACTGTGACAAGGTGGCCCATCACGAGAGCGGAAGCTCGTGACGAGAGCATCACGAGGTTGAGTGGGGGAGAATATCACGCCTGAGAGGAGGCGGGGTCATTAATCCCACGTCGGAAAGAAAAAGGGAGGTCTTGGGATATAAATACGGTGGCGCTGCACATCCTATCAGACATGTCTTTTGGGAATAGGGTAATGGCCCCGTGACACTATCTATCTCGAGGATGATCAAATTCAGGAGGGTTATATGCTGACTTGTGTTTCGAAGCCGATCTCAGACTGCGAGATTCACACTCAAAAGGAACTTTATCTTTATTCTCCATCAAAATGATGTTTTTACCAGGTATTTTGGGGGTAGAAAATGTGTTTAGGATCTGGGGAGTTATTGTCTGGAACTCTCTTTTTAATATAAACTTGGTATCAATGTGGAGGTCTCTCATGGACAATAAGTTTGTCTAGTGTTCTTGTTTGTGTTGTACTTTATATTATAAATATATTTAAAATAATGTATATCAGTTCGATTATAAATTTTAATAACCAAAACATTAATCGATTTAATCGAAGAAATTAAATTAACCGAATGAACAAATTAAAAGATAAAAACAAGTATGGCACTAAGTTCTACTGCATTGCCCTCTTACAGTAAGCACTAAGAATATGGTATTAGGTATTCATTACCCTAAAGACATTCTTTCCTAGTAGTAACCCTAACCAAAATACAGTCGAAGAGCCAAAAAGCCTTAAATATAAACGTAAAGCAACATCGACGACTAAACATTGCTCCATTATCATCGCCTACCTTCACTGTTCAATTTTTATACACAAAATAAAATAAAAACATTCTTCCACAATGTCAAAATTTGGTTTCTGTTACCCACAACACCAATGTTTTTAAGGAACATGGGCAGCGGTGAATGATATTCTCACCATTTTCTTTCAGGATCTGAAGGGCACAAACGACTTGGAATTATCCATCATAATCCGATTCATCTCCATCATCGTCGTCGTCATCATATTCAATGTAAGAGCTGAGGACCTTTAGGTACTTGTCTGGGCTGTCGTACCATGTTGGAGTAGTGATGATAGCCTTCTCCAACTAAAACTTATCATATTCCTTCTTCTCAGTCAGCTTCTCAAAGAAGCTTCTCCATTTGTACATGGCATGCCTCAGCCGATCACTTTTGTTCCCTCCGAAGACGTACTTGAGGTAGTCCTTTGCCAGACGAGCAAGTTCCTCACCAGTTAAGATGTATACATACTGTAGCAAGTTCCACCAAGCCACAAATTTCAGAAATACATTCGATAAGACACCATTTTCTGGACTATACTTTCACTAATTCAGATGTATGCTTGATATCCACTGTATTAAGATCGAGAAGGGTAGATTTTCTTTTTATATATAGTCATAAAAGGAATAGTTAGAAAAACTGAAATTCTTTTATCATGTTAATTTCCAAACATCACAGTTGCAAGGTTAAATATATTATTTCAGAAACTTAATAATGAATGCATGGAAACAATGTATTTGTATGAAAACAGAGAGGGGTGGCGGAATACAAAGCGCAGGGATGCCGTCTTAGCCTTACAATCAGAAAAGACCTGAGAGCCAAAAGAAATGAAGATGAAAACGAAAAACTTCTTTACCAGGAATATGAAGCCAGTGGTTGCTAAAACCCATTGCAGGGTCTCATCGAAGATCCCAGAGAGGCTTTCATCCTCTGATTCTCCAAATCCATCCCTACCACCACCATTGCCACCTCCACCACCTGGCGGATTTTTTCCACTGCCTTCGTTATAGTATTCTTGTTTCTCCATCTGCTGCCTTAACAAAAGAAATGAAGATGAAACCGAAAAACAATCACATCTGCTGCCTTAACAACTGTTTCTCCAAAGTTCCCTATAGCTTTCTTAATAGCTTTCCACGGTGAAACCTGCTAACAATAATCCGGTATCCGACCATATTCTTTTAGGCTCCATACTAAAGCATTAAAATTGTATTACACACCGCAAATTTGCAACAATCTAGCTTTCTCTCAACCATTTCGTCTACTGTTGAGCAGGATTCTATAACTACATGCTTCCATCATATTATCTTCACTCTTCAGTTAAAGCAATAAAACTAAAGATCTAGTATTCGAACTGTGAATAAATTTCAAACACACCAAGTGGGGGGAAACAAAGAATTATATAAGAAAACAAATGCAAAATACCAAGCTATCAATTCTTTCTGCTGTGATCATCCAAAAGAAAAATTTTAAAAACTATATAAAAAGATGAAATTCAAACGAAAGCACTTCAGCAAATATAAACATTGAGAAATTCTACTTGAATTCCAATCAATGTTTGAGCAGGTCCATTTTCTAGCAAATAATATAACGGATTCTTTCATTTTTTTCCTTCACACCAATCACCATAGAAAAAAAAAAAAAAACTGCAGCTTTATAATCTTCACCATTTAAACGCATTTATGCCTAAAGAAAAAAAAAACTTCTTACCTCATTGTCAGCAGCCGGCTTATCTTCGCCTCTTAGTCTGCAAAGGGTATTCCCACGCCGGCATTTCGAAACCGACGCGTATCTATTGTGGTTTAATAAAGGAGCAAATCGTTGTCGGCATGGCGATGAAGTGGCAAGAAAATTCAAGGAATTGGTGAGCGGAAGCTTATGATTGAAGCAGACAACAGAGGGATTAGAGTGTAATAACTCGGGTTTTCTTGGATTGGGACCATTTGTAGAGGGTAAGATTCGATTAGTAGCCTGAATCGACTTCATTTGTGTTTTGGGTTGCCTTGCTTGAATTACCTCATCAATCCTCCATTTGATATAGCAATGCGAGTCTAGACTAAACCCAGAAAATAAAAAGAAACAAATAAAGAAAGAATGTAAATAAGAAACGAGGCTAAGGCAACAGAAGAGCGAGAAGGCGGCCGGGGACGATGGGTCTGCAAGTCCAAATTTGGAGGAAATTACCCTTTGTTTTTACCCATCCTCTCTTTAATTATAAGTAAACTAAATTAGTAGTCACCGAATTATGTTTTTTTTTCCTCTTATTTTGGTCACCGAAATATTTTTTTGGCAAAAATCACTAACGTTATGTTTCCTTCTTATTTTGGTCACCAAACTATTTTTTTGACAAAAAAATTACTAACGTTATGTTTCTTTCTTATTTTCATCACTAACTGTTAAAAACTTAACGGTTTTGCTGACGTGGAATTTTAGTTTATTTTTTAAATTTCTCATGTCATTTCTTTTCTCTCCCCGTAAGCAATATATGTTATTTTATAATATTTTTATTCAAACTAACAGGACGATAACACATGTCACTACCTATTAATGGAATAAAAAGAATGAAAAATCAGGCCCTTTATGCAGCCAGAGAGATGGTGACATGTGTAACTGCCTAATAGGATGATGACACGTGTAACTGCCTATTAGTCGAATCTCTCTGGCTGCATGATGGGCTTGATTTTTCATTCCTTTTATTCCACTAATAGGCAGTGACACGTGTCACAATCATGTTATTTTGAATAAAAATATTATAAAATAACATATATTGCTTACGAGGAGAGAGAATAAATGACATAGAAAATTAAAAAAATCCACATCAGCAAAACCGTTAAGTTTTTAACAGTCGATGACCAACATAGGAAAGAAACATAACATTTGTGATGTTTTTGCCAAAAAAAAATAGTTCGATGACCAAAATAGGAAGAAAACATAACGTTATTGATGTTTTTGCCAAAAAATAGTTCGGTGACCAAAATAAAAAAAAAACTATAGTTCGGTGATTATTGGTGTAGTTTACCCTTAGTTGTATTTAATATTTAACTTTAAATAAATTTATAATTTAAATTCAACTGTTAACTTATTTTTCTATCTAAATTTTAATTTTCCAAACATTATTAAATTCATAAATTCTTTTATCAAATTTAATAAGTTTGGAACTGAAGTATTTATCGACTAGCTGTTAGTGTTTGAATTATGATGTTATAAACAAATAAATTATATTAAGAGAGTCACTATTATAATAGATTTTTGTAATATTCTATTTATAATATTTTTAAAACCTTCAAATTTCCAAACGCATCAAATCCTTTGTTTTGAGCTATGTTTTTCCCCTCTGTTTACCAATTCTCAACATAGGATTAATTGATTTTAAGTCGTAATTCATTTGTAAACCAAAGAAAGAGTCGATGCTTGATTGTAATTTTTTAAGGGAAAACTACATGGGTGGTCACCAAACTATTACTTTTTTCATGTTTTAACTACCCAACTAATTTTTTTGTTAAAAGCATCCCTAATGTTACGTATCTTTCTTGTTTTGGCCCCCTCCGTTAAAAACCTAACAGAATCGCTGACTTGACATCTTTTTATTTTTTGGTCACCTAACTATTACCCTTTTCTTATTTTGGTCCCCTAACTATCACATTTTTTCTATTTTGGTCCCCTAGCTATCATCATTTTCCTGTTTTGGTCCCATTGGAATAAATAGTATCTCATTAGGTTTGATGGGAAAGACAAAAAATAAATAAAAAATGCCAAGCTATCAATTTCGTTAGGTTTTTAACGGAGGGGACCAAACAGGAAATGTATCTAACAGGATGATCGATTTTGACAAAAAAAATTAGTTGAGTACCAAAATAGAAAAAGGTGATAGCTGGGTGCCCACCCATGTAATTTTCCCTTTTTTAATTTCCTAAGCCGTTGGTTGAATTCAAGAGCTGATGTGGATCTTACATCAAGGGTTTGTCAATGTACCAAGCTTACAAAGGAGTATTACATGATAAAAACAGTAAAGTGAAACCTATGCTTTAAGCATTCCTCCTAAAACTACAAAAATCTCATCAAAAGTGAATTGACAATTTCCATGGTGTTGTACACGTGGAGTGTTAAGTAGTGCCATCCCATTTACATAAGAAATCAAATTTCATATAGAGATAGAGATAGAGATAGAGATAGAGATCGTTTCGCATCAATTAAATATCTTAATTTGGCAAAACTCAACGCTTCACGTCTAAAGGTAAACTATTAAGAATCCCAAATCACTCCATCTGTGATCATTTCTTCTTTTTTCCACTCCTTCATGGAAAAACATAAATAACAAAGAATTATGTATACAATAGAATGTAATTAAAGTGTTTAAAAATGTTTTTTCAATTAAATCCATATATTACATTATTATATCGGGATTTGACTTCATAGGAGATGGAACAATATCTTTTAAATCAAAAAATTTTCTTTAAAAGTATTTTTTAACTAAAATTAAATATTTTTCTTCATTTATACCACTTTTTAAAAATATTTTCTTAACATAATTTTTAAAATAACATTAAACTGGTCTAAAATTTGATATGAAACGTAAAATTGGAAAATTAATTAATTACATTTAATATTTTCTTTTATTCGCATTAATCGTACTGAACAAAGTTTATATGCGTAAATCAGATTTTTCTATTAATTTTAAGGGTAAAGTACACAAATGGTCACTAAACTATCTCTAAAGATATAAAATAGTCATCAAACTTTCAAATATTACATAATGGACATTAAACTTTAGTTTTTGTTACAAAATAGTCACTAAGCCGTTAACTATCGTTAATTGGATGACGTGGTAGTTACAAAAATTTGAATAATATAACATTTAATCCTCCATATTGACACATTTAATCAATTTATTCTTAATTTAACCATCATTATTGATGTCTATATTGATTGAATGTGTAAATATTAAGGCTTAAATATATTATTATACAAATTTTTGTAATTGTCACGTCTCCCAATTAACGAAAGTTAACGGTCCAGTGACCATTTAATAATAAAAATTAAAGTTTAATAACTATTATATAATTTTTGAAAGTTTAATGACTATTTTATAATTTTAGGGATAGTTGAGTGACCATTTGTGTACTTTACCCTAACTATAAATTTTAGGTGAAAATTTAATGCCAAAAAACAGAAATTTGCACTTACGGCGATCTCAAAAAACGTTGCACTCTTTGGGGCCGCCGGTCATCATCCCCGACGAAGCATTAACCGCCACGCTGTCACACCAAACAGTAAGAAACCTCTCCCGACCAGTCCACCAACCGTATCGGAACGCCACATCAGCTACCACCTTCAAGTTGAACTTCATCTCGCCACCACGCCTCTCCTCGTTCATCTCATCCACCGCCTTCCCATCCACGAAAGAATCCACCACCGAATAGCTCGCCCCCAACGAGGCCGAGTTGCGCGTGCCCTGCACGAACGGTCCGATCCTCGTCTCACTCAAGAAGTAGTCCTTGTGGAAAACCGACGAAACGATTTCTTCATAGTAGATGGAAAGCTTCTTGTTCGGATTCGAGACTTGAAACTGTGCATTCCACGTGGCGTTAACCCGCTGGTTGGTAGCGTTGAAATTGGAAAGTAATAGGGATTGAATGGAGAAATCGGGAAGCTGGGGACGGAGTACGAGCCAGATGATGAAGAGGATGGCACCGAAAATGATTAAGACGACGGCGACTGCCGCAAGCAGGCGACGGAGGAAGGTTGGGCGTGGCTTTTGAGGCGGCGGTTCTGGGTATTGGTAGTAAGGGCGAGCGTAGGCGTAGCCGGTGGCGGGAGGTGGAAGAGCGCCGGCATTAAGGTTCTGAACTGGGTAACCTGTCACGGGTCTGGAGGAATCTTGCATTTTTTTCACACAAAAAAATTCTTTAGTTTGCTTGGAATAAAAATCAAATCGGAATCGACGGTTTTGGTTATTAAAATCTTTCCTAATTGATTATACTCCAAATTTAACAATTACTGCTATTTAATAATTACTAAGAAATTCCTTGCTCCTTTCGTTTAAAGCTAATGAGGAAAAAAAGAGACTTGTCTTTTACTGGAACTTGTTGATTTTGGGGAAGCAAACCAAAGGGAAATCATTGGCAAGGAAAAGACACAAATATGCGGAGAAGACAATATAATAAAAATTAAAATTTTAATGATCCAATTATTATAATGTGCATTTAAATATCGATTTGGATTTTATGTTTGTATTATTAAATGACTGATTCCTCAAAAAAATAATAAAGGTTAGCATTTTGTTTGAGGTTTAAAACTTTAAAAATAAAACTCAGACGGTACCGTAAAAGATAAAAGATTTAAAGATATAAATTGAAAAATATAGTTATATAATTAAAATTTAAACAATAAATTTAGTATTTATTTTACAGTAAATTCATAATATTTATATATTTTTATAAGTGAAAAGGAAGGAGTTGTCCGAAATTGATTTGAAGGGATAATGCCAATTAAGGTTGATGTAAATTTTTTTGTTAACACCACGAATTTGGTCGAAAAAATATCTATATATTTTATTACTTTATAGATATTGGTTATACGCCATTTATGGTTGATAAAATATTTATATATTAGGAAGCACCGCTTAAAAATCTTTAGAAAATAAATTACTTTATCATATCTTTTTTTTTAAGCGAGAACAAGAGAAAATTAGGATAAAATGTTTAGAAAATAGAAAGATTTGACTTTTTGGATGTTTAATTAGTAAAGATAAATTAACTTTTTATGCAATATTTAAAAAGATGTGAAACTAAAATTAAAAATTTATGGTATTGTTTAACAATTAGTAGATAGTTGATAGCTGATAGCGTGTTACATTAACTGATAGCGGATAACTGATTACTTTAGCTGATTTGAATAGCGAATTGTATTAGTTGATTTGACTAGCGAATTGTATTAGTTGATTGTATAAAAGTATTTGGTAAAATTAACTGATAGCTCATAATTGTTTGATTATTTGAACAAACAAAATAATATATAAGGACATAATTATATTCAATACTTGTTTGAATAGTATATTAGTTATCAATATTTTGTATATAATAATATTAATTAGATTCTAAAAATTAATTTTTTCAATATAATATTACTAAGCATATTCGAAGGATTTATATATTAATTTATTATTTATATAATTATTTTTAGTATAATTTTAAATTTAAATGAAAATAGTAAATGTTAAATTTAGGTTATTTGGAGATTATTTGTAATTATTAAGGGTAAAATAGTCCTTATCTCTTACGTCAAAACCTCTAATTTCAAAAAGTTCATATTAGAAGCTTTTTTTTTATTTGAGAGGTTTTCACTCCAATCTGTTATTATAATTCTCTATTCATCAATATCTAAAATAGCGGATTTAACTGGTCAAACCTCTAATTTTGACTAAAACCTTTAATTTTGATTTTTTTTGGATTAAACTATGGCCTTGTTTAGCAATCAACAGATATCTAATAGTTAATAGTGGATTACATTAGCTGATAGCTTATTGCATTAGTTGTTTGACTAGCGGATTGTATTGGTTGATTGTATAAAAGTGTTTGATAAAATTAACTGATAGCTGATAGTTGTTTGATTATTTAAACAAGCAAAATAACATATAAAGACATGCTTATATTCGATACTTGTTTGAATAGTTTATTAGTTATCAATATTTTGTATCTATTAATATTAATTAGATTATAAAAATTTATTTTTTTAATAAACATTATTAAGCTTATTTGAAGGATCTATATATTAAGTTATTATTTATATAAAATTTTAATAAAATTTAATTGATTATTAAATTTAAATAGAAATATAAATGTGTGAGAATAAAAAAATTAATTTACAAATGTCATAATATAAATATGAGGGTGAAGAATTAAAATAAAAATGTTAAATTTAGGTTATTTAGAGGTTTTTTGATAATTGTTAAGGGTAAAATGATCTTTAAAACTCTTATGTCAAAAATTATAATTTTTTTTAAAAAATATTAGCAGTTTTTTTTTTTAAATTAGATGTTTCACTTAATTTGATATTTATCAAATATCTAAATTAACGAATTGGTCTGATTAAATTATTAATATTTTTTAAATCTCTAATTTTAACTCAAACTACTATTTACCAAATACAGAAGGTGCTCCATGAATATATTATGCATGAAATATTAAAATTCTTTGCTGAATATGTATTGCATTATTAGCCGCAGATGGGATTGATGATGAAGAGGCCGTCCTTTAGCTATTTATTAGTTGGCATTCGGCGTTTTGGGTTTATATTTAAATCACTTTAAAATTATTCATTAACCGAATTGAGAAACTCGCGAACTTAACTTTATGTGATACTTAGAAGAGAAAATTATTATAGGGTCCAGTCTCATTCATTAAAAATTAATTAATTATTTTTTATATTATTTTTTAAATGAATTTTTATCATTTTATGCCATTAAAGTTGATTATAAATAAATTAATGACCTGAAAAAATTAATTAATTAATTTTTAGTGTACGAGAATCATTGATAATGTAATAAGTCGGGTCCATAAAATAATTTTTCGGAAGGAAGAGGTTATACACACTTATCTACTACATTTGTTTCAATTAGTCTTGTTATATATTCTATTAACCCTAGTTTTTTCGATTAGTCAATTGTTATCGTTCTTTCCCCCAACTTTTTTATCGTTATATAATTTATTTTACACATCTAAATTATTTTTAATAGTTCTTTTATGAAATTGTGAATTTTGTCTATCATTGTAATAGTTTTTGTCTTGATTATTGCAATTTTTTTAAGATTGAATTTATGGTCAACTCTCCGATTAATGGTTACTTAGCTATATTGTTGATCTATTTATGCTTAGAACTTGATTCAGTTTTCTTATATTAATAGGTGCTCAAAAACATTCTATTTTTTTATTAACAAAGGGAAAAAATAAACCAGCCAATTACATAGGCTCGTCGAGTTTAACTATGGAAATATGCATGAAGTATATCCAGCTAGTCATTATATTGTTACGTTAGTTTAACCATTTCCTTGTCTTATATAGTTTTATTTTCATTATTTAACAATTAATTTTTGTTATTTCGTTATTTTAGAAAAAAAATAATTGATTAGTGTGATTAATTTATTTGTATTTTTAGAGTCTTGAGATTGTAAAAGTTTGTTGTATTTTATCTTTAGGCAAAACTTTGATACACAGGTTGCATAATGTAAAACTAAGTTTACACAAGCTTGTGTATTTATACTATAAAAACTTAAATCCTAAATTTCTAACCTTCACCCTAAAAACTAAACCCTAAATCTTAAACCTTATACACTAAATTCTAAACACCAACCTTAAATTCTAAACCATACAACTTAAACCCCTAAACTAAAACCCTAACCCCTAAAACTAAAAGACACATGTAAACTTAGTTTTACACAACATGTGTATCAAAGTTTTTTCCTTTATCTTTTTACTCAACAAAACTAGATGTTATTATTGCAAAAACAATTAATTCAAACACTTCCTTCTTAAGATTATTTTTTTTATATTTTTCTTTATGCATTCAATTAAACCAATGTTATTGCTATTTAGAACATAATCAATCCCGATATGTACAAGTTGTCGACATTTTAGAAAAAAAATTAAACAATTACTATTAGGGATGAGAAATTTGTTCCTAATGAATAATAAACTCATAATTAGGGCATAGAGAGAAGTATGTTAACCGAGAGCTTTTAAAAACTCAAATGTAAGTGAAAGAAGATAAGCATTCGCAATGTGAAGAATAAGCAAATGAAATCTTACCTCATGAAGAACAATAATTCATGAGCTCCGTCCATTATCCTCGATCATCAGAGTCTTGGCTAGCTGTCTCCCTCGAGGACACCTTAGCTTTACCGAAAGGCTTCAAAATAATCGACAGCTCTTCCAATCTGTCATGTTGCAGTAACTCTGCAGACAATTCAAGAATCCCTTCAGATGCCTCTGCCCTTTGCCTGAAAGACTTGATATCCTTTGCTGCTGTCTCCTTGTCTATCGGAGAAGAGCTCGGCTTTGCCGGTTTTGGAGATGAGGAAACAGAGTTCTCGACATCCACCAGTGGTTTTCTCAAATGCTTGAATCTGTTACCTCAGTTAGAGCTATATCAACCTCCCTGGTTTATCTCGGTAGAACTCAACTTTGGTAGGTGAATTGTGAAGTGCTCCATCTGCATGCTTCATTCTTCCCATAACTGATGATGTACGAGTTCTTTGCCTAGGATTACAAGATTGTCCATTTTCAGCCACAATCCCTTCATGTCTAGGCTTAGTCATTGGAGGATTCCATTAAAGGTAACTGGAGAGAAGTAAGCGAAGATACCAATAATGAAATAAATTAAAAATAGAACATACCTGGTGCTTCAAATGGTATCCTTCTTGCAGAACCTAACAGTAATTTTGCTGAAGCAGAAGGAATGGTATCTGCAAAACATGGAATTTTATAACATTTGGCTGATAAATCCAGTATATACAATAAAATGAACAACAAGCACTTGAGAATTTTACGATTTTCCTAGTTCAGCGTGATATCAAACGAAACACATGCAACTTGCCAAAATAGGTTATAAACTCCACACAAAAAGAAGATCACACTGCGGAAAACAAGGAACATATTCGAACAAAAGAACCGTAAGAACACCTACAAAATCTTTAAAAGCAGGACGATGAGCAGCCATCTCATAAATACAGCACCCTGTTCAAAAAGAAGCAATTTAGCTAAAAAAAATGGATCTAATATAAAAGAATTTGTGATATGAAGGAGGATAAATGAATCATTATATTCAAAAAAACTTATTCTGCATTGTTTTTGACCCAAAAAGAACTTTTAAAAAGTAATAGAAAACGAAAATAACTTGAGTACAAAACTTGATTCGAAGCCTGATTAAGTCTAGACTTATCATTTGTAGACGGTGAGTATCATATTTATTATCTATAATGATTCTATAGGTAATGCTTTTTAATATATTTCAGGTTCGAATAAGTTTAAAATTTATAGGTAATGCTTTTATTTTACTTTGAGTAATATATATGTTATTGAAATCAATTAATTAAATTCAGTTTATTTTCCATGTATACTATTAAATTTGGGTAATTAAATAGATATCCATTCATATGAATTAATTTAGTAGGTACCTCACAAGTCAACTAATTTATTCAGAATTCTAGATGTAAGTTTTAAAATTCATAATACTTCAATTTTTTATTCAATATAAAATCATGAAGCAATATTGGAAATTTTTAGACAATTCTAGATGCAAATTCTAAATAGAATATGAAAAATACAATTTTCAATTATTTACTTATGAAATTAGTACGATTACTCTTATTGAATTTTATTTTAATATATATATATATATAAATAAAACTCGAACGTCGTACAAATACAGACATTGACCCAATGTTTTGACTCAAACCTTGATTGGCAAACAAGAAAATATCAATATTAAACAAGCCCATGACAAAGTCCAGCAAAACCGAACCATCCATTGGACCCAAAATTCAGAATCTAATTTTTTTTTTTTAAAAATTGTTCTTTATTCTTTTCAGAACATAATGTATTGTAGGCTGTATCCACAAAATCTGAGATTTGGAAGAATTCAATCTTTCTCCCCCTCGAATATTTGACCTTACATTTCTTTATCAACACGAAAGACAAATTCTCCCTTTGGTGGGAACTCAAGTTGCTTTTAAATAAGCACCCAAACAATTTTTTCCCCATAATCTGAACCAACGAGGAACAAAAAACTGAAGACATTATGGAATCTGGAGGAGGAAGAAGAAGGGTGGTGGTTATTGGCGGTGGAATCGCCGGCTCTCTCCTTGCCAAAACTATCCAATTCAGTGCCGATCTTACTCTCATCGATCCGTAAGTTTTTCTTTTCAAAATGATTTGTTTTTCTTCAATTTTAATTCATTTTTTTATGAAAAACTTTGCAATGCAAGTTTAATGAACAGAACAGCTTAATTGAATTTCTGGGTTTGTTTTATTTTTCCTGCTGCAAGCCTTTTGATATGTGTAAATAATATAGAATTGAAGCAGTGTATGTAGGATTTGTAGGTGTTTTGGGCACGTTTAGCTTGTATTTGGCTCTTTTAAAATCTCTTAATGCTGACAATTGATTGAACTGGATTCGGTCAACTGCCGTGGAATGGAAAGTGATTAATTGGAAGATGTTTGTTTTAATCTCAGGAAGGAGTATCTTGAGCTCACATGGGCAAACTTAAGGAACTTGGTCGAGCCATCGTTTGCGGATAGATCAGTGATAAACCATAGAGATTACCTTAGCAACGGACGTATTGTTACGTCTGCTGCGATAAACATCACAGACAACGAAGTATTGACCGCCGACGGCCGTCATATTGTTTATGATTATCTTGTAATTGCTACTGGACACACCGATCCTGTTCCGGTAACTAAGGCGGAGAGACTTCATCAATATGATGCAGGTAAAAACTGCAGCAAATCATTACCTTCCTATTCTTATTATCAGATGCTGTCATTCGAGTATTGAGGAGTCGAGGCTATGAACATATTGCAAATGTTTTGTGAAAATGAAGTGTGTTATTAATTGTGGATATACTCTAGCTGTGGAATGCATTATCCTTATGCTCAAGTTAATTCTATTCTATCCTTATGGTGGCAGAAAATCAAAAGATACAATCTGCTCAGTCTATTTTGATTGTTGGAGGAGGTCCTTCTGGTGTTGAACTTGCCGGAGAAATTGCCACCGACTTTCCTGGGAAGAAGGTTACTCTGGTTCACAAGGGACCAAGGTTGCTGGAATTCATTGGAACCAAGGCTTCTGACAAGAGTTTAGGTTGGCTGAGATCAAAGAAAGTTGAAGTAAAATTAGAACAAGCTGTTGATCTGAATTCCACTTCAGATGGAAGTCAAGTATATCGAACCTCAACCGGAGAAAGTATCAAAGCGGATTGCCATTTCCTTTGTGTCGCAAAACCATTGGCCACAACCTGGCTTTCTGAGACTATATTGAAGACTAACTTGGATAAAAACGGAAGGTTGATGGTCGATGAGCATTTGAGAGTCAAGGGGCAAAGCAACATATTTGCAATCGGAGATATCACTGATATCCCAGTAAGTCCTATCCCACAATAATAATTTTGTTGAATAAGCTATCTTAGTCTTAATCTTATGACTTAATATGCAAATGTGTAGGTTTTATGTATTGAATCCACCCTGTTATATGGTTTAATATTTTATATCACAAGGTAGTCCTAACATTTTAGATATATCAATAATCCAGGAACTCAAACAAGGTTACTTAGCTCATAAACATGCCTTGGTGGTGGCTAAAAACATGAAGTTGTTGATGGATGGAGGAAAAGAAAGCAAAATGGCCAAGTACGAGCCTAGTTCTTCAGCGCTTGCAATGGTTTCCCTTGGAAGGAAAGATGCGGTCGCCCAATTTCCTTTTACAACTGTGAGCGGACGAATTCCGGGCTTGCTCAAGTCCGGAGACTTGTTTGTCGGCAGTACCAGAAAGAAGATGGGTTTACAACCTTAAGCTATATATATTTAGATGATATCAGACAAGTCCTTTTGCCACTGTTTTTTCCTCCTATCCCCTTCGTGTTGTTAAAGAGATTCATATGTTCTTATGTTTCATGTTTTGTTGCACCCTTTCTTTTGGCTGTTCACTTGTATGTTGTTTGGCTTTGTGCTTTATTTGTTACTTAAGTTCCAAGTGTTCAACTCGTCTAAATAGTTAGACAATGAATGCCAGAATTTATATTTGAGGTGTAAGTTGAAGCCCCTTAATGAACAGGTTTTTCCGATTCGACCAGTTCGAGGGCTAAACCTGTGTTTGACTCAAATGATATTTAATTTTTTCTAATACATGTTTATTTTATAGCCATGTTTGGGATTTGTGACTCTCCCTCCCAACAATATCTTCTCCAAAGTTCGAACCATTGGATTGGGACTCCGTACCACCTGATTGTTCACTTGCAGGAGGACCGCTTGTAGGCGAAGGAGGTTCTCTTGTATGATTAGCAATCAACATATCAGTTTTATTAGTTACTTAAAAAAAATAACACCATTATTTATCATTAAAATCACTAAATGAATTATGTATAACATCGTTTTTAAAGTGGGTAGAATGTCCATCTTATTTTAATTTTCAAATAAAATATAGTACTAATATTTTTAGATGTGATTAGGATCTTATGTTGATTTGAGTTTTATATAAAATACATTATTTTAAAGTGATTGAAAGTTGAATTTTTTTATAACATTATATAGTAATATATGTTTTTTATTATTAGTCCTTTTAAAATACACACAAATTGTAGAGACAAGCTGCTCGATTATTGATAAATTTATATTTTGATCACCAGATTATAAAAAATTACATTTATATCGCTCAACTAATCGGGTTTGATCATTTAAGTTACTCCATTGTTAACTGCTAACGAAAAGACGACATGATAGTTTTTAAAATAGATATAATAACAAATTTAACCCTCAACATATACAAATCGTATTATTTTGGTTTTAATTCTAAAAAAATAGTATTAATTTGTATAAATTGTATCAATTTGATATTGATTTTAAAAATTTAAAATATATATAGAAAAAATTTAAAAAATTCATTAATGGCTAAAAGTAATACATTTAAATCTCCTTTTTGTTGACACTTTGAATCTCTTTCCTCTTTAATTTCAAGAAAAAAATAAAAAGAAACCCAAACCCCCAATCCCATTTAGTAAAAAATGTAAAAATAAATATAAAAATGTTTTTTTTTCGTTAATGGATAAAAGTAATAAATTCATTAATGGCCGAACAAATACAATGGCATAATCGAAAACCTTCATCGTACTCTCTCTTTGAGGGTCTAGATCTTTGAAAGGTCAAACCCAAAAGTACTATGCTGCGTGTAATAAAACATTTTAAAAATTGTGATTTCCTAATTGACGTAATGGTCATAGATGCTCATTCGTTTTAGTGTAGGTTTGAACCTCAATATTTTTTTTGAGAATATTATTGTAACATAATATTTAATAAAAAAAATTAAATTCAAAATTTATCTGTCAGTGACTTGATTTAGTGTGTAAAATTCGAACCTCAATACTTGCTTTAAAAATATTATTGTAACACTATTTAATCAAAAAAATTCAAAACTTATGGGTTAGTTATTTGATTGACACTATTTTAAAATGTGTTATATTTTGATACACACGTTATATAAAAAAATTACACAATCCTTCATATTTAAACTATAAAATTTTAAGAACCTAAATCTAAACCCTAAATTTAATATTCATGTCTAAACTAATATTTGACTTAAATTGTATTATCACCTTAAAGTTATAAGAAAATAACGTGTAAATTAAAAAATATAATGCCAGTATCAACGTTAATATGTTAACGATAAAACACGGCCAAAGAAACATAAACTTAAATATCATTTTACTAAAAATATTAGTTAAATGACCGAAACACTAAAACAAATTAAACCAAACCAAATAAATAGTTGGATCCCAAAAAGCAAAAACAATACTAATGCGTCAGTGTTTCAACTAATAATTAAATAAAATATTTAATTTTAAATTTAAATATTACCATTTTTATAAAAACAAAAAGTTGATTTAAAATGAGCACCCGCCCATACTTTTCTTCCATAATCACAACCAAAACAAGAAGAAAAAAATTGAAGAGAGTGTGGAATCCGGAGGAAGAAAGAGGGTGGTGATCGTTGGCGGTGGAATTGCCGGCTCTCTCCTTGCTAAACTATCCAATTCACCGCTGATCTTACTCTCATCGACCCGTAACCTTTCTTGCCCTTTTTGTTTTTCTTCAATTTCAATTCATTTCTTATGAAAAACTTGGAAATGCAAGTTTAGTGGAAGATGTTTGTTTTAATCTCAGGAAGGAGTATCCCGAGATTACATGGGTAAACTTAAGGAGCATGGTAGAGCCATCGTTTGCTGATAGATCACCCATAAACCATACTGATTACCTTACCAATGGACGTATGGTTACGTCCGCTGCGGTAAACATCAGACACAGACGTATTGATCGCCGACGGCCGTCGTATTCCGTATGATTATCTTGTAATTGCTACTGGACATGCCGATCCTTTTCCCGTAACTAAGGCGGAGAGACTTGATCAATACAATGCAGGTAAAAAAAACTGCAGCAACTCATTTTGGATTATGTTCTGCTCTGCTCAAGTTGATTCTATTGTATTTATATCCTTATGCTGGCAGAAAATCAAAAGATACAATCTGCTCAGTCTATTTTGATTGTCGGAGGAGGTCCGTGTGGTGTTGAACTTGCCGGAGAAATTGCCACCGACTTTCCCGGAAAGAAGGTTACGTTGGTTCATAAGGGACCAAGGTTGCTGGAATTCATTGGAAAGAAGGCTTCAAACAAGAGTTTACGTTGGCTGAGAACAAGGGAAGTTGAAGTAAAATTAGAGCAAGCAGTTGATCTGAATTCCTCTCTAGATGGAAGCCAAATATATCGAACCTCAAACGGAGAAAGTATCGAAGCCGATTGCCGTTTCCTTTGTGTCGGAAAACCATTGGCCACAGCATGGCTTAGTGAGACTATATTGAAGACTAACTTGGATAAAAACGGAAGGTTGATGGTGGATGAGAGAGTCAAGGGTCGAAGAAACATATTTGCAATCGGAGATATCCCTGTAAGTTAAGTCCTATCCCACAATTAATCATAATTTTGTTGGATAACCCATCTTATCTTAGTCTTAATCTTAAATAATCCAGGAAATCAAACAAGGTTACTTAGCTCAGAGACATGCCTTGTTGGTCGCTAAAACCTTGAAGTTGTTGACGGCCGGAGGAAAAGAAAGTAAAAACCTTAAGCTTTTATATATAAAAACAAGTCCATTTGCAATGTTTCATGTTTGGGTTTGTGCTTTGATATGTGTCTTTTCTTTGTTTGTAAAGTTCGAGTGTTCATATCTTGTTAGTGTTTTCATACAATCTGAAACTGATAATTATAGAGACAAGTGGTATCTGAGGTGTTAATTGAAACCTTTTGATGAACATGTTTTGAAACATTTGTTTTTGGTCGAAATCTCATATAGATTAACTGAACTCCAACTTGATTTCATTGCCATCTAGTCTAAGAAACCAATGCTTACAAAGGATTGCAACCAAAGAGACGCAAAAACAAAATCAGTAAATCGAACTAAAGATTAGACCAATTTTATTCACTCCAATACTTCTCATCGGAATCTTTATCGTCTTCCCCTTTGTCGTCATCGGAACCAGCCTTGAGACTCATCTTGAACTTCCTTACATCCTCCACCGCTGCATTTCTAAACAATGCGATATCCACGGCACCCGAAACCATCTTATAACCGCGCTTCCCAAGCTCCTCCGGTGGATCATGCGGCATTGCGAAACCGCCCAAGAAGGCTCCACCACCGTTCCTCGGGTCCGACTTAAGCACCCCTTTCTCAGCCGTCCTCAACACCTCCTTTACCTTCTTGTGACCCGGGTCCCAAAGGTAACCCACGCTGGCGCTTAAATCCAACGGACCCATTTGAATACAGTCGACCCCTTCGACGGCGGCGATGTCTTCAACTTTTTTGACGCCGTCCACCGTCTCGACCTGGCACATTATTAACAGATCCTCCATGTAGTTACTCAGATAGCCTTCATTGATTCCGTAGTTGGAAGCTCTCACCACCGTGTGTGCGGATCCACGGATTCCGTCGGGAGGGAAACGGCAATACGAAACGGCCTTTTTAGCGTCTTTAGCGGAGTCAATCATGGGGAACATGATCCCTTGTGGGCCGAGGTCAAGGGCTTTTTTGGCCCAAGCCGCGGAGGACTCAGGGAGGCGGATGATGGCCGGGGTGTTGGTCTGGGTGAGGGAGCGGAGCATTTGGAGGGACTCGTGGATTCCCCCAGGGCCGTGTTCCATGTCGATAACTACGAAATCGTAGCCAGAGAAGGCGGCGACCTCGGCCAATGCGGGGGAGAAGGAGAGGAAGAAGATGCCGTAGAGGGTTTCACCATCGCGGAGGCGCGATTTGAGAGAAGACGGCGAGGGAGAAGGGGAGGGATTAGGGGAGCATTCGAGAGGGGAAAGAGTGGGGAATTTGGTGAGGCTTAAGGATTTGAGTGAGGAAATGGATTGCTTGAAAGAGGGAAAAGAGAGCGATCTGGATGATATTGAAGGAAGAGGTTTTACGACGGAAGTTTTAGGGGCAGCGGCAGCGGCAGCGGTAGCGGCGGTAGCGTTGGTGAGGGTGGCCATCTGCTGTAGTGGGTACTTGGCTTTAGCTAAAAATCTTGCTACCAGGAATATATTTATAAAAGTATTTTGACGATTCTCAAAACCTTGAGTAATAAAAAATATCTTCGAACCAACTTCAAAAACCCTAAATCAATTTAACGAATTATTTGTGTATCATTCGTATATTTTCCAATTAAATAAAAAATATAAAAATTATTTATTATTTATTAAATAAATAAATTTAAGTAGAGTTGTGTTTTGTTAGTTGATGTTCATATAAATTTATTTACTAGTATATTGTAATTAATATTATCTTTTGAAGAAAAAAAATTGATACACAATCTTGTTATTTATAGGGTTTAAGATGTTAGTTTAAGTGTTTAGGTTGTAGAATTTACTATTTAGAATTTTAGTTGTAAGATTTCAGATTTTAATTTTAAAAAAATAGTTGTACAATTTTTTATATAAATTTGTGTATTAAAATATAACTTTTATTTTTTAATAAAAGACGATATATGCTTTTTTATATGTTTATGATATAATTGTTAATGTTTATGTTTGGTTATTTTAGATCTAGAAAATAAAAGATGTATTCATTTATAGTTTGTTTATTATATATATTTTTAAATAAACTTCTAATTATTTGTGGACATGTTTAATTATATGCCGGTGAGAACATGTTTGTCTATTGTTTGTAAACATTAAACGAATAAACACAAAACACATAATTTTAAACAAATGAACACAAACATAAATTTAAATTTTTTAACTGAACATAAACATGCTTAAAAATAAACTTACAAATATGAATAGAAGTTTGTTCGTTCAAGTTCGTTTCATTTATAATCCTACATATAAGCTCAGTTGAATATATTTGGGTTTGTTTTATTTTATTGCATATAACTATTGGCATCCAATTTGGTCAACTAATCCAAATCAAATATTATAAATACATATTACAATGATCCTTGAAATTCAATTTAACGTCAAAATTCAAACCCTAAATATTAATGTTGTTTAAAATACCTAATCTCTTATCACATTTGAATAGATTTTAAATAAAATACAAGTTCGAGGGGGCAAAAGAGACACAATGAAAATTTAAGGGCTAAAATGACAACTAAAATATTTTTTTTGATAAAACTGGAGTATATTATCCAAGGAAGCAGCAAAAACTGCTACAAAAGAGGTGGAGAACTAAAATAATTGGGAGGGCCAAAAAGATAATTCTGCCATGTTTTTTTAATGAATTTTAAAAGCTCTATATGATAATAAACTGTTTTCATAAACAAGAAACTTAAAACTAAAATTCTGAGGCTGATACAAACAAAAGCAGGGTATACATATAATCACAAAACCATTGCAATCTGTACAAAGTTCCATGTGGGTTTTTTCAAAAGAATTGGGAGCAAATTCTGCATCCCACACCCTGCTCTCTCTCTCTCTCTCTCTCTCTGGCTATCTGTGACACGACTTACATTTTTTACTTCTTCGAATATGTAAGATACGGATCCTGTGCTATAGTCAAAACATCTGGCCTTTCTGCTTGATTATAAGTTAGACATCGACGAATCAAATCCTGCACGGTCAGATATCAGATTACGTCATTGTTAAGCGACCAGAAGTTCTCCACATTGTGAAACTGCAGAAGTACAACACTAAAACCCAGCAAATCTGCAGCACATGCATAGAAATAGATAACAAATGCCCTTGAACCTATAGTTTTAGCTCAATTGGTTCATGCTGTTACTATTGTAAGAGAAGTGGCATCTAGCAAGTTTAAAATTCTCTAGAATGAACAATTGAACATCATTTCGTCCATCAAGACAAAAAATATGCAGCAGCAACCACCAAGGATGAGACGGAACTAACCTTTGCCTCATTGGAGGCAGTAGGCCTTGATGGGAACTCAACTTTACGAGCTTTAATAATTGTGTCTTCACGCAATATTCGTTCTTGAGTCTGGTCATGCCCAAAGGGGCGTCTACCAAAAAGCATTTGGTAAAGTAGAACACCGGCTGACCAAACGTCCACCTGTTGTAAATGGAATCCCACATCAAAAGAAAAATTGAAGACACAAATAACAAACCATTTGCATGGTGCAGAGGTCAGATAACTTCTAGGCATTCCGAGAAGAAAAAATCATAGGGGCAGAAAATTTTAACTTTACATGGTAATGAAACCATCTGATAATCAAGTTCCATATATGCACTCAATTACAATTAGCAAGGGAAAAGGTGAGAATGGAGAGATTGAGGATGGAGTCACCTACCTTTGATGAAATCAGAGGCGTTCTGCTAAGCTCAAAGCATTCCGGGGGCAAGTACCTGAAATCACACAACAAAAATCAACACAGCCTTGGACATTAAAAGAAATGAGATATGACCACACACTAGAACAAGCACAAAATAGAAAGAATAGGTTAGAACCAAACACGAAAAAATAGAATCACCTACTAATTCGAAGGCAATACAGAGAAAGGGGGGAAATAATAAATAAGACCACAAACAGTCATTAGAGTAAATAACAAGTCAATCGATACGGAAAGAAAGCCTATTTTAACAACAACTGAACACCGATATAAACTAAACCCAGTTTCAAGGACATATAGCAAAATGCACTATTTTTAAACATAAAATATGTAGCACGAAGTATCAAAACCACAGAATTTTATTTCCGATAATTTATCCTCACAAGGAAACTTAATAATTTGTGCTCAGGACATTGATATTATATATGCGACATGAACACTCTTGTTTCAGATAATGTTTCAAATCGTATGCTCATTTCTGAAGTATTAAATTCAACAACATGCTGCACAAAGTGGTGTGAGGTTTTTACTCGAATCCTTCTCGAAGGTTGGATTTAATATTCAACAGGCATTCATTATTAATTTCAAGTTCCAAATATGATGCAGAGTAAACAAGCTACATTTAGCAGATGACTGGCACAAGATATGAGGAAATTGCAGCAAAACTGGGGAGAAGAAAACAGCAAAGCTAGACATTTTCAAGGAAGGACATTAAATTGCATACTTACCAATATGTTCCAGCTCCTTGGGATGTAAGTTCCATACCCTGGGATCCAATATCATCCTCTACTATTTTGCTAAGACCAAAATCAGTCACTTTTGCTACACCTAACTCATCAAAGAGAACATTTCCAGGCTTCAGATCATAATGGATGATCTTCTGTGCTCTTTTGTTTAAGTATACAAGACCTTGAAATATTTGAACTATGATAATCCTAGCTTCTTTCTCGGGCAATACTGGTGTTGCCTTCAAAACAGCATCAAGGTCTTTGCCTGGAAGCAATGAAAGATATCAAAGGATAAAATGAAATTAAATATGCATGGTAGATCTATCAAACCATTATCCAGACAGAATTTCTAGGTCTTCTCTACCAAGAAACTAAATCAAAAATGCTCCCACACATAAAATGTGGTTGAGTAGTTTACCGCTACAGTACTCTAAGACGGTGCAGAAAGTATTTTGGTCAATCTCAAAAATGTCCCAAAGCCGAACAATGTGATGGTGCACCAGTGTCTTGTGAATGTTGTACTCTCGAATTGCATGTCGTATGTAACTTTGCTTCTTTTCCTCACTCCACTGAACATTCAGATCATGAAGTTTGCATGCAACGTATCTATGCTCTACCAAGTCATAAGCCTGCCGGAAATTTCTTACTTCAAATCACTGCAAAAAGATATATTTTCACAGTTGCCAATTTTGGCAAAGGATTGCTAGACTTTTGACACATCTAATACGCCGTGTTTAAACATGCTTGGCAAGACATTTCAAAAACATAAGCAGATAAGCTTGCCAGAGTTCTGACCTTATAAACCTCACTGAATCCACCTTTGCCAAGAAGATTTAAAAGGGCATATCTATTATTCAGTATTCGAAAATTGTTAAAACGGGACCCATCCTCATCTCGAATGCGTTTCATTTCACGAATAAGCCTCCCCTTATCTAGTTCATAGCGATCTCTTTCGCGGAGAATACTTTCCTCCTCCTAAAGAGAAATCATAACAAAATCATGGTGGATTGTAAGGAAAAAAATCAACATAACTGGTATGGCTTTTTAATAATATCAGATACGGCAATAACTTGTAGAGATAAAACTTACACGTTTAATAGAGGCAAGACGTGATTTGTATATCTCATCCTGGATTAGGATATCTTCTTCTTGTGCACCAGATTCTACATCACTAGCATCACCCTTATCTTCAAAAAATGAAAAGTTGTACTTCACTTGGTGATTAGAAGTATACTTCTTTACAAATTTATTTGTCTGAGTCATGCTGGATGTATGTGTATAAAATTTAGGTGCATATACAGAGTAAGGTCTTCAAGTAGAAGTTGGGTGCAAGTAGATGTCATGTCAGACATCACTACTCGGCTCACCAACACCAGCTCAACAAGTCAACTTTTGGTCAAAATCTTTTAAACATGCATCTTGTGCAAAGAATGGCTAAAAGAGACTATGGTATAAGTGTTAACTATACAGCCAGACTCCTGATTAGCACATTATTCTCTAATGAGTTGGCTCAAAATAGCACATCATTTACAAAATTGAAGCTTGTTGGCTGCCAGCATGCAGTAAGAAGTTCTCTAGAACATGGTATCTATTTGGTCATATGATGGCTAACCAAAAACTTATTTTACTTATTTGGAATTGAGTGATAAGTTATTAGTAAAATAATGGTCCGCTACAAATCACGACTGATCTTTAATAAATTTGTGTGTTCTTCATTTTGGGCTAGTGCTATCTAATTACTAATATTTGATATTAACACTTATTTCATGTAATTATAGTTTATTTTCAAATCAAATTACAATTATATTTATCAATTATAATTGATATGCTAACTTTTCTTTAAGAGGTTGATTATCAAAAGGTTTATACCCCATTACCTTTAAGGTTACTCCTTGCCTCATAAAAGGCAAAAAATCTCCTTGTCTAATGCTTATTATACTTTTATTGTTTATCATAATGGTAGTTGATTTCATGTGCACCCTACTTAAAAACAATATATGTAAGCATTTTAAACATACTGCATTAAACAGGAACTCACATCCTTAAGTTATACTGTTTCTGATTCCATAACAATTAAAACAGACTTAATATATGCCTAAATCTATTCGATGTAATATCCGAACTTGAACTAACAAAGAGTACAGACAATAGGAATTCTTAAACCCTGTAACCACAAAATTATGCATTACCAGATTGTCGCTTCTTCAACTGTTTCCTCTGTCGTTCAACAGCCTCCTTAGCTTCCAACAATTGTCTCTAAAAGGAAATGAAAAGGAGAAGCATTAAAAATAAATAAAATAATAATGTGAGTAAATTAAGAAAAGAGGAATCCTTGGGCCTAAATTGTTACATTAATTAACTTTTCCTTTTATGATTACATAGACAATATAGAAAGAATAACATACAAGATGAGCATTTAGATCTTTAAGTGCTTGCCCATCCTCCCATGTCTCGGATATGACTGTTCCAGCTCTGAAGGGAAAAAGAAAAAAGAACATGGGGTAAATTCATTAATCAAGAGACACAATGAGTTGTAACACTGTTGTACAACATTAACATGAATGGTGCACATTATAACTTTCCTCCCACTTATGCAGAGAGAATTATAAGAAATATTGCATTTATAGATTCACCGAAAACACTTTTTCCTCCCACAAAGGTTTAACATCAGAGTCACGCATTTTATTAGAACCAAGGAATTATGGACAACGTGGTAACTTTATCTCAGGCTAAGTGTCGTGTCACGCATGAGGAATCTGTTTCAACAACATAAAGTAAATATGGAAAGCAATTTAATCTTTATATACCTGATTACTCCCACATTTCCAAGTCTCAAGGAATCCTGCCGCACTTTCATCCTAGCTTCTTGTCTCTCAGCTTTTGAAACAGCGATCAACAGATCAGATATCATTTTTGTTCTCTGAATCACAATCAAATAAGCAAAGAATTATAATTAACACCATAAATTGCTATCAAGCAGACTTCACAAACATTCCCTTTCTAGTACTTTTATTTTCATTTTCCTCTTTAGGCATGAGTGACATATTTATAAAGTTTGATATTATGCGCTTGTGAAACGAACAACATTTTTGGAAGTTCAATTATGCGCATAAAGTTAACAGTCCACAAGAATATTACAGAAACAAGCTTCCTCGGAAGGCACATGGTGTATGGGAAATATAAGCAACTTCATAAATCATATTGAAGAAAAGAGCAAGCCCCCACTATAGCTAATAAAAAATATTTAGGTCCTTTAGTTTCAATTATCGCATAACTTGTAAGTTCCGTCAGAAATGAATTAAATTATGTTGGACGAAAGTTTTTTGGGGAAACATTGCCTAAAAAGATAAACTACATTTGTCAAAGGCCTTCTAATGAAGAACTCGTTTTCATGACAGTTTTTATCTACAAGATTTAGCTGATTTGGTATTCAAACAGAATAACAGAAGGATGTGAAGCCATACACAGCCACAATACCATCTAAAATATGTTTATTTTATCTGAAAATGAGTAAAAGTAATGTAGTTGCTTCTGAGCTTAAATAAAAATTGAAAAAGAAAAAAGGATCCGAGGAGGGAAACCGCCACAAGGATGTAAAAACCATACAGTCACCCTTCCTGGATTTAGTTAAAGACATGAATAGAAAGTTTATATATTTCTTACTTCACGCATTATAATCTTTTCTCCCCCGTCCCCCTGAGGAGGGAAACCACCACGAGGAAAATCTCGGTCACCTAAGATCTACACTATAAATGTGCTAGAGGTGTGATATCAATGGCTATTGACTAAGCTTAGAACTTTCAGTATATTGAGATCCATCAATTAAGCGCAATAAACACCTTCGGCTTCATATGCTGATCATAATCTTTAATATCTTTCAATTCCTGCCAAAACACAATAAACATTAAAAGGTGAGTAGTAAGTAAATACAGAAGTTTGCACCATATATTAGCAGAGCTACTTAAAAAACCTTTTCTAGTTGTTGAAAAAGATTTTGATAGTCAGAAGATTCTTGACGACATTTCCGTAGGTCCTCCTCCAACGCTGCAACTTTTGCACGCAAATATGTTACCTCTTCCTAAGTTAGGTTGCCAACCAAAAGAATTAGAATTGAGTTATAAAAATCTGCCGTGCGTCGAAGGAATATGACGCAAGTGTATATTTTAGAAAAGAAAATTAACTGGTTGCAAAGCAAACCACACTCCTTTTTCCTCCACATTTCTGAAACTAAAAAAAATTATTGCCTCAAAAATGAGGATAAAATTTGAATAGTTAAAATGAGGACAAACTTTACGAGGATACATACCTCTAGTGAAGTGCGCTGATCAGTCTGGAGCTGCTCTTTGGGCCTACTATCCTGAGATATGAATTCAAATAGCAAACTGCCTAAGAGTGCATGGGATATGACTTATATAACTTATCTGGTATAAAAAAATAATAACTAAGTAGTTTTGAAAATTAGTCTCGTATGAAATAAAGGAAGAGAACAAAATTTTCTTTTATTTTCCATGTTTTCCTCTATTTGTTTCAAAATTTAAGAAAGGAAAAGCTCTTGTTAAATTTTTCTTTCTCAATAAACCAGTTAAATATAGAGGGAAAAGAGAATGAAACACTTGGGCACTGGAGTCTTACAGGTTTAAGATCCAGTATAAAGTATATGCATTTTTTTCTTATCAATAGAGGTCATACTCTTTATTTTCCCCCCATATGTCTCCTTCCTCATGATCAGTGTACACTCAAAGCACAATATAAAGGACTCCAGAAAATTAGCTTAAACACTGAAACAGAAAAAATGCTAGCCATGTCCTCGAGATTAGTTTATTTTCCTTCTGTGTTTCACATTTACTTTTTAAACTTTATAGTTTTGACCTTTAATAGCCCATACACTAAAATGAATGGTCCAACGTACCAAAAAGGCAGCTAGGAAATAATATAAACAGCATTTTTGGTGCTGGCGACTTTAACTATTATAAGGGAAAGAATCAAAAGCACAACATCCAGTGGCAGTAAAGCCACACCTTGTGTAAAGAGCTCTCGTGTTGACCATTTGAAGGTGTTACAATCGAATCAGATATCTGTTGTCTTATCTGATCGTTAGCTCTAGATCCACGGCCTCTGCTGGAAACAGAATGGCCCCTTCCACGGCCTTGTTTTCTTCTATTTCCTTCGGAACTAGCCTTGGACTCCACAGGTTCAACAATCTTTTGCCTCCCTTCAGTAACTACCTGACCAATTTTTCAAATAATAATAATAATAATCCTTTTCCAGAGAGCAAAACAGGAAAAGTTACAGTGAAGATGGAAATAAAGAGACAATATGCGAAGCCATCCAATAAAATGCTTCAGAAAAAATGTCATCAAATTACTTCAAGACCTTGAAAGCAAAATGATGGCTTCCAAACCTCCAAAAAAAAATCTCTCGACTCATAAGCCTACCTCAACATGTTGAAAAACTGGCAAGTTATCATCTCCTTGGATTTTCTGGCGCTTCAGCGTGTTGGCTTGTATTAAAAACTCACCTCCATTCTAGCATCATGTGACATGTAAAATACCATTAGTTCAGTTCTTAAAACTTGAATATAACAATAAATTAAAAAATTCAAATTTATAGATAAATTGTACAAAAGACAACTTCATTTGCAAAAAAAAAACACAGTTATTAAATCGAATGTTTTATTTGTTTCAATTATCCAATTCGACCATGACAAAATAAAACTCCAAGTCATTTACACTCATCATTTCTACCAGGTTTGCTGTATCGCAACACAAAGTAAGCCAATGTCAGGCTAACGACACTTTCCAAAGCAATAAACAATTAGCAATAACAACATCCAAATCGCAATTGTTTCACCTAGAAATAATGTGTTTCTGGGAAATGTGCCCCCAAACCAAACAGTTTTTCTATTATTCCGCATTTAAAACAGAGAGAGAAACAAAAACAATATTAAAAGAATTGTGAGGGCATTTTACCTCATCATCGGAATCACTTGAACTAGAAGCCTCCGACAAGTCCTCAGCAGAAACGAATTTCGAAGCTGACGATAGAGAAGGCCAAGTGGGCTGTTGCTGTGGTTGCTGCTGCTGTAGTTGCTGGGTTTGCGGCGGTTGCTGGGAAGCAGTGGCTGAAGAGGCCTTGCCTACCAAACGAGCTTCGAGCTTCGCAATCTTAGTGGGCAAAGAATGGTCCGATTGGTTTGAGGAATTAGAAGATAAATGTAACAACATATCATCCGACATTGCGATAAAAAAAAAGAGTGATCAGATCATTAAGGGGAAAAGGGACAAAATCTTAAACAAAAAAAAATCTAGGGTTTAGATGGGATAGAATCAGAGTCCAGAGAACGAATAAGGCCTGGTGAGGGGGAGATTTTCCTTTTTGGTATTTGGGTTTTGAAGTTTTGAAATTGGGGCAAATGGAAAAGAAAGTTATCCGATGGATTTTGCAAGTGACATCAAAATAAGGTAAGAAATTAAAGTGGAATAGAATGGTAAACAACACTACTGGTCATTAAATTTTAAAACCTTTTATTTTAGTCGTTTAATCTCTGACTGCATCGACAAATGAATTACAAAATGAGGTATAACTACAAACGCGAACTGCATATTCAAATACAGATCGAGGATCCAAAGCATAACAGATGAATGGGATAATAAATAATTATCATATTAATGTCATGTTGATCAATTAACGCGACGACAAATTTAATTCCAAAAAAAAAACAACCAAACAACCAACAAAGAAGGTCGAAAACACAAGCTCTCTACATTTATTATTTTTTTAATAGCTATGGGAACTCGTCTTGTAATATTTGGACTCATTAGAAGCACACGACAAATTTACCTTCCCCATTAAAAAATAATAAATAAGAACTCGTCAATAACACAAAGAGTCCCCCTTTCACCGTAGCTAATATACTAATTTATTAAATAAACTTTAACGTACTCTATATCTCTAATATTTTTCAAGTGCATTGCTTCCGTAGAAAAAAAAACTAGTTTAATTATTTTTAAGAGTTAATTATACTATTTATCCTCAAACTATGACAATCCTTTTAAATTAGTCCTTAAACTTTAAAATATTTTAATTTCATCCTCAAACTATGATATTATTGGCCCCCAAACTTTTGAGCATTTTAGTTTCATCCTCAAGCTTTGACTCTCATTTTAAATGGTCCTCAAACTTTTTGAACGTTTTAATTTCATCCTCAAATTATCAATATATGTTAATAAAACTGTTATAAAAATTGTTAATGTCATGAAGCACTGATGTGTATTATGTAATAATATGATATGACATAAATGATAATTTGGGGATGAAATTAGAACATTTTCGACATTTTAATCTTGTTCCCCTTTAACTGAACCATCATTTTCGACATATACTGAAATATGTTGTCTTCATCAGTATTTTATTGTAATTTGTAGATGGGTCTTGATGGTAAAGTCATTGACTCATTGTTCCATGTTGTAAATCAACCTCCACGTTTCTATTTAGTTTGCTTTGAAGCTTTTTACGTATGAATCCAGGATGATTCTATAGGTTAATACTCATGAAAATTTAAGGCTCGGGAATAATTCTATTGGCTTTTTTTTTTTTTGGTGACATGTTATCATAATCAAAGAAATATAACAATATAATGTTGTACGCCACATTAAGGTTACGGAATTCGTCTATGATAGGAATAACATGTATAGTTTTTTGAGCAATTACTTGTTTCATATTTATTGGCTAATCCACGAATGATCAATTTTGAAATTCTATGCATTTTGAAACTTACGGTGTTCTGGTAACTTGATTCTGGATTCGTTGCCTTTGGCACATTGATATTCTTTTCTCCTTCTTTTGGCACATTGAAAACACAAGTACTATCTTGTTTGGCCATGTCAGTCTTTGTGAAGTATCTTGGAAGACATTTACAGCATATAGAAGTTAGAAAATCATCAACCATCATTTAACTTGAAATATTACTGCTATGTTGCTCCAAATTTTCTTCTTTTTTGCCCTTGAAGTATATATGTCCGCTACATGGGGTCACATTTCAGATATTTACTCAAGCCAGAGTAACATAGAATTGTTGTATTTAGTTGCCTTGATTGTTTCATTGTCAATATTGTAGTATTCGTTTGTTGCATTTATTCTTATCCATTACTACCAAGGAGCTGGGAACTGTAACGCGATCGGTTGGCCAGAACCCTACCGAGGCATATGATTAATGAAGTTGATGCCGATGGAAATGGGACCATCGATTTTCCTGAATTCCTTAACCTGATGGCAAGGAAGATAAAGGATACTGATTCAGAAGAGGAACTCAAAGAGCATTCAGGGTGTTTGACAAGGACCAGAATGGCTTCATATCCGCTGCTGAACTTCGTCATGTGATGACAAATCTTGGTGAGAAGCTTACAGACGAGGAGGTTGATGAGATGATCCGTGAAGCCGACGTTGACGGTGATGGACAGATAAACTATGAGGAGTTTGTCAAAGTCATGATGGCCAAGTAAGAGTCTCTTATCTAACCATAATCGAGATCCGAAACTGGTGAAGATTGAAAAGAACATGGCAGATCAATTTGCTAAGATTTATATATTTTTTTTTTCAGTAGGACATCAATGTTTTTATTGTACTAGATTTTGGTTCTGGGTTTCGTGTTTACATTTGCCCTGTTTTGTTCATTAGTATCTATCATTTCCATCTGCCGTTCTTGCAACAATTTGAAAAAAAGAAGAAAAATCGATGTTTCTTCTTAATTGTTCTTCTCCATTTATAGCTTCTTTTTTAGGAAATTCAGATTTAAAATTTTGTTTCGGATTTCTTTTATTATGTGAATCATAGTAATAGAATGGTACATCGTTAAGATTCAATACAAAATATAATTAAAAAGTATACAATATTGATATATCAAATCAAATTTTACGTCAGGAATTTTAAAATCACTATTAAAAAGTATCTAATAATTTTCTGCATTTGAGAAATAACTATGAATATTGTATTTAATTTACAATATTTTAAATTCTTAATTCAGGTTTCAAAAATGCTTACTAAGGTCTAAGGTTGTTGATTTTTTTAAAAGGTACTATATCAAAATTAACTCTCAAAATCTTTTTAGAGTTTAAATCGTTTTGTCTAATAATAATAATAATAATAATTTAGGCAGTAAGATGAAAAATATATTAAAGTACTAAATGGAAAGGTAGTAATTCAAGGGCATAATCAATAATTAAGTTTAATTTTAATTCAAATGTAAGTGATAAAATGATAACCAATTGTCAAAATATCTTATACATGTAAGTGGGTCATTTCCTATATATTTATATACACATATAAGCTTATTTAAAATTAAAATAAATTTTTAGTTAAAAAAAGTAATTTTATTAATTAAGTATAACTCGAATGATATTATTATTGATACAATATATATAAAAATATTAGACGAATATCATGTCAATGTCTAGTCTGCAAAATGATAACAAAAAAATTGGTTTATCTAATTGTTAGTTGTCCTTTCTTCATACAAACTCTCAAATGTTGATACAATATGTTTGTCTGATCTTATGTATCTTTTGTATATTGTGTTTTTTATTTGTTTTTTCATTAAACAGTGTTATAATAATATTTTTAAGAAATTCAAACCAAACAAAAGATGAAGGAGATGAATATTCATAACTATTAACCCAATTTGTTAAACTCAATCCTGTATAATTAATATTTTAATTTGATCGTTGAATTCAGCCATACAACTACACTTCATCTAAATAATGTTGGAAACCAACCTGATATCTTTGTCATATGACTAAGAGTATTTTTCTTAAACACTATATAGTTAAAGATCGTAAGTTTATTAAATCAAACAAATTTTTAGTTTAAAAAAAACTCAGCATACATTATATACATAAATAAAAATGAAATATTAATAATAATATATAGTGCTTTTTTAACATAAAAGCTGGGTCAAAACTGTAATTTAAGTTACGAAGACAACTAGGCAAGAGGATTGATATATCATATATAAGGCATGGCATAGAATTTTGAATCTCATTTCTTGTAGTAATTTTTATTTTTAGAATCCGCGTTTTGTTTTGAAGGAAAATCAAGATACAAAGAAAAACCTAAAATTCTTGAAACTTCCACTCGGATTCTTCCTCAATTCATCGAATCCAAAACCCTGAACCATAGAAGAACCCATCCAATGACAAACAGAACAACATCGCCGGCGTCGACGCTGAAGGCTGAGAAAAGCCCGCTTCTATCTCCGACCAGTTCCCTGTCGGTGACGGAGACGGTGAACGGTTCGCACCGGTTCCTGATCCAGGGGTACAGCTTAGCTAAAGGGATAGGCGTCGGGAAGCACATTGCCAGCGACAATTTCACTGTGGGCGGCTACCAGTGGGCCATTTACTTTTACCCCGACGGTAAAAAACCCGAAGATAATTCCACTTACGTCTCCGTCTTCATTGCATTGGCTAGCGAAGGTACCGATGTTAGGGCCTTGTTCGAGCTTACGCTTGTGAACCAGAGCGGCAAAGGGAAGCATAAGGTTCATAGCCATTTCGATCGGTCCCTTGAGAGCGGGCCTTATACCCTCAAATATCGCGGCAGTATGTGGTAGGTTATTACTTTTTTACCTTTTAATTTTCTTTGGTGGAATGTTTAGAATCGAATGAATACATGCTGCGGAAGAAGCCATAGGTACAAGCTGACATAATTTAATTGATTGGAAATGAATGAATTGTTCTGTATATATATAAAAAACTACACTTTTAATTTTAATTTGTGATAAAAAAAAAAAAGCAAGTAGTTGCGAAGCAACAGTGCACAGGGTTCATACTCTTGAAGAAATGTACTGTATATGTGAAATTTGTGAAAAAAATATTTGTCTTAAAGGTCGCAGGGTCTTGTTGTACCTCTTTTATACCGAAAGAGGGACCAATTATATCTGTCTATCAGCTTTATGGGGCGTTCGGCTGGAACCTTTGATCAAAATCTCTTGTCTATTAGCTTTTGATATCAATTTTAAACTTGATTATTTTTTAAGTGTGGTGATAATGCTATTGCTATGGTAGTAACAAAGTGTTTTGCTGTAGAAGAATTTGTGTTTTCCCAAAATGCTATTTTTTGTACTTTTGGCCGTCTGGTTGTATGCAGTTTCGAGTCTTTACTTATTTGATTATAATGTTGGTCTGGTTAGGCCTATTCCAGAGGCTTTATCTAATCGAATATAATATGTGGATGGTCTACTCAAATTGTTCAGCTTACCAGACTTAAATTGTTATTCTTTCTCCCATGTTCTCATTAATCTAGGGGATACAAGCGTTTTTTCAGAAGAGCTTTACTTGAAACATCAGATTACCTCAAGGATGACCGCTTGAAAATAAACTGTACTGTTGGAGTTGTTTCAGCAATAGATTGTTCACGGCCACACTCTATTCAGGTGCCAGAGTCTGATATAGGAGCACATTTTGGTATGCTGCTGGTAAATATGGAAGGTTCAGATATTACATTTGATGTGGCTGGAAAAAAAATTCATTCTCATAAGTTGGTATTGGCTGCTAGATCCCGTGTTTTTCGATCTGAATTTTTTGATGGGGAAGATGGAGAAAAGAAAGAGATAATTATCACCAGTTTAGAACCTAGGGTTTTTAAGGTGAAACCTTTCACATCTTTCTTTTTGGCTTTCCTCCAAGGACTTAATCTGATTGCCGTATTTTGGATTTTAATTTTGTCATTATCATTGCATTTTTTGGTTGTGTCAAAGAGGCCTTGTTGCACTTTATTTGCAGAGACACTCTTTCGGAAGATGCAGAAAGTTTTGGGTCTAGTTCTGCTTCCGAATCATCAGTATCCGAAACACTAATAGCTAAATTGTTAGCAGCAGCTGACAGGTATTGTCTGGAGAGACTGAAATTAATGTGAGTCCCGTCTCTGCAAGAGTCTATCTGTAAATTCTGTTGCCAAAATTCTGGCCTTGGCTGATGAATATCATGCTACGGAATTAAAAGCTGTTTGTCTCAGATTTGCTGCTGAAAACCTTGCAGGTCTGTTAACCATTTTCCACTTTACACATTTTCTTTGACATGCATTTATCCTATGATCTCATCAATTGGTGTAAAAGTGTGGTGAAACTAATAGTTATTTAAACATTGAACTGCTACTTGTGTTTGATCTTGCTACTTCTCTGCAATATGAAATCCTCCGAATGTGTGGATAATGCATAATGGATTTGCTGCTGCATAGTTATGATAACAGATTATGATTAGTCTGGAATATTGATTTTTCTATCTTTTGTATGTTGATGATGCTTTAAGGGTTATTCTTGTTAGAATAGGATTAACATCTTTTAGTTTGTTCTTGGAATATTTCTAGATTTTCCACGAGCATAATAGATAGACAGTATCAAAATCAAGAATGATTTTCAATGATGGACTCTAACGTGTGTTGTTATAGCAGCTGTGATGCGATCAGATGGCTTTGAATGCCTAAAAGAGAACTGCCCTTCGCTTCAGTCAGAGCTCCTGAAAACCGTTGCAGGTTGCGAGGAGGATTGTAGCAGAGGAGGGAAATCACGGGTGTATGGGCTCAACTTTCAGATGGTGCCGATACCAATGGCAGGAGGGTGAGGCAAAGAACATGATGGCTGATCTTTCAAGTTGTACATGCTCTTCTTTTTTAAAAAAGAAAAATTGATCATGTAGCTATTCGTAAATGGAATTTTGTAGAGTTGGTGAGTTGTGTATTGTAAATCTTTGGTAAGCTTTGTTAACTGTTTGTTAGTAGGGGAAAATGACTTGGTGCATACGCCATTGCTAACAAGTGCTGGAGATGAGAGCTGTTAATCTATTATATGTTACAAGCTCAATACTTCAACTAAGATTTGCCAATAATCTTGTAATATGTTGAAATGTTGATAGAGTCGGATCTTGATAGTATAAACAACGGGAAAATATAAATTACTTGCGAATTTAAAATTTGGGATTAGTGTATTCATTATATTGACTAACAGATCGTGGATAGGGATGGCAATATAATCCGAATCCAATTTGATCCGAAGAAAAAAAATTGATTGAAAAAAGTCTGAATCAAAATTCGAAAAAAAATGTCTGAGTCCTAATAGAAGGTGGATCGGATATGGACATTGTCATGATCTGAACCGAATCCGATCTAAATTCATATTAGATCTGAGTTTGATCCATATATAAATCTGAATAAAAACATTTAAAACTCTTAGATTTTAAAAATATAGATATATATATTGGAATTCTAATTAAGTTGAATTGTGATTATCAATATTAATATAGAGATATATATTATTTGAAAGGTGAATATGAATATATATTAAAATCCTAATTAAGTTGAATTGAGATTATATGTATTTAATATATGGGTTAGGATTCACATACACTATGTAAAACTCAACTAGTTTTACACTAATTCATGGCCATTAGATGGGTGAAACGGATTAATGAGATTAATTCCTTTTTTCCCAAGTGATAATCTTCACATATCCTACTTCTAATCTCATCTATCAATTTCACTCATCCAATGACTATGAATTATTGTAAAACTAATAAAGTTTTACATAGTGTAACTGGATCCAAGGATGGACCTAGAGGGGGCTAGAGGAGGTCGCCCCCTAAAAATTTGAAATTCCTATATGATTAAGAAAATTTTTAGAAATTTTCTATGTATTTCTTATTGAAAAACTATTTTCGCCCCTCCCAGAATTTTATAAGTTTGCCACTCCTAGAATTTTATAGGTTCGCCCCTCTAACATAAAGTTGTGTCCATCCCGGTGTGGATCTCATCCCTTAAAATATATATAGGGATAGGATCCAGTTACATAGTGTAAAACTCTCATAGTTTTACACATTTTTTTGGATCGTTGGATGTGTGAAACGAATGGTTGAGATTAACAGTGAAATATGTGAAGATTATCACTTGAGAAAAAAAGTAAGGAGTTAATCTCAGTCATCAAATGATCTAAAAACGTGTAAAACTTAAAGAGTTTTACACTGTGTAAGTGGATCTTAACCCATATATATATTGAAATCCTAATTAAAGTTAAATTAGAATTATATATATATATTAAAACCCTAATATAAGTTGAACTACGTAAAGGTCGGAGCGTTATCGTTGCGGCTTAGGAATCAACATCGTGGAATCGTGATTGGGTATCTATCTTTCCTAAATTCAGAATTTCAGATTTTAAACAGATAATTATTCACCCTTAATCACCTCGATTTGTTGATCAAAATTATTTTTTATTTAAAGATATTTGTTTGAGTTGTTACTTTAAAAAAATAATTGGATTCGAGCTTTCGAACTTAGGTTTGAATTTTAGATATTTTATTGGATCGGACTTGGATTTTCTAAAGTTCGATCCATTGCCATCCCTAAATGTGGAAGATTAGTCATGGGTTTGTTTCACGTGTTCAAGTTTTTAATATTATTTTCTTAAATCTAATCCTAATCCTATCTAGAGGGAGGGGAAGGAAAGGGAATACTTCTAGTGGGTCTCGAACCCATGACTTACGAGAATATAAAGGAACAAAGATAAACAACTTGACTAACCGGCCAAATATGCTTGTTCAAATTTTTAAGGTTTTTATATGGCTAAACTATAAAATAAGTGCCCAAACTATGTCTATTTTTTGTAATAAGTGCCTAAAGTATTTTTTGTTTGAAATATGTGCCCAAGAAGGTGTAAAAAAATGACTTTAAAACATGTCAAAAATGAAAGTTTAGGCACTTATTTCATCAAAAAATAGTTTAAGCACCTATTTCAGCCAAAATGGCTTGTTTTTCAAAAGTGATTATTTATATTTCAAAACTAATCCATTGTAAGCCTCTTGCAACTCATTATAATCTTCAAATAATTCATCATAATCAAGATCATTAGATGAGTTGGAGGTTACCTTAGGATCCTCTTCATAGGTCATGAGACAAAGGTTAGCAACTTCTTGCTCCATATCACTTGAAGACTCTTCATCGCTCCAAGTGGCTACATGGACCTTGTGCTTCTTTTTTTCTCGAAGCCCTTCTTCTCGAGTTAAGGACAATCGATTTTGATATGCCCCGGCTTCTTGCATTCGTAGCACACGATCAGATCCTTTTCTTTTTCCTTGCTCTTGTTCTTGAGATCTCTTCTTCGATTGAACTTTCTTTTTCGGTTGGATCTCATGAGTCGAGTGAATCGTTTGCTTTTATGATGGCCGTTCCTTTTCTGTCCCAAGACTCGGGAAGTGAGTAGAGAAGTTTCTGAACTAGCTTCTCATTTGGGATAATTTCTCCTAGACCCTTGAGGCCATTGACAACGATGGAGAATCGTTCGAACATCTTGGAGATTTTTTCATCCAGATCCATTTTGAAATTTTTGTAACTCAAATTAAGAAGCCCAATCTTTGTCTTCTTGACTTCATTAATGCCTTCTTATGTGATCTCTAGCTTATCCCAAATTTCCTTGGCACTTGAGCAAGATGACATCTTGGAGTACCCATCCAGTCCAAGTGAACAAAATAGCATGTGCATTGCTTTGTCGTTGATTTTGAGCTTCTTTTGATCTTTATCGGCTATCTCATGCTTAGACTTCGGTAGTAACCGATCACATTCTCTCTTTATCGGGATTGTTGGTCCATATTCTACTACATCCCATAAGAGGTAGTCATGAGATTTGATGAAGAACTTCATACGGTTTTTCCAATAGGGATAGTTATCCCCATTGAAGTATGGAGGTTTGGTGATAGATTGATACTCGTACAAGTTATTGCCGGAGGTGGATGACATGGCTTTGACTTTGATTGATTGAATCACCTTCTAGGATCGCCTCAACGGTTTTTAGAACTTCGATTGAGTGTGGCTCTGATACCAATTGTTAGGATGATCAATCAATACCGAAAGTGGCCAAGAGGGGGTGAATTGGCAATTTAAAATTTTAGGGAGCAAATGGAAAGAGATAGACAATGAGACACAATGATTTATAGTGGTTCAACCTTCTAACAAGGTCTACGTCCACTACCTTAGCTTCATACTAAGGATTTCTACCAATTCACTATAGAATTCTTCTCATTTTCTAGGCTAAGGAGGCAATCGTTATCGTTACAACCGATCAAAGCTTTCTACCCAAAGCTTGATCAATGATCACTCTTTTACAAGAAGGAAAATGGTAAATGGAAAATTACCTCACAAGGTAAATATTTTCCCAAATTACAAGAATACTCAACCCCAAACTTGAAATGAAAGATTACAATGAAATACACAAGTTGGGTACAAGGATTTGACAATAAAAGCACAAATGATTGGATTTTAGCTTGGATGCTTGAATGTTGATCAATGTAGGTTCAATAGTTGTTGTAGCTGCACTTGAGGCTTGTATTTATACCATTTCATTGAATTCTAGCCATTTGAGTGGTTGGAGAATTGAATATAGCCATTGGAGAGCAAGTTTTCCCGCAATAAATGTTGTCTGCCAACCCAAAGTATCGGTACGCGTATCTGAGTATCGGTACCCGTCCAATACAGAAATAGCCGTTACAAAGCAGGGTGTACCGGTACTAGGAGTTGAGTATCGATATGCAGAAAGGGGTACTGGTACGCCAAAGCCATATCGATACATGAATTGCTCACTAGAAAATCTTGAGGTCATTCGGTATCGGTACTCATACAGCTGTATGGGTACGCATTTGAAAATATTTGTTTTTACCTCAAGGAGTATCGGTATGCGTATACCTGTACCGATACTCATTTTGCATTCGATGTCTGAATAAAAACTATGCGTATCGGTACGTATTTTACATTTGCCCTTTTTAAATCAAATACGAGTATCGGTACGCATGTTGTCGTACCAATACTGATTTTACATTCAATGTTTTAAATTCAAAGACGTGTATCGGTACGCCTGTTGTCGTACCGGTACTGATTTTACGTTCGATGTTTGAAATCAATTACGCGTATCAGTACGCATATTGCCGTACCGGTACTGGTTTTTCATTCGAAGTAATTTGGAAACGAAGAACGTACAAGTACTCATAGTACCGTATCGGTACGCATATACTTTTAAGGCCATTTTGACTTAGAAAAATTCATCGAATGTATTTTTAAAGTTCATCAAATGTTTGGTTAAGTTTAAGACCAGAATAATTTTGTTCGAATGCATACTGAATAATTCATATGAGTTTGTATAAAATTTATTTTAAAAGAATTTAATAGTTAAAAACATTTGTTATATCAATATGAGTTAAAGCCATTTGTTATATCAAAATCAATATAAGTTTTACACCTATCTTGTTCTTCAGAATTTTTTCTTCTTCTTCTTCAATATTTTTTATTCTGCAGATTCTTGAGTTTCGATTGCAGGCACAGTCCTAACAAATTCACCATTGTATGTTCAGCAACGCCCTATAACCAATCGTTTTCCCTAACAGGCGAATAACCATGGATGTTGCCAATTTTGCATCAATTGCATCATGTACTTTATCCGAAAACTGAATCTCCGGCATTGTTCTATCTCCCCCAATTCGCACATCCTCACCTCTCACTTCCATATCCAAATCACCTATGGGCTGCGCCTGTTTCGCCTTCCCCAAATCTCCTAATAATTTATCCTTGAAAGATAGTACCGCTGGCGGCTGTCCCGCATTCCCTACCAACCTCGGAGCAGTTGCCGTCTCACCTCTCAAATCACATGCAACACCCACTGTTTCCATTGGAGCCACATCCACGTTCATCGCATCCTCCATAATACGACCCTTTTTCTGAGCCGGTTGGCACTCAGTCAGAACAGGCGAGCCCAACCGTTCCAAGGCGTCCGACATATCGACCACAACCACCTTGTCCGACGGCCTCCCTCCCTGGTTTTCGGATGTTGGATCATTGAAGACTTGCGTCTCCGCCAAGCTAGGATTTTGGAGAGAACTAGGGTTTTGCATACTAGAATTTGTAACAATATTTTAATTGAATTATTTAATTATAACTTCTATAAAGTAAGAATAACATGTTTATTTCTAAATTCATAATTAAATCTAAATTCATAATTAAATGGCAAAACAAGTTGTTTTTCCTACTTTTCCAAGCAATCGAGTTGGTGAAACAATGTTATCAATTTGTTTACATTCCAACTTTCCCAATAAGAAAAAAGAAAAGAAAATTGCAAATTTTACCTAATTTTAATATCTAAATCTCCCTTAATAAATAGTACTAATGCCCTACTATTTATCTTGTTATATTGGGTGTAGAAGCAGAACATTTGTGTTGTGGGGAGGAAGATGATAATGAAGCTCGTCTTCTTCTTTGTCATCCGTTACATTTACTGCTCAACATTAAGCTTAGCCCAAGCTCCATCAATGGCGCCTGCATTATAGCTCCGGCGCCTGCCGGTCCAACAAACGTCACAAAAATCCTCGAAAAAGCCGGCCAATTCACCATCTTCATCCGACTTGTGAAAGCGACCCAGGTCTCGGACCAGCTCCTCGGCCAGCTCAACAACACCAACAATGGCATCACCATTTTCGCACCCACAGACAATGCTTTCTTCACCTTGAAGTCCGGCACTTTAAACTCCCTCTCCGATGAGCAGAAAGTGGAGTTGGTTCAGTTTCATATCATCCCAACCTACCTATCCTCCTCCCAGTTTCAGACCATTAGTAACCCACTGAGAACGCAAGCCGGAGACAGCGGCGACGGCAAGTTCCCCCTCAATGTCACCACCGCCAGAAACACCGTCAACATAACCTCAAGGCTAACCAACACTAGTGTTTCCGGGACCGTCTTCACCGACGATCAGCTTGCCGTTTATCAAATCGATAAGGTTCTTCAGCCTCTGCAGATATTTGATCCAAGGCCTCCGGCGCCGGCGCCAGTCCCCGGCCAAGCCGAAGAAGAAGAGGGAAGAAGATAAGCCTTAAGCTTCACCGTGGAAAAGAATGTTGGGATCACTGTCATGGTTATTGCACTAATTGCTTTGTTATCATAGAATCAAAGGAAAAGAAAACAGGGTGACTTTGATGGAAAATTTTATTCCGGCCCATTTTATATTTTAATATATCAACCGATGATAAAGAAAGCTTATGTTATTATTATTATTATTATTATTATTATTAAATCACGTTTTTATATTGTATTTTTATCATAGGAGCTTTTGTTATTATTTTTTAAGCTTAAATAAATATAACTATTAATTTTTTTTAAGTTTTAAGTGTCTAAAATATTTACTTTTATAAAAGCAAGTGCATAAAATTTCAATCGTTATAATTTTAAGTAATCGTTCGTCAATGGTTATTTAAAAATATTATTGTCTAACGAGATACGTGATAAAGAATATTATTTTTTAACTTTTTGCAACAAAAAAAATTAAAACTTTAATTTTTTAAAAAAATCTTAAAATTTAAAAAAAAACCTTTAAATCAATTCCTAAACTTTTAAAAATAATAAAATTTAAAATTTCCAAATCTTCACCGTTGTCGCCACCTATCACTGTCATCGACCCTACTCTTTCGGTCGTCGAACCCAACCGATCATTACCCCAATACACTGCTCTCAGTTTCTAGCAACAACACGTTGGGAAATGGTCGGCTGGGTCCGGCGACCAAAAGGGTGGGGTTGACAATGACAATCGGTGGCGGCATCAGTGAAGATTTGGGCATTTAGAATTTAGGAATTTGGAAATTATTTTAAAATTTTTCAGAATTTCATGATTTTTTGAAAATTTTAAATTATTAAAAACAAAAAATTAATTAAAAGAAAATTTAAATTAAAATATGAAACATGTAGAATTTTTATTGGTTAATGGATTTTTTAACGACAATTAACTATAAGACACATACAATTATAACAGTTGAAATTTTAAACATATATTTTTAAATACTTCTTCTTTGTACCACAACAAAACTCTAAAGTTCATTGTAAAAAAAATTATCAGTAAAGGTGCCAAAACATGAACTAAATTGAAATTAACGAATAAGGGAGAAAGAAAAACATTGGGATATTAGTTATGTTGTCAAAAAAATATGATTAATTAATCATAAGATGTGATGTGGTGCTTGTTTATCTTATCCCTTAACTATAAGGTCAAGAATTTAATTTCTACCAATAAGAATAAAATTGCTATCGGCCATGAATACATTAGTTTAAATAAAAAATATGATTAATTAACCCTATTTCAATATTTAACTATTACTAATAATTATTTTTTGTTTTATATGGATGGGGTCAAAAGCGTTAGTTGAGCGTGAGCCTCAGTTTCCTTCAATCCCGCCACGTGTCCCTAAAACCCAAAAGGGAAGGAAAAAGAGAGTCAAATATATAAGACAGTAGAAGTTGTGTGGTTTGCAAATACAGAGCACTCATGTTGTTGAAGGAGGTGCGTAGGGCGGAACTGGTTGGGGTCAGTAGGGATGAGATGTATAAGTTCGATATAAGTGAAGATGAAGATGTAAAATTGCCTCTCTTCCCGATTCCAATTTTAATAGTATTTTTTATTCCATTTTAATTTGTGAAGGAAATTTGCAGGAGGAAGGCGTGGTCGTGGTGTATCAGTATGGAATGGAAGTAAAGAATCCGTTGAGCGAGAAGCCCAAGGAAATCTATTCCAATATCTGCTACTACGAGCGTTTCTCGGCCTTCAGGTTCGATGACACAGCGCACTCCTTCTTTGCTGCGGCCAGGCACATTCGTGATCGTCTCATCAAAGTAGGAGTAGGAGTTTGAGTAATTTTTATTTAGGTTTAATGATTTTGTTTTACTATCCATTTCTTATCGGGGATTATGTGTTTGTGTGAAGCAATGGAATGAGACTTTCCTTCATTTTCACAAACTTGATCCCAAACAAACTTATTACTTGTCGATGGAATATGTTCAAGGACGAGCGTTGCTAAATGCGCTTGGCAATCTCAACCTACCTCTCTACGTCTACCCTTTACTAAAGTTTGGCGAGACCATCACAAAGTTTGATCAGGGGGTGATTTTGTTATTTTAATTGATTTTATTTATATTGTTTAAGAAAAATAGATTAATGTTTTTAATTAACTTTATAGGATAAATATGGTGAACTTGGAAACGAGAATGGTGGGTTGGGAAGGCTTGCCTCTTGTTTTCTAGATTCCATGGCTACATTGAATTTGCCTGCTTGGGGATACGGTTTAAGGTATAGAAGTGGGCTGTTCAAGCAGCGCATCACGGAACAAGGACTAGAGGAAATTGCTGAGGATTGGCTTGACAAGTTTAGCCCCTGGGAAGTTGTTAGGCATGATATAGTGTTTCCTGTCAGATTCTTTGGCGCTGTTGAGGTTAATTCAGATGGGTCGTAAGTTTTGCTATTTCTAATTCAATAGAGTAGAATATGTTCAATTGTGTTAATTAATTATTAAATGCATGCATCACAACAGTCGGAAATGGGTTGGAGGAGAGGTGTTGCAGGCTCTGGCTTATGATGTTCCGATTCCAGGATATAAAACCAAGAATACCATAAGTCTTCGCCTTTGGGAAGCAAGAGCTCGTGCTGAGGATTTCAATCTGTCTCAATTTAATGATGGACAACACGAATCCGCTGCTCAGCTTCATTCCAGAGCCCGACTGGTGAATTCCAGTACCAAAAGTGTTGATTTGGAAAACACTGGTTACTCTATACATGATTCTATATTATTATGTTAATCAGTCTATATGAGTAATATTTTAAGCTTCTGAAAGTTTTCAGCTACGTTCACTCCACTGCTTGGTTGCCAGATATGTGCTGTTTTATGTCCTGGCGATGCTACTAAGAATGGGAAGCTTTTACGTCTGAAACAACAATATTTCCTCTGCAGTGCATCCTTGCAGGACATTATTGTTGATTCAAGGAGCGGCGAAGTGGAAAGGGGTCATGGAAATGGTCTGAGTTCCCCTGCAAAGTTGCTGTGCAACTGAATGGTACTCATCCCTCACTGGCAATTCCTGAGCTGATGCGCTTACTAATGGATGATGAAGGACTGGGGTGGGATGAGGCATGGGATGTGACAACAAGGTAAAGGTGCCCCTATTTCTACTTTATGTAGCAATAGCTAGTATATACGGCCTAGTCTTAAATCAAACGTCAATAACTGAACCAGGACATTTGCTTATACCAATCACAATGTCCACCCTGAAGCACTTGACAAGTGGCCACAACCTTTGATGTTGAACCTTCTTCCTCGCCACATGGAAATCATTCGAGGAATTGACGACGGGTAAATACTTCTCTTCACTTTTCCTCGTTATGCATTCTGATCGTAACTTCTCAAGTGTTAATTTGCAGTTTCTTGCAATGATAAATGCCACACATCCTGATCTTCACCATAAGCTTGCTGCCATGCGCATCTTGGATGATCATGATCCCCACAACCCTGTTGTGAGGATGGCAAACTTATGCGTCCTATCTTCACACACCGTAAGTAAAGTAAACCCATTCTACAACAACATTTTAACCCAAAATTTACCTTGCTCCTTAAACTTGGTATTCAAAATATGCTGAGCACATAAAAACACATTTTTACAACAACTGCAAATGGATTTTGACGGTCAACGCCAATCAAATACTTTATTTAGTGAAACTTGTCACGCTCAAACCAACTCTTCCTTTGTTCTTTAATCTTTGGTACTGCTTTTGTTAATGCATAGTGTTCAAAGTAATTGTATGTTGCTGACCTCCTTTCAGGTGAATGGTGTATCCCGGATGCAGAGTGAGATATTAAAGGCAGAGTTATTTGCAAATTATGTGTGTATATGGCCCACAAAGTTCCAAAACAAGACTAATGGCATTGCCCCTCGGCGATGGCTTCGGTTTCTCAATCCGGGTCTCAGTTACGTAATCACCAAGTGGCTAAAAACCGACAAATGGATCAGCAACCTTGAGCTGCTTTCTGGTCTTCGAAATGTATGTGATAAAATGCTTCTCTTTTCTTCTCTTCCGGTAATTGCATATGAACTTATGCTTCTCCAACAGTTTGCCGATAATGCAGATCTTCAACGAGAATGGCAATTTGCTAGGATGAGTTGCAAAAAACGTTTGGCACGCTACATATTTCGTGAAACAGGAGTATACAGTGACACATATTGCTTATTTGATGTACAAGTCAAGCAGATCCATGAATGCAAGAGACAACTGCTGAATATTTTTGGTGTAATCCATAGGTACAAGATTTTAAAGGTATCAAACCCGTTCTGTTTATTGTTTGTTTATCAGCGGAAGCACGCAACTCCCCGCTTTGTTATGATGGGAGGGAAATTGTGTCCTACAGATAAACGTGCGAAACAAATAGTCAAACTGGTGAATGATGTTGGTGCAGTCGTCAACAATGATCCTGAGGTCAATGGTCATCTCAAGGTATTCTCACTGTTCCTTTTAACATGTTTTATCGTCTATTCTTTAGTTAGTAATGGAAATTTTTGCAGGTGGTATTTGTTCCAAACTATAACGTATCATTAGCAAGAAAGGTTATCCCGGCAAGTGAGCTTTCCCAGCATATTACTACTGCAGGGATGGAGGTTAGTGGGACGAGCAATGTCAAATTTGCACTGAATGGCTGCCTCATAATAGGAACATACGATGGTGCTAATGTTGAAATCAGAGAGGAAAGAGGGGAGGAGAATTTCTTTCTTTTCGGCGCAAGAGCAGACCAAGTCCCTAGGCTGCGCGAGGAAAGGGAGAATGGCATGGTAATATCTATATTTTGAGACACTTGCTGAAAACATTTTTGCCCTTGTCTGGTCTGATCTATCCATAATCCAACAGTTCAAACCTGATCATCGGTTTGAAGAGGCCAAGCAATTGATACGAAGTGGAGCATTTGGAAATTGACTACACCCCACTTCTCGACTCTCTAGAGGGTAACTCGGGCGATGTTTTCCTCCTTGGTCATGACTTCTCAACTTACTTGGATGCTCAAGCAAGAGTAGATGATGCTTACATGTAAGATTTTGAATCCTGTGATCAAATTACATCACCTTTGGTCTCATGACTACTATAACCATTTTTCTTTAGGGATCGGAAGCGGTGGGTAAAGATGTTTATCCTAAGCACTGCTGGCTGTGGCAACTTCAGCAGCGATCGGACTGTAGCTCAGTATGCTAAGGAAATCTGGAATATACAAGAATGTCGCCTGCCCTAGTTTCCTACTGCTCTCACTATTCTGCTGTTGCATGCAAGGAGAAGCACAAGTAAGATTTCACATTCCAAAGATGTTAATCCAGCCAACTTTTTATCAACAGAAAATAATAGTGTGCACATTTGACATGATTTTGGTTTAAAATTGTAATGTCTTTTTTTGGATTTGATTACTACTAATCTTGGTTATTTATGTTGATTTTTTACAGGCGAAGATAATGTCGCAAGTATGATCCAATTAGGGATTAGACTATATAGAAAAGTTGACTACGTTGGAAAACATCTCTTCACTTTTACCTTAATAATCTCTCTTGCTGAGGGTAAATTAAAGGCTCTAGTTTTCTAATTATGAGACTGAGGTGAGATGGTAAAGATCTCTTCTATCTTAATCAATGATTGATGTTTGATTTTTGACTTGAGCATGGAGGAGTTTTAAAACTTATGATCAGTGTCTACCTCTACGTGGGCCAAGGACCAATCCCACTACATGAAGCTAGAGTTATCATCGTATTTTTTTGGAATAAAGGAGGTCAAAGCTATTACATTAAGTGCCTAACAGGCGGGTATAAGGAGGACCCTAAAATTCTCTTTGTAGAAGATCTAGAAGGCCAATAGGAGGAGGCTCGAAAAGAAAAAAAGACACATCAGGAGTTGAGTCGAACTTTGTCATGAAATCAGCGACCATATTGGCTTCATCATATTGATTTATTCTTCAAAATATTATTCTAATTATTTAAATTTGTTTTATATTTTAATATTTAATGAACTGAAAGTGAAAAATATTTTTCTCACATGCCTATTTAAGCTTTGAAAACTAAAATTTAAAATTTTAAATATTACAGTGACAATTTTTAAAAACCATGTGCATTTTCGCAAACCGGATCCACATTACTAGGATATCCATCACAGAATATTTTTGAAAAATCAATTTCAACCATATAGATAATACAAGCAAATTTTTATCAGGTGAAAATGAGTTAGGTCTGTGGTACGTCAGGACTGAATTTAACATTTTCAGTTTTTACAAAAACTTAAAATCTTATAAGAAGTGATGAAAGTTTTGAAACTCGAAAGTAAAATTTCGATACTTACCACAATTGAAAATGTGATTAAAAGGTGTAGCATTTTTAGTGCCATATTTTACATTTTCAGTTAGTGTCGCACTGTAACTTGTCGTATGTTAGACAAACCCGGTAAAAATAGCTTCCAAACCAACAGCCGTTTTCAGGTGAAAATACCATAAAACTCCATGTACTATACCTACCTTAAATGACATTTTAGTCCTCTACAGATAAAAATGGACAAATTGATCCTATATTCGAAGTGAGCAAATTTGTCCCGATGTCTATTTGTTTTTGGTTTGTTTCCCTTCTACCTCATCTCCATCAAAATTCTCACGGACCCCCCCCCCTAATTTTGGCTTGCTTTATTAAGGTACACTGCGACAATCAAAATTACCTCATCTGCGGTCCTTGTAATGGCTTGTTGTGCTTGCATAATGACGACGATTGTGCTATTTGGAATCCCTCCACTAGAGAGATCAAAATCCTTCCTCATCCCCATTCCAGACGTGGTGGTTGTAGGAGTTATATTCTCTCAAAACTAATTCCTGGAAGATCATGTTTCGACCTTTGTGCCTGGATTTTAACTACAAGGAATTCTCTACTTGTATAAATGGGTGTTTTTATTGGATGCGTTTATCTAGTGTTTGTGCATTTGATTTGAGTGATGAAAAGTTTTCAACTTTGTCTTACCCGTGTGATTGGTATGACTCCTACAACCCATCTTTAACTCCCTCGGCTATGTTCGACTTGGATGGATTGCTCACTCTTATCTTCAGTCGGAAGCAGGGGGGCGAGTCGTCGTTTGCAGTATGGGTAATGAATGGATCATGGACTAAGATTTGGAGCATCGAATCCGTCTCCAGAGTCGATAGGCCTTTGGGGTTCTGGAAAGACGGGGAATTGTGTCTCCAGCGTTGTAATAATCAAGAGCTTTTAGTGTTCGATCCTGTTATTGGGGAGTTCGAGGGACTTGGTATCGATGCTTGTGGAGTGATTACGTTCGTTGAGAACATAGCTTCGATCAACGGGAAATTGGACATGAGGAGCGCCTAATCAAATTGATACTCACAAGTAATTTTAGCCCCCACACCCTTTGAATTATGTGCTCAAATATTGGTTGTAACCTAAATATCATTGGCAAGTTATTCATCATGAAAGTTTCTTTTAAGTTATATAAAAATGAATGTTCTAGGAATTTATTATCTTAAAATCAAGTGATTACGTTGTAATCATCTTGTTTAGTAAACATCGTTTTGAACAAAAATTAAAGGTTTGATTAGCTAAATCCGTTATTTTAGATGTTTGATAAATAGAGAATTGTAATGACGATTTTGAGTGAAACTTCTCAAATTGAAAAAGCTGCTAATTAGAACTATTTTGATTTGTCTAAAGGTGATTACAATGTAGTATATGTTCATAGATATTCTTAACCATTTGACAATGCACATACATTTTGTAGACAACGCGATTTGAACTCGCGTCTCCTCGGATGCTAATAAGAATTTTTTAAAATTAGAGATTTTGACATAAAAGTTATAAAGACTCTTTTACCCTTAACAATTACAAATAATCTCCAAACAACCTAAATTTAACTTTTGTTATTTTCTTTTAAATTTAATAATTAATCAAATTATATTAAAAATAAGAGAAAACTGCATATTTAGTACCTTAACTATTCCCATATTACTATTTTGGTAACACAACTATTATTTTTTGATAAAATAGTACCTAACTTTACGTTTTTATTCTGTTTTGGTATTCCCGCCGTTTAAAATTAACGAAAATGGTGACATGGCTTGGGTCAATAAAAATTTTAGTCCAAAAACTTATACAATCTATCAATTTAGTCTAAAATTTTATCAATTTTAACATTATTTTAATTTTTGGACTAAAATTATAAATTTCTCATTTTTCTTGTTCTTCTAGTGGAACACTTTTTTGGGTTTTGGAGTAAAAACACTCTCTAGGGACAATCAAGACTTTAAGATTTACGGATCAATGGGGGATAATGCAGGGTCTATTGGAGGACATAAACTCCACAATCTGGATATCGACGAGAATACGAGGGGGTGGGAATAGGATGAGACAAAACCCAATCAAAACTAAGATGATGATTTACCCTAAAATTAAGATAATGCTTTAAATTGATGGAATTTAGACTAAATTGATAATATATATAAGTGTTTTAGACTAAAATTGTTATTATACCAAGCCACAACATCATCTCAGTTAGTTTTTTACGGTCGGGGTACCAAAACAGAACAAAACCGTAACGTCAAGTATCATTTTGCCAAAAATAATAGTTGGAGTACCAAGACAGTAACACAAGCATAGTTGAGGTACTAAATATATAATTTTTCGTAAAAATAATTATATAAATAATAAATTAAGGGATGTGATCCAGTTACTAACTCATGGTCATTGGATGAGTGAAATGGATGGATGAGATTAAAAGTAGGATGTGTGAAGATTATCACTTGGTAAAAAAAAGTAAGGAGTTAATCTCATCCATCAATTTCACCCATCTAATGGCCATGAATTAGTGTAAAACTAGTTGAGCTTTACATTGTGTAAGTAGGCATGTAAACGAGAACACGAACGAGGGTATGTTCATGTTCGTTTATTTAATTTTAACCGAATAAATGAACGAACACGAACATAATTTCTTGTTCATGTTCGTTTGTTAAAATAATAAACGAACACAAACGAACCCGAACGAACATTGAGTACAGTTTGATCTTTTTCTTAAGAAATATGAAGTCTCGTACATTGAGTATTTGTTTAATTTTTTCTTTTTATTTCATATTTTTAATATAAAATTTTAAATTTTTTAAATATAATATTTTTGTTATAAAAAATATAAATAGACATATGTGAATAAATTTAAACGAACATAAACGAACAGATTACCGAACGTTCACGAACATAAATGAACAAACAAACCTCTTGTTCCTGTTTGTTCATTTAATTAAACGAACATAAAATCTTGTTTATGTTCGTTCGTTTAATAAATAAACGAACTTCCCGCCGAACGGTTCACGAACATTTCATTGAACGTTTGGTTCATTTACAACCCTATGTGTAAGTGGATCCTAACCCATAAATTAATATATATATATATATATATATCATTCGAATATGCTTAGTAATGTTATACTCTCTCTGTCCCACTAAAACTATCATATGTTCACATTTTTCTGATCAAATTTTCAACTTTGACTATAACTTATTTAAATATTTTAATTAATTAAAATTTATAAAAAAATATATATTTTTGGTTGCCCTTTCGGTTTCCAGGGCTTCGCCCTGACTAATCCGGACCGACCCGCGTCGCACACCTGGCTTTGGTGGGTGAGTCTCCCAACGGGAATTTTCTACATACAAAACGCCTCGAACCCGAGACCTTGCTTATGCGATACCAAGCTGCTTACCACTTGGACCAACCCCAGCCGGTAAATATATATATATTTAAAACTACTTGATTCAATATTTTTAAAATATATATATTTTTTCATATTTTTATCAATAATAAATTTTAAATTATACGGGGTCGAAGTTGAAAAAAAAAATTAACCTAAAAAATATGAAGATGTGATAATTTTAGTGGGACATATATATTAAAATTATAATTTTAATAATCTAATTAATATTAATAGATACAAAATATTAATAATTAATAAATTATTCAAACAAGTATTGAATATAATTATGTTCATATGCCTTTTTGTTTGTTCAAATAATCAAATATATATAAACTATCGGCTGATTTTACCAAACACTTTTATATAACCAATTAATACAATCCCGCTAGTCAAATCAACTAATACGATCAGCTATCAACTAATGTAATCTGCTATCCTCTATCAACTAAGGTTATTTTTCTTAGCAAGCTTCATACTTATGCTAACACCTTTTTCACATGCAATTGTATTTTGATTTCGAGATATTTTAGTCAATTTTAATTAAAGAAATGTGTTTCCAGAAGGCCAATCCCCATATATATTTTCAAAATTCGTCTTAAGGATCGCAGAAAAGAAAACCATTATGACAAAGAGTCAAAGACTATTTATGGGTACCGGGATAAAAACTAGAGAAAACCTTCAGGAAAAAAAGACTAGTTATGAAGAGGCATGAGAAGTTCTGTCGTGATACACCCTAAAATAAAATAGTTCTACATAAATTATTACTCAAATAATAATAATTTAATTTATAATATAAAAATTTTAATATAAGAATTTGTATAAGCAAAATCTACAAATTTTCATTCAGATAATAAGAGTTTTATGTAATTATATAAATTCTTACCCAATTAATAAAAAATTTGGTTCTACATAAATTATTAGCCGCAATTTGGGTTCGGCACCATAGTGTTAACACAGCTCCAACTCCATATATCCGATTCCAATTCAACTGTACGATTTTAATCAAAATCAAAAGGACCTCGGCTATATTTTAACTCTAGGGTAAAAAGCCTGCTTGTCTGTAACGCCTACAACTGGAATTATAAGCTAAGCTGCCAACACTTACAGGTACGAAGGCCTCAAAACTCGGCCCCGACCTCGGTGAAGTTGTTAACACAGCTCCCCTGGCAATGCCTTCTTTTCGAAAATTTGAATGTCATGCTTTAACTGAAAAGGCCATGGGTGATCACCAAATTTATCCATTAATTTAAGCAAATGCAATTACTCGGTGTCTGAGTCTATAGAAAGATATAATCTCGGTCGAACCGACCTTTTTTGCAGAGGAAATGAGAAAGGGCTCTCCGTTCTTTGCCTACTTGACTTCCCATGTCTACTGTCGTTCATACCAAGCAACAGAGAAGCTGCCGTGAATTACGAGATGTGTAAATGTCATGTGCGAGTGTATAATATCTATTTTGTTGGCATTGATATGGAAAATTGTAAACATGAGTTTACAATATACAGTACTTTTTTTCCAAAAGAGCAAGGGAACTAACCAGAGTCCACAGCATGCTCTTTGGAAGGTATCCGCTGCCTTGAATTTAATCCATTAATCGCTGTTGAGTCCCCATGAACGCCAGTTGCACCACCACCGAGTCTAAGTGAGATCCAATCGTCAGAACGGATGCCATTCGATACATCAGCTTCATCTCTCAAATCAGACTGCGCTGATGCACCTGAAGGACACGTTGGAAGAAATATCTGAAGCGAGGGATCTTCACCACCAAAGAAGGTATTGTCAACCAAGCCATCATGTACATTTGCATCAGTCTGACCAATGGAAGAACCAGGGACTAGAGTTGCAGATCCCATTGTTGTCTGAGGAACCAATGTATAACCATTCATTGTCGAAGAGCAATTGAGAGAATTACACTGCAGATCAACCAAGGTATCCGAGACATCTGTATCTGTACTAAATAGTTGAAACCCAGAGCCATCTTGATTTCCCGGAGGTAATGACCAAAGAGGCATATCAAATTCATCATTGGGAGTAAAAAGACCCAAATTACTAGCAGGCCCAAGAGATGGATCGTCTAAATATGGTTGAGAAATTTCAGGAGGGGCTCCACCAGCATCATTTTGATTATCTTTCAAGGTATTTGGAGGATATATTAATATTTCATTCTTTTCGTCTGAATCACTAAGAACGATAACATCTGCATTTTCTGTTGGTGCAGATTGGTTTCGATTAGCAAATTCATAATACCCCGAATCAATGTTCAGAGGCACAGAATCAAGTTCAATTCCATTGCTTGTAAAGTCATAAGTTCCACTGGCATCCTCACCATCCTTACCGCTAAAAGTAGCACTGCTACTCATTGGGATAAGTTTCTGGTCCTGATGTTCAAGCCTTTCATGTAATCTACTAGCAGATGAGGTGTTCACGTCTTCGGGCTTGCTAACATGCCAGTACCCTATGAAGCACGAGTACTCTCTTTTAAGGGCGTCCCACATCCCCGATACGTTTCCGGGACGGGGACGGTACAAGGACGGCTGGGACGTCCCAGGGACATCTCAACTTTATCGAGGACAGTCAAGCATATATCACGTACGGTCAACGTTTATTGGAGACGTACCCTGTGACATACCCAAATAAATTTACTTAAAAAATAAGAAATAAAATCACCATCTTCTTTGTGAGCAGGGTTTTAAAAATTATTAAATTAATCCAAACTTAAAAAGCTCAAGCATAATTAAACTAATATAAACTACAAAAGTTTAAATTATACCCAACTAAACTCAAAATCAATTTAATCAAACTAAGCTGAAATTCAAATCTAATTAAAGCTCGAGTATACGCATGAAAGATTGAATGTACAAATAAAAAGCTACTAAATTGAACACTCAACCTAAAAAATATAAACTTAATTACGTGTGCCAAATGACACACGTACACTTAATCTCAACTAAAAGGCCAAGACTAAATTGCTTCCTTATCTCAGTAGCTAAGCACCTATTTATAAGTTGCTTTCTCTTCTTGCTTTATGTATCTTAATGATGTGGTTAGGTGTGTATTATATTTATAACCTGTTTTAACTTGTTTTAATGCTTCTTCACTTAAACTTTAAATAGAGATAGGTAAATATCCATCTCAGCCATGTCATCTTTTAATTTTATTATTTTTGTCTTTGATTTTCTCTTAATTTAGAATGTAAAATTAAATTTTCATTCCATTAAGTCATTTAATTTTAGTAATCTTCTAATCTAAGTGTAAGAAAGTAATTTAAAAATTATTAAAAGTGAATTTAAATAATTATAATTATAATTATTGTTTAATACAATTATAATTTTAGTCCTTATTATATTATGAATTTTAATATTTTTTATTATATATATATATTAAATTTTATTTTATATTTGCCGTACCTATACCTGTAATTTTGGAAATTGATGTTTCCTATCCCCGTACCCGTCTCCGTCTCCGTGCAACTTAGCCAGTACCCATTGCGATTCTTCAGGATTCCGAGTTTCAAACCTGTATGCCCTTCTGAACCACCTTAGTTTCAGCTTTCGGCTTATCCTCCACACTGCCAGATTCACATAGGGTACCATCAGGAGAGTGCCACTGTGCAAGATCACCAAGTTCTCTATGCTCATTTTCACTTTTAACCTTTGCACGCCAAGAACCATCAGGCTTGACCTCAATCTCTGTAATATCTTCTCCACAATTTCTCATCTGTACGACAGTTTGATCATTCATTATCCCCCACATATTGACATCATGAAGATAAATATAGAACAGGAGGGTACACACTTTGGATGTGATGCGATTAAAATAAGGATCGATTATAACATTCTCCAATGAGTAGTTCTTCAGGCAAATTGGGCACTGCCACTGAAATCATACAAACGCTCATCAAAAGCCTGAAAGAATTACTAATGATAACAAACATGTTGATATTGTTGCTTGCTTCCTAGAACGTTGGTTAAGCTCCACAAAAACTTCAAGATCAAAACAACCCATGTGAACACAGGGCTTAAACCTTCCAGCCATCTTCATTCTAGAGCCACTCATCTGTCACAAGATAAGCACATAAAAATGAATATCACAAACAACTAGAGCAACTGCAAAAGGAGAACATAGTAAATAAATAGTCCATTAAAATCCATTGGCACCGAACATTTGTAGGGGAGAAAGAGAGGTGGGGGAATCATCACTTCTTAAAATGACTTAGAATGTATCACATATTCTACATATACATGAGATTTAAAGCAAAAAAGCAGGATAAATGAGCAAAAACAGTGTTAAAAAAAAGAACTTTACAGATTGATTGGAGCAGTTCAACCAAGAACCAGAGCATATAGGCTGGTAAATATATGAACAAAGTAGTTTAAGCATTTCCACTTGCAAAAAGAAAATCAAAATAAATTGATAAAAACCAGTAAAAAAACATGTTTTTGTTAAATTTATTACTACTACTATTTTTTGTATGAGATGAGATTTGGATTTGTAACAAATCATAAATTGAGCCAGATACAAAATTTTATCAACGAATAACTTATCTTTGATATTTAGTTAATATCAAAAGCATACATTTAATGTTAAATTTATTTTTAATTGAAGAACCAGTCCAACAGGCTAAACCAGAGGTGTCACAGTTTGACCTCCAGTCCAGCTTTTACTCATTAATGACCATGCATAAGCACATCGATATAGCATGAAGTCCTTTTTTTTTACAATTAAGTACATCTTGGTGACCCATCATGATAGCCTCAGCCAACATTAATACTACAAACCCAAATACACACACAACAAAGCTAGATGCCTCAGCTATTTGACAAATTACAGCAACTATGCTGACAAGTGCTACATCAAGAACTGGAACAATGAATTTTGCAAGGCACAATAACCATGCATCTTAGACATGCTTCGCAAATTAATTAAATACTTGAAAAATGATGCCCAATCAAAATACATGTACAATTTCTAGCATAAATCGTGCACATCTGCAAAAACATAGACAAGAAATTGCTAGCATTTCATAAAACTATATAACTCACAGGGCACCGTAAGTTGACTCCAAAAAAATCTGCAACAACTTCTAGGTCGCTGCCACTATCAGCATTTTCTGTTGCAGTTCCACCACCAACACAACGACGAACACAAGAAAGTGCATCTTCCAAACATTCACCATCATTCTCCTTGGGAATCATGTTGAGTATCTAGGCCAGCGATATAATAAGAGAGTAAATTTCAGCTGCATACCCATGTAGGGGTTCGTAGTTTAAATTTAGTACTAAGATGAATACTATGCAACTGTAAAAAAGGAGCTTAATATTGCTGTCAGTATGTCAAAATTAATTATCCCAAGCTAAAACTTAATGTTATCTTAAAAGCATGCAAACCTCGTTGCCAGCCCAATTCAGACAGGAATCTCATTACTTCTTTCATTCTTAGCTATTCGATAGAAATGGGTCCATATTATGCAAACCAACAGGCAATACTACTCATAACAGACAAGCCAAAAGGAAACAAAAATGGCCATGTTGATAATGTGAAGGGGAGCACAGTTTAAAACCAAATAATAAAAATATGACAGCCCCATGTTTGATCTATTTCCCCCTCATCTCTCAAAATTTGCCAGCTCCAGCTTCTTAATTTTTTAGAATACAGCCATGATAAAGCACCATTCTTCACCATACTATATTTGTAGTATTCTTAACCGCCTATGTAGAATTATCTTTGCTGCCAATCTTAATGATTAACATTACACTAACACCATACTATATTTGTAGCTTCTTAAATATAGTATGGTTTTTTTCATTTTTCGTTATCCAATAAAAACATGATGCGTGGCGTATTTTATTTTGTTTGTTTAATTTTTAAATTTTTTTAAAAATAAAAACTTCTTAAAACCCCTCAAGTTTAATTTCTTTCAATCAAACCCTTAAATCACATTTCTCTCACTGTTCGGCATCCTTCACAAGTCGACGATTCACCGTTTATCACCGAAATATCTTGTACTTCATCGTTGAACCTCTTTTTTTTATTGTTAGATGTTCGTCGATGGAACAGCCGACAGTTCATTCATCGATTTTCGTCGACAAAATAATATAATTTTTAGTCGTAGAAATTGACGAAAACAAGAGTGACCGATGGTAGTTGCATCGGTGGTGGAAAAGAGGAATTTAAAATTTTAAGGTTTGAGATTTAAAAAAAAATTAAAGATTTTATTTTTTTTATAAAATTAAAGACTTTAAATTTTAAAAAAATAAAAATTAAAAAATACTATAAATATACCACATCATGTTTTTATTGGATATCAGAAAATTTTTAACGTCTATCACAGAAAAACTTGATTTGAGTTACGGAATAGAACGTTAAGCATCAAAGTGACCCGAAAATACGTTAGGCACCAAACTAGAAAAAAAATATAGATTGGGGACCTTTTTGACTGTTAAGTCCATAAATTTATTATTATTATTATCATTATAAATATATGAGTAATTATTTTACATACAAACGCTTGTGGAAACTTTATTTATACAAACAACTTAGTTTTAGGGGGTTAGGGACTTTATTTAGGGTTTAAAGTTTAAGAATTTAAGTGTAATAATTTTGAATTTAAGCTATATTGATAGAATTTTGAGTTTAAGGTTAAAATTTAGGGTTTATAGATTAATACCTAAATCTCTACCCATATTACCCTAAAACTTAAACTCTAACTCTTAATTTTAACCATAAACCCTAAATTCTAAACCCCTACACTAAACTCCTAAACTCTAAATCTTAAATTCTAAAATTGAGGAGCTTGTGAAGACAAAAAAATTTCACCGCTTGTGTATAGTATAATAATCCTATATATATAATTGTTGCGCGGTATACTCCTTCTGTACCGAAGTTATAGTTGCAGCCACAACCAGATAGATAATAACTGCGTACTTTTACATCCAGCATAAATTTGGTCACTTAGAGATAAGACAATGCTTGATTGTTGAGTTTATTTTTAATTAATTAAGGAAAGAAAAGATACCGATTAAAGTTGCGGTAATAGTTGAGAGCACCGGTGATGCCAGTTTTCTCGAACTGGGTGGCATACAAGTCGGCGTCTTGCTGCGACAGCCAAGGTGCCAAGTCAACCGGAGCATCCGGTGGATGTCCGAACAGATTTCCCTTTGGTAAAAGAAGTGGGTCGGGTACCCGGTACGACAGAATCTCCAACACTGCTTTTCCTACTCCAATCTCTGCAAACTCCGCGTCCATAACTCCAGGTTCCTACACAATTTAGAAGTCATTATATACTGTGAAATATGAAAATAATTAAGGGAGTGGTTCTGTTAATTAAAAAAGAATTGAGCCTGAAACCGGACGATGTAATAGTCATTCCCATAGACCGCTTTCCAGGTCTCGACCGGTTTGAATTTGGGATTATAAGGAGTAAACGGCACACTCATATTGAACAAAGCTTTCACCCGGTCCGGTCTGAACAAGCACAAGTACCAAGCGATGATGGCGCCCCAATCGTGTCCCACGACGAACACCTTATCCTCCTTCTCCGGAGGCGCAACCGCATCCAGCAGTCCACCACGTGGAAGCAAGTGTAGTCGGAGACTGAATCCGGCGCATCGGTTCCTCCGTAGCCGCGGAGGTCCGGCGCCAAGACCCGGTAGCCGAGGGCGGCTAAAGCAGTGATCTGGTGACGCCATGAGTACCAGAGATCGGGGAAGCCATGGAGGAAGAGAATGAGTGGGCCTTCCCCTTTCTCAGCTACGTCCATTGACGCTCACTGTTTTGTGCTGAATCTCCTCCATCTTAGTCTCTTCTTCAACGTCTGCCACTTTCTTAACCTTAATGTTTTTCGTATGCGTGTACGGTATATGTATATATAAAACGAGCTTAGACAGGGATGGATTTGGATGTCGGCAGACAATTCTTATCCTTTCCATAATGAAAATTAGAAATCAAAGTCGAAATTTAGCTCTATGATCCAATCCATTTACTATAGTTAGAATAAAACAAAATACTCTGTAGTAACATATCAGAATTCTCTGTCGACACAATTAATGCAAACCTTGAAGACAAGACGGGGAAAGGAGTAGCGTGAAACGGTTGCATACCATCTTTTTTTAGACAAGACGTAGTAGGGAAACACTGAGCTTCAAATAGGATTACTTACATTTTCTGATCATGAGATTTTAGTAAGAATGGGATCACTTCGTTACGGGTAGTTCAGATGTGTAAGGTTAAGTTAAGGTTGAATCCAATTTAAAATTTTATTTATTAAATAAGAATTTTTGTTCTAACCTAAAATATTATTCAATTGATAAAAATTTTAGTTAAAAATTTAATATGTTATAAATAATGTAATAATTTTAATTTCAACTTAAAATATTATTCAATTCAACTTAAAATATTACCCGATTAATAAAAATTTCTTATTTCAAACAAAAACCGCTGTTTTCTAACCTTATATTAGGTTGCCTTACCTTAATCAATCAAAGTTGCTGAAAAAAAGGTAAACATGATTCATGCAATGAGTTTACAAAGAAAAAGAAAGCGTTTTTTTTTTACTTACATGGTACCCAAACCACGAACCAAACTGGAACTAAAATTGAAAGTGCCTTTGTGTCGAAGGAGATCTTGAAGCAACAATCATTGAAAATTTGGCATTTAAGAAAGAAGTCGTGGGATAAATTTTCTTTTGTTTTGTTCCTCATTTGGAGTAAAGGGAGATGGGGTTTAAGAAGACATGGAGGCTTTAATGAGTATTACTGCTTGCTAATAGTGGATGGCGCGGTGGTCAAAATTTGAGTTCATTCAAGCTGAGGAAGAGAAAGGAGGAAGAAAAAATATTTTATATAAATTCAAAACGATATCGTTTTGATCTAATTTTAGGTTTCTAATAAGAACTCAAAACTATCTCGTTTGGTATAAAATGTCGTGTCATAACACCGTTAATTATTTAACAGTAGAGTGACAAAAAAAGTTTAAGGTAAACTTTGCCGCAAGTCTCTTATGTTTAGGTTTTGTTATTTTGGTCACCCGTTTTGGAAAAAGGTTACTCTTGCCACTTACATTTTCGTTCGTTACTGTTTTGGTCATCCAACCGTTAACACTCGTTAATAAGGTGACGTGGCACGTTAATAAAATAATTTAATTTCTAATTTAACCCCTAAATTTTCAAAATTTTATTTTTTCTTCTTCTTCTTCTTAGCAATCTTTCACTTCTCGTCTCTTCTTACTCTTAACCATCCTCTCTTTAACCCTCGTTTTCTTTGCCTTTGTTCTTAAATGGCGTAGCGGTTTAACCGACCTCGTCGCCTTTGATCTTCAAGGGCAGTTGAGGTATGCATATGCCAATAATGTGTTGAAGTTATGTAGCGATGTCTCTTTCTTTTTTATCGCTAAAAAGCGTGGGTTTTCGAAGGTGTTTGAAAGGTGTTTGTGATTGTTTTGAATATAAAATATTTATTCTGTGGGGTTTTTAAAAAACCGCATTTTAAAAAATGGAGTCGCCACCGGCCACTTAGGTAGGCCGGACACCATAAAACCAGAGATTCAAAAACTATTGGGTTTGGGAGTCGGTTACGGATGGGGAAGGATTAGCACCCCCATACCGCCCAAAATTGGTACTTTAATAATTACCGCTTTTATTAATATTAGATTTTTCGGGTTAAAGTGACGATTAGTTTAAAATTCGGTTATGATTGCGAATAAATTTTAAATGCCCCGTTATCCGAGGGTAAACGCCCAACCACTATCACTACGCTCGATCATCGCCCCGTTTACGCTCGGATAAAAAGGGCACCGATTGACAATTTATATCTCGATATGCAATCTTAGTGGGCAAAATATAAAACATGGCAAATATAATTTAAATGCAATAAATATTAACATAATGTAATACTAATCTAACATAAATAAAATGCTAAATTAAAACATACATATATACATATTAATCTAACTCATAAATAAAAACATATCTAGCATAAACAAAATACTAATATTCATAAATATTAATCTAACATAAAAACAAATTCAACATAAATATTATTCTAAAACATACATACATAAATATTAATCTAACTCATAAATAAAAACATATCTAACATAAATAAAATATTAATATAAAACACAAATTTAAAACATATTAAATATTAATCTAAAACATAAACATACAAAATAAAAAATAAGACCACAATTTTAAAATAACTAATATTTCATTAAATTATAAAAATTACAACACTAATAAAAAAGGGAAGAAAATATACCTAATTAGGAGCTCGAACGACGAACCCCGATTGAACCCCACCGAGATCTACCACGACCTCTCCAAAAATATTAACTAGATCGGACCTAAAATAGGACCCCGATCAAACCGGTTAGGACCGAGGATATTACCCGGTCCTGGGCTAGCCGAATTGGCCTGCCTTGCCGATTCCAATTGCAATTGTTGCAATTGCAAGAGCAATTGCAATTGCAATTTTCCTCCCTTTGCTTTGCTGCTGCCTCCTCTATTTATAGGGGGAGGAGGGTGACGTGGAGCCTTGTGCTCCACTCCCCTCCCCCTTTTATTATTATTATTATTTTTTTTTTGTTTTTTTTATATATATAATTTTATTATTATAATAACACTAATAACACTAAAATTCGGTCAAAAATAAGTGATTACAAGTTACAGTTGTAAACATGGCCATTTGCGGTGATGTAGTTGAGAAACTTGGTATGGGCTGCATCAAAACAAGATGATTACCTTATGTCACATTTTTCTATCATTCATTGGTCTTCATTGAAACACAAAAAAGCATGAAATTCTTAATGTTTCTGGCCATGTGGCTTTATCTGAGTGCAGTGTTCTAGCGGTGATTTGGCTTTTTCTCTGAATTGTTGGTTTTCCTCTTTTATCTCTCCCTATCTTATTTCTTCTGAGTTTTGAGATTGATCAACATGCTTGTTCTTCCTTTAAAAACATCTTGAAAGTCTTATGGAAAGTTTTACTCAAACTCAAGTCAGTACTCTTGCAGTTAAAGATAAGCTGCTAGTTGCTGGAGGATTCCAGGGTGAACTGATATGCAAGATAAGTATTGTATTGACCCAAAAGAAAAAAGATATTGAAGTTGAATGTTGAGTTCTTAATTTCAATCCATTGTTGGACATATTAGTCATATTATTAGTCTGGCTAAATGATTCCAATCGGATCTTCAAAATCTATGATCTTTGTTTTCTTGTTCATTTTATTTCAAGATTTTTCAGCTTCATTCAAATTGTTTATTGCTTAAAACTTTAAGCACAGAGAAAAAGCCAAACTTTTTCTTTTTTGAAGAGGCTACATGATTGTTCTTTTGGCCGAGTTCTTATTTTCTGTAGTCTTTATGCAAATTATCTTAAGAATTAATGTTGATTTTGATCTGGACTGTAGCATTTAGATCTACCTGGAATAAGCTTTTGCTATAGGACTACATACGATGGCAATGCCATTACAAATGCCGTTGACGTTTATGTCACTCCAAGGTATATCTTGTCCCCGAACTACTGATGGCATCGGTCCCCACTCAACTTCAACCAAATTTTGCTTTGTTTTCAATATACCAGTGGTGCAGTTCACTTTACTACCTCAGCTTTACCGTGGCGAATCCATAATATTTTTTGAGGGTAGGCACAAATTATAAAAACCTCAAAATTTTAGGGTGGACACAAGTTATAAATTTTAAAGATTAATTCTTAAAAATTAAAAAAAAAAACTAAATGTATGAACTTTAAAAAGTTTAGATGGGCATGGGTCCACCTAAAGTTATACGTGGCTCCACCACTGTTTACAGTTCTCAAGGGAAATTTTGGAGCGATAAGATCCATAAGTGAGGGTTAAAGGAAGGATGGTTAAGAGCAAGAGGAGACGAAAAGTGAAGGATTGTTGTGAAGAAGAATAAGAAATGGAAGACAGATATAATAAAAAAAGTTTTGAAAGTTTAGGGGTTAAGTTGAAAATTAAAAAATTTTATTAACATGCCATGTCACCGTATTAACGGGTGTTAACGGTCGGCTGACCAAAATAGTAACGAACAAAAACTTAAGTGGCAAGAATAATCTTTTTTTTTCAAAATGGATGACCAGAATAGAATAAACCCTAAACATAAGGACCTCCAATAAAATTTATTCAAAAGTTTAATGTTCAAAGTTCAATGGGTAAATTAAAAATTTTAAAAGTTTAATGACCAAAATAAGAGTGGGAAGATAATTGAGTGACAAACGGTGTCATTTACCCTTTATAACAAATAAATAAATAGCAAAATTTTCGCAGCCGCATTTCGAGCACTCTTTGTTATGACAATGGCATGCTTGACAATTAATAGATAGCTGATAGTTAATTATATTAGTAAATAGCTTATAGTATTAGTTGATTTGACTAACGAATTATATTAGCTGATTGTATAAAATTGTTTGGTAAAATTAATTGATAGCTGATAGTTGTTTGATTATTTGAATAAACAAAATGACATATAAAGACAGATTATATTCGATACTTGTTTAAATAATTTATTAATTATTAACATTTTGTATCTATTATTATTAATTATATTATGAAAATTAATTTTTTTAATATCATTACTGAGCTTATATAAAGGATGTACATAATAATTTTTTATTTTCGAAATTATATTTTTATTATAATTTTAATAATTATTAAATTTGATGTATATAATAGTTTTTTATTTATTAAATTATATTTTAGAATATAATTTTATTAATTATTAAATTTATATGTATTTATTAATTTATATATTGATTTATTATTTATGAAATTATTTTTTAAACTTATTAGTTATTCAAATTTATTTTATTTAGAGAGTTTTTTATAATTATCAAAGATAAAATAGTCTTTATAAGTCTTTTATCCAATCTTTTTAACTCAAAAAATTCCAAAAATGAATTTTTTTCAAAATAAAAATTTTTACCTTAATTAGCTATTACAATATTTTATTTACCAAATATTTAAATTCGATAAACCTCTCATTTTAACTCAAAAGTCCTCTCTATCTCTATCTCTCTGGAATTAGAAGAATAATTCTTTGGCATCTCAGAATTTTTGAATTTATTTTTCTTATTTTTGTTTTCGTATAAAACTACAAATTTGTTTGTTAGCATAGTTTACTGTAAATTTGAAGCAAAATCTTGGATTAGTTCAGAAGCAAAATAGAAAAAGCTAAATTCAAAATCAAATTCATGGCTTCAGTCGTCAACATGGACGGTGAACAACTAGTTCACGCTCTTCCAAATCTCTTGATTCAAGATCAGGTCTTCTTTATTTTTCCTCTTTTTTATACAGTTTTTAGAACCAGATCTATTTTTAAGAGTATACTTGTAATAACAAATATTAAAATTAAATTTTTTAATACTTGTTATTAGGGCATTCATTTTTTTCTACTATTTATTATTACGAGTATACTCTTAAAATTTATTTTTTTAATATTTATTATTAAGATGTACTCTTAAATTTTTTTTTCAATACTTGATATTATAGATATATATTTAAAAAGGGGTATGTAACCGCAACCGAGATGTTATATAGTGGTAGAGACACCATCCAAAACAACCGTTATGTCCACAATAGCATATGTTATTAAAAAATTTCACAACTGCAATACCAGCAGTGATAGGAATAACATTAGTTATGTCTGCAACCATGATAAACGCAACATGACTAAATATACGATCGCAATTGCAATTTAAATTTCTAATTTAGGGCCCAATTTTTAGGTTCGACCTAGGGCCACTAAAATCTCAGAAACGGCCATGTTTGTTGGTTAATGTTTATGTAGCTGTGTAGTAATTTTGATATTTTCTTATTGTTCTATTTTATTGCTTATGGAACTTTTTAATATATATGTGTATATATATAATTTTGGTAATTTGATAGAAATTTTCTTGAGAACTCCGTTTTCCTTGAATTTCCTGTTTTAATTATTATTACTTTTTAGATTGGAATGAAGAACAAAGGAGCCGAGGAGATATGCGAAAATCACAGTGAAATATGTGCGATCTGTTTAGATAAGATTGTCCTTCGGGAAACTGCACTCGTTAAAGGTTGCGAGCATGCTTACTGGTTTGTCCATCCTCTCTCTTGCCAATATTCATAATTATTGCTATTTGTTTTGTTCTGCTTCCATTCTTCTTTTATACTTTTGAGCCTTTATGATTTCGCTAGAAAATTTGAGCAATCGCCTTTGGTAATCATGCTACTCATCCAATGTGGATGAGATCTGTGTTTTCTGTCTCTGATTCCAGACTTGCTATCATAAATTTTCTTTTCATTTGTGGAGCTCTGTTCTCAGTTTCCCAAGAGTATGTTTGGAAATTTCGGGTTATTATGGTTCTGTTGATTAACCAATTTAGTGCAGGATCAGGTTGGCAATTTATTTGTTTTATTGTGTTTATATGCATCACATTCTGACATGCGCAACATATTCTATATTATAGTGCATCGGGGTTGGGTTTATGCTTGTTTGCATGTGTTCTTGCAGCGTGATGTGCATCCTACGATGGACAACATACAATCAGATGCCGACGTGCCCTCAGTGTAAACATCCATTTGATTTCCTCGGTGTCCATCGTTCGCTCGATGATAGGTAATTGTCAAATCCTCCATCTTCCCCGCTTTTTCACAAGTGATGCTCTTTGCTTGGAGATAGTAGAAAAGAAGCCCGGTTCATTTATGGTTGTCATATCCAGTAGTTGACTTTTCAGCTTTAACTTTAACAGGATCTACGACTACATGTTTGAGGAAAGTGTCTGTCTGCTTCTTAGAGCCACATGGTTTAAACCGTTGATCGTGGAGGATCGCAAAGAGGTGTATGATAATCTGGAAGGCTATTATGATTATTATCCATTCGATGATGAGGATGACGAAGAAGATGAAATTTATTATACCAAGTCTCCGCACAGGCAATAGGAGATGGGGTGATAGTGGATATGTAAGGTCAGGTCGCCACGATACAATTTCCAGGACACAGGTGTCAGCTCCTCACGTGAGCCTAAAAAGAAGTTGCAAAAAACACAATGGGTAGACGTGCAAAGAGGACATTGAAGCGTGAGGCTGCTGCAGAGAGCATTGAGGAACTAAGAGCATGTAGGAACTCGAATGGATGTTTACACTGAAGGTGGGTATCTTATTGTACAGTATCACTTTTCTTTCTCTTCAACAAAACAACGACATTGTCGGGTCCTTATCTGCTGGTTTATGTAGTCATCTATGAGAGGTGGCATTCGGTAAATCAGAGATTCGTTCACGGCATTGTAATTTCTTCCCTGATTTCTTATCAGTGTCTGGTCTCTCAATGACTAGGCAGGGGAGAATTTGTTTGTAACTTTGATAAACTATTTACATTAACTGACAAATTTCAAGTTTGTATAGCATTTCTGCCAAAAATGTTTACGTCCATACAATTTAAAATAAATTATTTTTATTCTGGTTCTGTTGATTTTGTTCATCTGCATCCCTTGGTTTCGTTGAAATCAGTTACCAATTTTACATTTTAATCCCAAACTTGGTATCAGACTATCAGTGTACTTGAAACCTTATGTTTCTGATATCAACTGACCAATAAATAGCTTGCATTGTCTCTTGTCAATGAATCAATAGCTTGTTGGGGATTCAATTCGTTATTTTGTTTTTACCAAGGAAAAGCTTTATTCAATCAACCAAACGAGAAAACAAAGGATCAAAGGGCAAAGAACAGCAGTGAACACATACAATCACCCAGACCAGGGACCCAAACAGAGCAATCCAGTAAAAATGTTCAAATTGATGAAATCCACCCAGCGCAATTCCAAAGCTTTTGTTGGCTAGGGATTTTTACTTTTTAAGGTTATCGTCACTAGGGATTCAATTCGTAATTAACTTTTAACTTTTTATCAGATTTGATGTACTTTAGGATTTATAAGTAAAAATACTCAAGTCATTCAAATTGATGAAACAGTAACTTTCACGATTAAGACAAACTACATATGGAAACAGCTTCAATGAGCTTTAAGACTATAAGCATAAATTATAGCTGTGGTTCTATTGGAAATTTCCACGTCCTTCATGTTCTACACTTGTACTCAATAAGGACGCGGGGGAGGAGGACCCCAAGTCACAACATCGGGAGATGGCTGGTAATTAAGTGGCGCAGGCACTGTGACGCCGTAACCAGCCATGGACACGCCAGTAAAAGAGCAAGACTCTGTTGCACCAGCCACAAAACCGCCGCCGCCTCCGCCATTGTTACCACGAATACTACCAGGCCTGGTTTCTTGACGACGATCTTCATTATCAGCAGCTTCACATGGCAGGCGATGAAAAGAAGGGTTTACGAAAGTAACCGCCACCACGGTCGCCTCCGTCTCCACCATTAGTTTTCCTGCTACTATCCCTCCAAACACTTGCCCTTCCGCCCCGGCAAGCGTTACCCCAAAAGAACAAGACAAAGATGATTGGGGTGTTCTGCTAGAAGATAAAACAGGGACAGAGGCCATGAACGAGCCGGACAAAGATTGTAGCCCAAAGGGTCCATGCAGAGACGGCGGCGGCTCTTGATAAACGGGGTTTCGGAGCGTGACGTTTGATACTGAGCCGGTGGCGCTGATTATCGTTGCACCAACATGGTTTCTTCGAGCAAAGCTAGTAATGGTATCGATAATGTCACAACCAGCGGATATCTCAAGAATCACTGTCTTCATAACCGAACCACTGTCCCTTGTTATTACGGGCGGTGGCCTGGGCTTGTTCTTCGATCCCGGAGGTCTGCCTCTGGGCTTCCTAGCGGGGGTTTCCGATAACGAAGGAGCCATTAGGTGTTGTTGATGATATTGATGATGTATGGGAGTGTTAGACTTGGAAGGTCCACCACCAACAACAACACCGTCGGCGGCGGAGAGTGTTGGGATTCTCCGAAGGGTGTGCTCCGGTGATTCATCGTCGAAGGTGGGAGCTTGAGAAAGAGAGATGACTCCACTATAATCCGCCATTTGAGTTGGGAAACGCTTTTTCGAAGGTTTTATATATATAGCTAGTGATGGTAAAAATTAGAGTAAGTGGGACCCATCTGAGTGGCACACCTAGTATTGGTGGGTCCACATGTGATGTGGGCCCTTTGTTTTGATTGGCTTTGGGATTTTGTGGGTCCACAATATTGAAAGAATGAGAAATTTTGTTTTAATTAATGGTTTAAAAACCGAACCAGGAATTAAACGGTTCGATCTAGGCTCAACCTCGGATTGGATTAATTAATTCGATTTGTTTAGTTAAAACTTAAGTGTTTTTTTTCTTTTTCGGAACATTAATAGGAACTACATGTTAACTATGGTTTTGAAACTAAGTATTGAACATAATAGTTATTTAATAAAACAAGTATTAATATAGTGTATAATATTCTTAAGCAATAAAATAGTCTATAAAGAAGTAAAAACTTGAAGGAAATTTATTCATTATATATGTGGTGTACTTTATATAATCTCTTTCTGTTTTAGGTGTTAGATATTCAATTTAGAATTTAGGATTTAATTTATATGGATTATAGCTAAAAATTAGGGTTTAGAACTTAAACTTAAAATTTTAGATTTTAATTTTTTACGTATATTTAAATGATAAATATATGGTACATATATATATAATCTATTATGTGTATTATTTATAACTATAATTATTTGTTTATTATATTTAATATTATTTTTATGTTTATTATTATATTTTCATATTTAATATTATTACTATATTTATGTATATATATATGTATTATATTACTTTATATGTATATGTATATATAATTTTGATTATATAATTGGTATATTATTATAATAATATATATGTAAAGTTTCCTTTGTTTTTCATAAAGTACAGTATATGTATATATCCTAAAGTATATTATCACTATGTATATACTATTTGTATATATTATCATTTTTATTTTTTATTAATATATATTATATTATTACTATACTATGTATATTATTACTATTTCATGAAATATATGTATATTATTATCATTATTATTATTATTATTATTATTATTATTATTTTCACTATATAATGAATATTATGTTATATGTATTTTTTGTTGTTGTTTATTTTATTTCGGATATTTTTCTTTAAACTCGGCCAATTTAAGGGAATAATTTTTACTTTATTTCGGGTAATCGGTTAGGAGTGACATCTTAACTCATTCAGGTGTTATCTTCTTCGGTTTTCGTAAATAAGGAAATGTTCTCCTTAGACCATTTTTTGGGATTAAATTTTAAATTAAAGATTCGAATTTTTATTTTCTTGCAATGACAACACTCAATCAACGCGGTACCAATTTTGGGCGTTGTGGGGGTGTTAATCATTCCCCACGCGTAACCGACTCCCGAACCAAAATTTTGAATCTCTGGTTACCTTTTATGGTGTCCGGCCTACCAAAGTGGCCGGTGGCGACTCTACCCGTTTTTTATATTTTCCATCCATTTTCCATATTCGCCACAGTTTTTCATTTTTTAAAAATATTTACGGTGTTCTGTTGGGAGTGTCATCCCGGTCTCCGGGTGACGTCTCCTTTGACTCCGTAAACAAACCCTATTTTTTAAGTATTTTTCATATAGGGTAAAACCCTTGTTACGACAGATGGCGACTCTGCTGGGGATATTTTTAAGAGAGTCAGACCAATGTTGATTTTGTGTTGTCTTACAAAAAATTCAAATATTCGATTTGATTTAATTTTTAATCCCTCGACATTCATGCATGAGCTTTCTACTCGGGCTCCTCAACCCTTTAAGTGGGAGAGATTACTTCGTTCCATGGGGTCTTCACCTCCGTGGTGTTGTAATGTGCTCCTGGAGTACTGGTCCTTATATTTCGTGGGGTTTTCACCCCGTATGGTATAAGGGTAGTATTCCCCTGGATCGATGTCCTTGCGACAGTTCAGGTACCCTTTCCTTTAGATTCGAACCACATATAGTGATCCATAAGAGCCAACCTTTTAAGCCATGCAAAACTCTGCTCGTTTAGCGGTCACCCTTTTAGGGCTTTGGTGCCTTTATTTTGTTCATTTGATTATTTTTTTTATCCAGACTAACCCCATTTCCTTGTTTTGATAGCATCATATTAATTTCACTCATTTTGCATTAATTGCATGACATTATCATTTTAATTTTTGCATTTCACCGGCATGAAGTAATGATTCACGACTGGTTCCCAATTTGGAAAATTTACTACAGAAGAAAATCTAGTACTCTAGATATCAAATGCAACGTTCAAAGTTGCAAACAAATCCCATGAGTTTGAAGGTTGAGCCACGGGAACCATTCTTGAATCAATACCTCCACACTTAGGACATGCACTTTGCATTTACATGCATTCATTTTTAAGGTTTTAAGACTAATCTTCGGGATGCCCCGTGACAGTGATACTGGATAGAGCAAAAGGTCAACAAATTCAGCACAACTACGGAACTCGACGCAAGACCAAAATGACAAACGAGGATAGACTGGACCGCATTGAACAAATTCAAAAAGACATGCAAATAGATTTGGCTAAGAATATGGAATATCAGCTAGCTAAGGCCCAGCAAGACATGAGGGAACAAAACAAGAAATACCAACAAGACATGCTAGGCCAGATAGCACAGATGGTAAGACGCAAACTCCCTGAACAAAGACAAGCTTTTGTTGCAAATCCTACAGAAGGTCTCGTCGATATGGACGAAAGCCCACGTATCCTCCAGGATTTACTCTTCCTGTAATCACTCATTTTTACCTGTAAATACATATTAGTGTTGCATGTATACTTATTATATTATATGTTTATTATTTGAATGAGTGTTACTAATATATATATAAGGTGTGGTGTGTGCATGTATATTATAAGCTATGTATGTATACGTATTAATGGTATATGTGTGTCGCGTATGTATCTATAGAGTACGAGCATATTTGTTTAATGTATATAGATGTTATGTTAATTATGTGTATGATTATATGTACGTATGCTAGTATGTTATATTAATTAATGTTTGTATAAGTATATACGTTTGTATTATCGTATGGGTATTGTAATTATACTATTATTAATATTATTGGGCTGATATATAAAATGAAATCCAAATATATATATATATATATATATATATATATATTAAATCAAATAAATAAATTACAGTCCAAGTCCAATTACAAATAATTACAAGGCCCGGTTGGCCCAAACCCAAACCCTATCTAATTACAGTTACTGTGTGTGCAGGTGACTGTGGGCCGTTGGATCAAGATCTGATCCAACGGCCACGATCTAACCAAGGACCAAAATATCTGCCAGCCGCGTGCTCCACACGTATGGACCGTTTGAGTGCCACACGCGCGTGCGGTCCACGCGCGAACGCTTTGATATCCCACGCGTGCGTGAGCCCCACGCGCTCTGACTCCTCGACTGCTGAGCTCCACGTGGCACGATCTAGAGCCGTTTCACCAAATCGAGGCTTCATTTGGGCCGTTCATCCTTCAAGCCATCTCGACCGTTAGATCAGATCTGATCTAACGGCCGAGAACACGTCTGGCCGCTGGCAGAACCCCCACACCGCCACCATGCCGATCTTCAACCACCGCGCTCAGAACATGTCAAACACAGCAAGAAAAGAAATGTCAGTCCATATCTGAAAAAAAGGCCAATAACATGCAACTTGTACCAAAACAAAGACAGGTATATATATGTAGGAGACAAATATTTTGTAACAGATAGGGTTGTAACAGAAAAAAGAAAGAGTTGTAATCAAAAGAACAAGTTGTAATTGAACCAGAAGTTACAATCGAAATACAAAAGTCAGTCCAGTGGTAAATACTCGTTTTCTTTTTCTTTTTTTTTGCATGCATATACAAAAGAGGTAAAAAAGAGAGAGTGGTCTTACCGTCGCCGTTTGTGGGTCTCCCCTCCTTAGTGACAAGCCTTTCGGCTTCCCCAAGCCAGATACGGTGAACTGAAGAGAGGGGGAGACCCCTTGTAGTTTCATTTTGGGTTTAAAAAATGGGTTTTTTCGTTTCGTATTTCCTAGATCTAGGGCAAATAGAGGCGTATCCTCTGAATCCAACCTCGGATTCGTGTCGAGGGTGAGACGAGGGTTATTTTGGTAGGTTTTTTAAGCTCGCCGGCACCGGTTAGCTGCGGCCGGCGGCGGAGAACACGGCGGCCGGCCGCCGGATTCTGGGTTTTATAGAGAGAGTGGAGAGAAAATGAAGAACAAGGGTTTATTACAAAACTGGAAAATGAAAGAAATGGCCGAAATTTTGGTTTCGGCCTAAAAATAGGGTTTATATAGTTATTATTATTTCGTTAAATGGGTAAATTACATACTAAATCCCCCCGCGTTTCCAATATTTTCACTTTTGTCTTCCGCATGGAATATTTACAACTCTGGTCCCTCTTGTATTTCAAAATCTTGCAATCCAGTCCCTAAATTACACCGAATCAGTTTTCAAATGGTAAAATTACGCCTTTAACCATCCCGCGTTTTTGAACTTTTCATTTTGGGTCTGCCCCTTGGTCCAATTACAGTTTTGATCCTTTTAGGTTCCGTTTACTTCGCATTTTCGTCCTTAAATTACATATTATTGTTCTTTAATTTCTGCCACTGACTTTTATTTTTCTTTCATTTCAGTCCTGTTTCTTTGTAAATACTCATGTTCGTATTATAATCCTATATGTTAATGTATTCTTTTGTCTTATTTTATATCCCTCGTATTTTTATGTTTACATGTATATGTGTATTAAGCTTATGATAGTTATGTATCTTTTTTATCCGGTTATTCATATTAAGTATGTTATGTTCTAGTTGGTTCGTACATAGCATGTTTTATATATTTTTATATGTGTATGTTCTCTTGGCTTTTTAGGTTACATGTTAGTGTATTTTCTTTTTTGTAGGATATATTGTCCCATATATGTTGAAATATGTTTTATTACTAGTATGTATGTCTTTTTGAAATATATGTTCGTCTATATATGTATTTATTCCTACCTTGTTATTGTGGCATGTTAAGTTTGCTTTATCTGATATTAAGCTTGGTATGTATATGTGATTTTAATTACGTATTTCATATATATTAGATTAGTATTCTATTATGTGAATATTTATTGTTCTTAAATTATCTGCTATGTCTTATATTTTTGTCACTAAAATTGCATATGGTATATAAATTGTTAATGCGGTGCCCTTTTATCCGAGCGTAAACGGGGCCAGTATCAGGCGTAGTGATAGTGGTTGGGCGTTTATTCTCGGATAACGGGGCCCTTAAAATTTACTCGCAATTATGACTGAATTTTAAAATAATCGTCACTTTAATCCGGAAAATCTAATATTAATAAAGCGGTAATTATTAAAGTACCAATTTTGGGCGGTGTGGGGGTGTTAATCCTTCCCCATCCGTAACCGACTCACGAACCCAATAATTTTTAAATCTCTGGTTTTATGGTGTCCGGCCTACCTAAGTGGCCGGTGGCGACTCCAATTTTAAATAGCGGTTTTTTTAAAACCCCACGGAATAAATATTTTATATCAAAAAAAATCACAAACACTTTTCAAACACTTCAAAAATCCTCGATTTTATTTAGCGAAGGCCTCCTCATGCTGATATTCGACTTGACCCTCAAAGAATCCTTTCTCGAGGGAAGTCACCACTCCATCAGGCTGGTACCTCTTCCCATACGAATGCGCCCGCCGCGTTAGGAGCTAAGCCTGGAGGAATGAAGCTGAAAACTCCGTATCAGAAATAGACCGGTTGGTCAAATTTGAGAAACCGAAGAGAGAGACTTCAAGGGAGATCGAAGACCGTTGCAAACGACTTGAGGAAAAGCTAGAAGCCATGGAGGTAGTGGACACCTTCATTGGATTTGATGCTAACGAACTCAGCCTTGTCCCATACTTGGTGCTGCCCCCTAAGTTCAAGGCACCAGAATTCGAGAAATGTGATGGGACGAGTTGTCCTCGTGCTCATCTTACCATGTTTTGCTGAAGAATGACAGGATATGGCAGAGACGACAAGTTGTTGATCCACTACTTCTAGGACAACCTAACCGGATCTGCCATCAGATGGTATAATCAACTGAGTCGTCACCATATAAAATCATGGAAAGACTTGGCTAGGGTTTTTCTGGAGCAATATCGACACGTCAGCGATATGATGCCGGATCATTGGACTCTGCAACACATAAAGCAAAAGCCTAACGAAGGCTTTAGACAGTACGCACAACGCTAGAGAGATATAGCTGCCCAAGTTCAACCCTCACTCGTTGAGAAGTAAACTGTGGTTATATTTGTCCAAACACTGGAAGGCTCAGTTCTAGATCGCCTTATAGGAAATGCAACCACCAACTTTGTTGATTTAGTGCTATCTGGTGAGCTCATTGAGAATGACGTTAAAAATGGTAAGATCGATACCGATGGAATTTCATCCCATAAGAAGTCATCATATGGGAAGAGAGACAATGAAGTGAATTCTTTAGAAGTTTATAATGTTGGTCATTCGAAGCCAATAACGGTGATGCGACCCAAAGCTGTGAGTTTCCAAGTATCCTCAAGTGGAGATTCTTGACAAAGAAAGACTACCGAAAAGATAGAGATCACTCTATTACCAGTTTCTTATGGAGAAATATACAAACAATTGTATGACAATCATTTGGTGGCACCCTTCTACTAAGCTCCAGTGCAACATTCTTTTCTAGGATGGTACAATGCCAATGCGAAATGTGACTATCATGCGGGGCAAGTAGGCCACTCGATTGAAAGCTGCATAGGCTTCAAAAAACTTGTGGAAAATTTTATTAAGCTCGGGGTGGTAAACTTTGGAGACTCGGTTGGGCCAGCCACAAACAATGATCCCCTACCGAAGCATGAAGACGTTTGAATAGGTCAATGATACCTTTTTGTAAAAGAGACAGTGGCCCATGCCTGACAGGTCTCAAAATTACAATGTTATGACCATAGTAGGTCATCTTGTAGTTGTCATCTCTTTCTAAGTACTATTCTTTTATGTATCTCATTTGCCTAAGCCCAATGGCAGCGAGATCTTTTTGTAAGGGCCAAAACTACAAGGTTCAATGGAAATGCATTTTGTTTACCTTAATCATACCCATGCTTAATGTGAATTAAAGCTTATGTATGACCTACAAATGACCATGACATAATGCATCATAAATTTCAAAGCTCGAACTTGCTACAAAGTATTGTAAGGGGCATACACACGAAAATAACTTCACATGAAGATAATCGAGGAAAATTGGGGCATCTTCGCATTACGAGACCAAAAATTCAATCCGACCAACAGAGAGTCAGAGGCATCCCTTTGAGGGGCAATCATTTACACATTCATTAAGATCATTTAGCATCAAGTGCATACATCATACATTCGCACGATTTATCATGCATTCAGATTAAACACATACATTTAGACATAAAGTTACATCCATCCATCATGCATTCATTTTTTGGCTGGAACATATAAACAAGCCCAGAAAGGAGACTAAAGAACCTCAATCACGGGCGCAACAACATGATGATCAAACTCTAGCCCTGAAGAAGGCCGAATATGCAGAAAAACTCAAACATCCAGCTCAATGGCAAAATTTTGAACATTTACTAATTACTGTTCTTCATTTTCAGATCTCGCGCTACCCTTGATGGTGCAACAGATTAAAGTTTTCTCTGGATCTTGACTCTTCGCTAGTGATATAGCAGATCCTACTTTTCCGATCTCGCTTCTCTGTCAGCGGTGTTGCAAGATCAAACTTTCATCCGGATCTCAGCACTCTGTTAGTGGTGTAGTGGGTCCCATTATTTTTTATCATGTCTCTCCGTCAGTGGTGTAGTAGATCCAACCTTATGCAGGTCTTGCCTCTTCGTCGGTGTTGCAGCTAGACCAAACTTCTTCCTCAAATAGTATAGCTTTCTTGAAGTTGTAGCTCAAAACAAAAAGAAAAAAGAAAAAAAAAACAAAAAGGAAAAAAAAAGAAAAAGAAATTAAAAAATTAAAAAAAAATAAAAAAGAACAAGAAAATCAGAAAAAAATCAAAATTCAAGGAAAATCAAAGCTTCATTCTCCGATCCTACTTCTTCGTCGGTGTTACAGCTGGATCAAAACTTTTACCTTTAAACCGTGCCTCTTTGTCGGTGTTTTAGCTTGGTCAAATTCAGGTCTTGCCTCTTCGTCAGTGTTGCAGCTGGACCAAATTTACTGATTTCAGATCTGCCTCTTCGTCGGTGTTGTAGCTAGATTAACCCTACTAACTTCAGACCCTGCCCATTCGTCGGTGCTGTAGCTGGGTCAAACCTTACTGACTTCAGGTCTTGCCTCTTCGTCAGTGTTGCAGCTGGACCAAATTTTCTGATTTCAGATCCTGCCTCTTCGTCGATGTTGTAACTGTATCAACCCTACTAACTTCAGACCCTGTCCCTTTGTCGTTGTTGTAGCTAGGTCAAACCTTACTGACCTCAGGTCTTGCCTCTTCGTCGGTGTTGTAGCTGGACCAAATTTACTGACTTCTAATCCTGCCTCTTTGTCGGTGTTGTAGCTGGATCAACTCCATTGACTTCAGACCTTGCATCTTCGTTAGGTGTTGTAGCTTGGTCGAACCGTACCATTCTTTAGTCCTGCCACTTCGTCAGGTGTTGTAGCAGGGCCAAATTTACTCTTTCAGATCATGTCCTTTCGTCAGAGTTGTGGCTATATCAAACATCATAACCTTCTTCTCTTGATCCTGCCTCTTCGTCAGTGTTGCAGCTGGATCAAAACTTTCATATTTAGATCGTGCCTCTTCGTCGGTTTTGTAGCTCGGTCAAATCCCTGTCTTGCCTCATCGTCGGTGCTGTAGCTGGACCAAATTTACTGACTTCTTATCCTGCCTCTTCGTCAGTGTTGTAGCTGGATCAACTCATTGACTTTAGACCTTGCCTCTTCGTCATGTGTTGTAGCTTGGTCGAACCATACTATTTTTCGGTCTTGCCTCTTCGTCAGGTGTTGTAGATGGGCCAAATTTACTCCTTCAGATATCGTCTCTTCGTCGGAGCTGTAGTTGGATCAGACATCAAGAACCCTCAATCTTTCGATCCTGCCTCTTCGTCAGTGTTGCAGCTGGATCAAACTATCTCAACAAGTCCGACAAAAATGTTCACACAACGTGCTTAAACACGGCAAAGTTTAAGACAATAGATAATTCAAATGTCCATAGAAAATCCGTTTTCACGAATGGTCAAAGGAAAATAAATCCTTTGAAAAATCCAATGTCACGATTGGTATAAACTGATTGTACCAAGTGGAATGGTACAACTAGCCCGAAGCAAACAGCTACCGGTAAAGACAACTCAAAACTGTTAATCATGTGCATTTGGGAAAAATGCAAAAAAAGCTCCGCGTCAAATTTACCAACTTTTGGTCATGCCTCATCGTTGGTGTCGTAGTTGGACTAAATCTTCATCTATCGATCCTGTGTCTTCGTTAGTGTTGCTGTCGGATCAAGTTTTGCAGACCTTGTCTCTTCGCCAATGTTGCAGCTAGGTCAAATTTTCTCCAGTCATTGCATCGTCGTTAGAGTCGTAGCAAGCCGAGATCGTTTTGTCCCTTTCAACGAATAGCCTCAAATTTTGTCTTCTCCAACGGACCTCCTATTTTGAAGATTTTGCTTACAAGAGTGGCAATAAGATCAAGAGAAGCCCAAAGAAGAAGCGGTGGCCAGAGAAGGAACTCATACCCCACCGGACATAAAATGCTTACTTTTTGTCTTTGCTCTGTTCCTACTATACAGTAATGAGCAAAGAGGGATAGCTGTAATGCTCATTTTCTGTCTGGGCCCAGCCCACATTAAAATACCCAACAACCCCAACCCAATTATTAACCCAAATACTCTAATTACCAAATATACCCCCAACCCTAAAAAACCTTAATATCCTTAATAAACTTGCAGCCGCCGTCCTTTCATCTACCCTATCTCTGTCGCGCGTGGTCGTCACGTGCTCTACCATTGGCCACGCTTGCCGACCACCGCCCAAAACCTGCAAAAAAATCAGTCAACTTGTTAGTTTCTTTTATATTAATGCATGTACCAAAATGGGTATAAAAATCCATACGAAAACAAATCTAAAAGTGGGGATTTTTCGGTTGGAATATAAGAAAAAAGAGGGTTGGCAAGTAGAAAAGGGGTTCGAATGAAATAGAAAAAAAACATGATTTTGAGAGATTCGAATTGAAAAAAATCTACACTTTTGTTTCATCCGAGTTTAAAAAAACCAAAAAATACAAAAAAATGAAGATTCAACCAAGAAAAAGGTTAAAAAAAATAAAATTATTTCGTACCTTATTTTGTTAGATCTACATGAATATGAGCTTTTCTTGAAAAATCGGCTTCGGATTCGAGATTGAATGGTCGAGTAGAGCCAGAAAATTACAAACTTTCACTTTTTCGATCACCGACGACCGCGGCGACCACCACCGGCGGCGGCGGCCTCGGCGGACTGGCGAACGACAATCAATCTTGGCGGCGGCCGACATCTGGATTACCCAGAGCTTGAGAGAAAACACCTTGGCTCATTTTTGTTTGAAATGAAAAATAATTTTTTAGTTTAATTTTAAGTTATATAATGGTGTTTAAAAGTGGGTAAATTACATATTAAATCCCCCATTCCCATCCGTTTTTTTAAATGTGACATGTCGCACGGTATATTCGAAACTTCAGTCCCTGCATGTTTCAACCGTTTTTCATATTGGTCACTGGATTCAATTTTCATCCGAATTAAAAGGGAAAATAGAGCCCATGGTCCCTCCTCCCCATTTTTGTTCTCTCCTCAAGCTTTCCCCTTTTATTTTCTTTCAATTTCGTCCTTTCTTAACTTTCCAATTTCTATTTTTTGCAATTTAGTCACCTTTTTACACATTATTATTATTATTATTATCACTATATAATGAATATTATATTATATGTATTTTTTGTTGTTTATTTTATTTCAGATGTTTTTCTTTAATCTTAGCCAATTTCAGAGAATATTTTTTTTACTTTATTTCAGGTAATCGGTTAAGAAGTGACATATTCACTCATTAAGGTGTTATCTTCTTCGATTTTCGTAAATAAAAAAATGTTCTACTTAAATCGCTTTTTTGAGATTAAATTTTAAATTAAAGATTCAAATTTTTATTTTCTTGCAATGACAACACTCAATCAACGCGGTACTAATTTTGAGCGTTCTGAGAGTGTTAATCCATCCCCACGCGTAACCGACTCACAAACCCAAAATTTTGAATCTCTAGTTACCTTTTATAACGTCCGGCCTACCAAAGTAACCGGTGACGACTACCCGTTTTTTATATTTTCCATCATTTTCTATATTCGCCACAATTTTTTATTTTTTAAAAATATTTACGGTGTTCTGTTGGGAGCGTCATCCCGGTCTCCGGGTGACGTCTCCTTTGACTCCGTAAACAAACCCCATTTTTTTAATATTTTTTCGTAGAGGGTAAAACCCTATAACGACAAACAGCATTATGAATATGATGAACCTAAACAACTCTTCCATCCATAAATACATAATATAAATGTATGTATATATCAAACATGCATAAATCACACATTCTGCTACTGAAAAGCACCAGCAACAAAGCCCACCCCAGTCCAAAAGTCCAACAATCGTATGCACAACATACTTGTAGACACCACTCGACAACACCTCTGAAGTTTATCTTCAAAGTAACTGGGTCGAACAGACATCACATTGTCTCGACTGCTGGCTGCCGACTTTTAACAGCGATATAGGCAGAGATCATTGGATAGTTTAATAACATTTACTCCTTACAAGTTCTGCATCTCAGAGAGTTTCCTCGATCTTCCCCGAAATCTGCAAAATAATCAACTTTGAGAACCACTACTATTGAGATAAACAGGAAAACATGTATGCATCTCTATAACACCCTAAAACTTTAGGATGCATCAATGTGTGCACCAATTTCAGTCAAAAAGGACATTCTACATAAGCAAATATTTCACAGCACAAAATATAGAATGAACTGTAAACAAGTGGATGCAGACAAATACATTTCACTGTGCATTATTGTCATGGAATGGCTTACAATCATTATTGTTACTTAGTGCTCAACATATAAACACAAACAAGAGAGAAAGATACCATCTACGAAAAAACCAACTCCATATGAACAAACACGAAAAGGAAGTAACTGAGGGTGTACTCACTTGTTTAGCAGCAAGCGCCCACTAGAAGCCAAGGCCAGCCATGCTTCAACAAAAACTCAATACAATGCTTCAAAGATGGAGTTGAATTTCGCACCAAACAGATGCAGTACAAAGGGAATCGTTCTGAACTAGTGAACCTCAAAAAAAAATTTAAGTTTAGATGGAAAAAGATTAATGAAAAGATATTTAGCAACAAATAAAATAAATTATAAAATCAGGAGGCAGAGAATGAGTAAAAGAAGTTACCAGATTGATCTCACACAAAATAACGACCTGTCTAGACTGATTGTCCTTGATATTGTTCGGGTTGTACAGTAAACTGCTGGTTTCCATTCAGGTGTTGATGTTGCTGCAACTTCGGTTCATGTCGATTTTTCAGATGCTCAAGTGTATTGTAATCCTGCCAGCCTTTCTGCTTTTCCATTTGAAACTGCACTGCCGGACCCTGTTTCCCGGGGAAAGGAAAACTTGTTGTTCCATTCATGCCATTGCTGCTATGATTGACATACTGGGTTTCTGCATGAGCTGCATGATGGAGGGAATTATCAAGCCCAGTGGTTTTCAATGATGATGTTAACTGATATCCATCCAACCAACTATAATCATCCATCAGGGGGTTCTCCAATTGTAAAGCAGAAACAGATTCACTCGGTGGCTTTGAAGGAACATGGCTAAAACCAGGTGGAGGACCAAGATGCCTAACTGGGCGGCTAACCGGATTCTTCCGAATTCCAACTTGCGAAGTAGAGGAAGCTTTAGCAGCCAAAGGATCGGCAGTAACTCCAGATGACACAACAGCATCAACTCTGGATGGCAACAAAGTATCTGGCACTTCCGTTTGACTGTAGTACATACCGCCAGTACCGGCACTGATGGGTAGTTTTTGGATACCGCCTGAATATGCAGCAGGATGAGAAAGGACTGCATTATCTTGCATCTCATGTTTTGTTAAATGGCCATTCTCCAACATTGTCAAACCTTTCAAGCTATTAACCAGTGAAGTAGCTTCTTCCACTGACCACCTAGTTGATTGCATCTGAACAGCCTGTGGAAGCTGCAGGGCCATACCACCAACGGATACAGAAAGTGGAGAACTAGCCTCAAATGTATTGTGCTGATGAAGACTAGCAAGAGGAGCGGACATGGCATCGCGATAAAATTTGACATTATCAGCAGAGCTACTTTGAACAAGCTTCAAAGTGTCAAAGGGTGGCCGGTTTGGACCAATCACTTCGTTTCTCTTCTCGCTCACAGCTGGCTGGAAAACAATCACTTCATCATCATCGTCCTCTTCCTCAATCATTCTAGGTTGTGGGATTGGCTGCATATTTCTAACATTAATCGTCTTTTCAGAAGTGGTTTCATGCCCCACACCATTTGTTGCTAGCGATGTAGAAGAGCTGAATGTGACATCTTTGGAAGTCTCAACACCAATAAGAAATTTCTTGGCTTTTGAATCAAAACAAACATTTTTCTGATCAACTCTAATGACATTAGCTAGAACCTTCCCAGCTGCTAATACTCTCTTGACACGGGCTTTCTTTTCCTTGTCTACGTCGCTTAAAAAGGAACGTTTTCTTGAGAAGTCCAAAATAGTGTGTGCTGGAACAAGTGGCAAGAACCCTCGCAACTCAAAGTCCTCCCACAATGCAAGACGGTTTTCAGTCTCGCCTTCTTCATACCTGCTCATATTGAAAAAGCAGGTCTCATCTTCACCATCATCAATGCCCATTGACGTAATTGACAAGATTTTATTCAGAAATGATATGCATTGTTCCCAGAAAAGTGATCTAGTAATCGACTGTTTCTCATCCACATCACTGCCAGCTACGGCGACATCTGGGCAGCAAGCAAGCCATTCTACAAAAACAAGAATAGCAGGTAAGGCGTAGCTTGAAGAAACATCCTGGAGCTGTGAACATCCCTCTACTACATGTCGCATCAACTCAAAAATGGCAGTGCATGCATTTTGAAGTAGGGCAGCACGTTGCACGATTTCAGCATACGTTTGACCATCACTCTCCCTTTTCAGATTGTGAACTGTAAATATGAGAATGGAAACAAGCCTAACAAGGAAAAGTGCATTTTGAGCAGCATCTGCTCCAAACTTAAGTTCCTCTTCTGGCCCAGAGGAGAGAAGTTCACATAAATCACAACTAACCAGAGAGAGAACATCAGAAAATGTCTCCAGGCTGCACGAAGGAAGCTTCAATAAAAACACAAACCCAAAAAACTTGGTTTACAACGGAAGAGAATAAATTTCTGAGAAAGTATACCTTGTGCGTGTAAAAAGAATGCCATTTAGACGGACAAATCGAATGCAGAAGGACTTAAAAGTATCCTGGACACCAGATACTTTCTCCCTAGCAGGGCTCATTTCCGTGTCGGTATCTTTGGATGAAGGTTTTGCTTCCACTTTCCCTCTACCTTTTCCTGATAACCGTATGGCAGACTCCTTGACCAAGGGAGCTTTAACATCCCCAAGAAGTTGCGAGTAATTATGACGGTTCTGAAAAGAAAAATGAACATATTTAACACAAAGTCTATAGTTATATATGTATCCAAATACTAGCATATAAATTATACATCCACTCACAGCTCAGTTTCAAGAAGGTAACATTTAATATACAATTAGTAATCATACTCTTAACAACAATTAGAGAAATCTTATGAGATTACAAGTATTAAATTTCAAAGTTGTATTACCATGTCAGAAACTGGACATGTTCAAAAAAAGGGTGAAGTCTTTGCCATAGTTAAAAATCCTCCAAAACCCCTTAGTTGAAAATATAAGGCAACTGTTTGACATAATTTCATATTGTAGCTTCAGCTAATATATACATAGCATGAATGAGCACCTTTGCAGAAAATCATCCGAGACATGGGGCGCTTATCTAAAATTTTCAGACTAATAAAATAATCCTTAAGGTAATACAAACATCAAAGTGTTCAACTAAGGCAGAGACTTAATGTCATAGTCAGATGCAAAAACATAGATTAACCAATCATCCACACAGCCATAGTAAGTACAACTGCTACCTGAAATAAGTAAATAAATAAACAAACATTCCAAAATATAAAATAAAATTTGCACTTATACCTTCTCAAAGGCTACGATCAAGTTATCTCTTGCAGTTGAAAAGGGATTATCCAGTGCCAAACTCCGGAAGTATCGATAAACAGCCACCAGCTCATCTCCAGAATATGAAGCCAAGATAGCTAGCTGAATAAGGAGATCATAGCCCATATTAGAAACCAGAACATAGTCGAACAGAAAATGTTAAGGCAGGTGCAAAAAGATTACTGGGGCATAAAAGCTAAGGTTAATCTATTAACAGCAAAGGAAAATAAGAAAAAACCTGATGATGTGGATTCCCGCTTGATGGCCAAATTGATGCAGCTTGCAAGTAGAAACTTGAAGCTGCTGCATACTCGCGTGATTTAGAGTCTCCATCTCCATATAATCCTTTGTACCGTGCTAGGTCTCCCAAGTATATCAAACAACGGTGACAAGACACCAAACCTTTTTTTATGTCAGTAGATTTCTTCCCATCTTTGTCCATAACAATTTGGCTTTCTGAATCATCAGAAAAGTAGCCAAATGGAAGTCCATATTTTGCTCTGATTTTCACAATTAGATCATGATAAAATCCCGTTGCCTCTGAAAGGAAAGTCTTAAACTGTAGTCTTATCTTTGTAGCTCGGTCAGGTCGTGGAGGAACTTTCACACCCTGAGACGTGTTTGATCCTCCAGAAGCTAGTGCAGCACTATAATGTGTTCGTAGTTCTTCAATCCGCTTGTAATGTAACTGCCACAAAGCATATTCAATATTATGCTGCTCAGAAAAAGCATGGTCCTCAAGAATTATAGCCTCGTAATTCTCACGCATCTGCTGCCAGGCATTGGGATCTGAAGGCACTCGTGCCTGAGCTGATCGCCTAAGATTATTTTCCAACTCTGTATTCTGCAGAGAGTACCAAATAAAAACATGAGAAGAATCTAAAAATGGAACCTCATTTCTAAAGAATAAAACATATACCTTCTGATAAAGACGCTGCGCGCGCTCCCTGGATGAAGGAGCAGAGATTTTATCCATCTCAACTATCATCATCCATCCGAAGTACGTCGCCAAAATGCATTAGATCTGCACGATGCACACATCACCAACAATACAAAGTAAGCCATATATTATTTGATAAAACAAATTCCATTCATTACAATAACTGCAACACCAACAAAACAGATGAAAATTGAAGCAGATTATCATATCAACCATAGGTTTAAATTTCTAAGGGCCAAGATATAAATAAGAAGACAACCACAGTGCATCTCAAATGAAAAGGCATCTATTAAACCATTCAATTTATTGAAAAAAAAGGACCAATATTGACAAAATCATCAAAGAATTTAGAGTAAACTCTCACAAAACATAACAATGCTCTAAAAAGTACATTTAATATCTTTAAACTAGGATGTCTTTGAATAAACTTCAAAGTGCTTCAGTCCTCAAATGGCGGTTTCATTCAGTCCAAAAACATCCAAAAATTTAAAATCCTTACAAAACCATGTGTTGCTTATCCGCTCAAGATCAATTAAAGCTTCTTCCAAATAGCAACAACATCCTAGAACCAATATTAGCCCAAGCCTAATATACTAAAAACACAATAGCAAACACGGGCATTGTTTCTGTTCTTCAAAATAATTCAAAACCCCAAACATCTTACAAATTATTAAGTTCCTCTTGGACCGAGAAAACAAAGGAAAATCATCCCCCTCTCTCATTATCCGAAATCAATTTCGGAGGTATATTTACAATTTTTATCTTTCCATTCCATCTGGGGGAAAAACCCAAACAAAAATACATTAATAACACATAAAAATAATCCATAACCAATTGAAGGGGAAAATAAACATAACTGATCATGAAACAAGATGATTACGAAAATTACATCAATCGATTCCCCAAAGTCACCAGCAAAAAAAAAGAACATAAAAAGAAAAATAAGAAAAGAAAAAAGGAACTCACCTGAGGTGGATCGGATCTGAAGAGAAACCCCAAACTAATCATCGCCAAAAAGAATTAAAGAGAAAAAAAAAGAGAGGTGTTGATTAGGGTTTGGTCGCTAAAGACGAAGAAGAGAGATGTTTTGATTTTTGGTCTAATTTGGAATTAGGTTGGAACTTCAACAATTCAATTTCAATTTTTTTATATATTATATTTATTTCTTGATCAGCAGTTGACGGCTCGGATCGGTGATCTCCAAACGGCGCCGTTTTAGTTACTGTTGATTTTTGTTTTTCCAAAAGACAAATTTTTATTAACCGCTTCGTTTATCATTCTAGAGAGGAGCGGACTTGACGCGCTTGGAAATCGCAGTCTCAAAAGTCTCAACCTTACTCAATAAGAAATCACAATGCATCGGATATTCATATACTTTTTGCTTGGTTTAGAGATTTTCGTTTTTATTACAAAGAATGAAGTCTGTTTTTATTTTTATTTTTATTTTTATTTTTTAAAATATAAAATGGTGAAAAAAATATGTTTGAGTGTAAAATTTAAAAATAATTTTAAAAATAAAAAAATAAGTGAAATTTTAAAAACATAAAAAAAATCATTGCTTTCATTAAAAATGTTTTTAAAAATTAAAAATATGAAAATAATACTTTTTTTAATTTTAATCGGGGATAGAATCCTTCTAACTATTTTTTAAACTTTAGTTTATTTATTCATATTTTATTATTTATTATTATTGTGATATTTTTAATTATATTTTATTTTAATAATTATTTTTTTCATTTCTATTTTAAAAAGTTAGATACCAAACACATTTTTACTATTTTTATTTTTAAAAACAAGTTACATCCATATTAACCAAAAATATTTTCTAATTTTTAAAAATTTGAAAATGAAAAATATTTTTTTGAAAATAAAAATAGAAAACAAAAATAAAAAATATTTTCTAAAATTAAACAATTTAAGTTGTATGGTGTATAATTTAAGGTTTATGGTTATAATTTAGATTTTAGGGTTTAAGGTTTATGCTTTAGAGTGTTAGGGTTAGAGATCTAGGTTTTAGATTTTATAGCTTAAATATGAAGGGCTGTGTAAATTTTTTTACACAGCTTATGTATCAAAATATAGCACTTATTATAAATACAATTTAAATATGGAAAATACTTTGATACACAAGCTTGTGTAAATTTTAGTTTATATAATCATTTCAATTTTAGGGTTTAGAGATTTAGGTTGTGGTTTAGGGTTTAAATTGCATGATGTATAATTTAAGGTTTATGGTTTATGGTTTAGGGTTTAGGGTGTTATGGCTAGGGGTTTATGTTTAAAATTCTATAGCTTAAATATGAAGTGTTGTGTAAATTATTTTTACACTGCTTGTGTATCAAAATATAACCCTTTAAATATACAAAATTAATACAAATTGTTAATGTATGTATATATAACTTAAATATAAACAAATTTGAATGGTCTAAAGGTAATTACTATGATGAACATCATCCTCTTTTATATCTATAGTTAATGTCTCGTCTTCTCCTAATGAAAAAAAATTTATGGATTTTTTTAATATGTTGATGTGATTACAAGTAGATGTGTTTATTGTCGGATGTCGGATCAGAATAGATTCGGTTTTTTCGAATATTCATTTTTCATATCGACAATATAATGATCCGTATTCGATCCGGAAAAATGGATTTCGGATATTATGATATTCGATTATCCGAAAATATAATTTGATTTAACTATTTTTTTGAATTTTAAGGTCGTATTTATGAAGATTTCGGAATTTTGAATGTTACAAACAACAAATTGCTAAATATAACAAGATTCACATCTATGAAAATTTCGGATATAAAAAGCATCAAATTGTTAAATATAACAAGATTAATATTCATGAATTTTTGAAAATTCAATTTTTTGGATTTTCGGATAATCCGAAACTTGAAATATTGCAATTCGTATCCAATCTGAAAATTTTAAAATCTGATTGGATATCTGATCCGAAAATAAAAATCGGATCGTATATCCAAATTTTTGGATCGAAACAACGGATAATCGGATCGGATCGAATATTTTTGAACACCCCTAATTACAAGGTAGTACTTGTTCAATTTTCTTAGCCTTTTAATAACGCACACACACCGTGCACAAATGATGTTCGGACCCGGTTCACCTGGATGAAATATATCATCTTTGGTGGACTCGAATTCCTTCAACCGAACCGAAATTGCTTGCCAAGTGGTGAAGAAGTTGATTTTTGGGTGTATGTGGTGGAAGCAAAAATATAGACAAATTGACACAAGAATTATAGTGGCTCAAGCTTCTAACAAGCTTTACATCCACTACCTTAGCTTCACCACTAAGGATTTCCCAAATTCACTAAGAATTTATTCCCCTTTTACAAGGCTTAGGAGGCAACCTTTACAACCTAGACCGAATTACCAAGTCTAGCATCCAAAGCTCACAACTCAAGCTTTGGGAATCCTCACAAACAAAAGAAAATAAAGCAAACAATAATTTCTCACTACAAGGTATGTGTTTGCACTCTTTTAAGCACTCACTCAATCCTAAAACACTTGAGCAAATATAACAATTAAAGCTCGCAAGTGTTGTCTATACAAAGAATAGGAATTATAAGCCCTAAGACAAATTTGGCATCATAATGTTGTTGACGATGGAAGCATTCGTTGTAACTGGTGCTTGAAGGGTCCTTTTATATTCTCAAATGAGTTTTTAGCCGTTGGTGACCGTTGGAGATGATTTGGAGCCATTGGAGATCTTTTTCCAACCAAATCTGTCATTCTGCAGCATAAGATATCGATACTCGGGTTGAGGTATCGATACCGGCCTAATTTGGAAATTGTCGTTGAAGCCTAAATTTGACTTGGGGTATCGGTACCTGTACAAGGGTATCGGTACTCCACTATTGGTATCATATTGCTAGGGCAATATCGTTACCCCAAAACGGATCTGGAAATACTTTAGAACAAGCGTATCGGTACGGAGGGTTTCATTACCGGTACGGTCCTATGGGTATCGATACCATGGGTCAGTTTTTGACTATTTTGAGTTTGGAAATCAAAGATTCGAGTCAAAAACGTTTCAAAACCATTTTAAACATATTTCTCAAGTATCCTAACAATCTTTTACCACTGGGACAACTCCACGGGTTCAACATTTTATGGATATTTAAATAGAACATAATGTGTTGATTTTTTAAATCAAAGTTTAAATCATACTATTTGTGACAAATCTTAAATCTAGTCATAATCTTACATCGGTTAAAGAGGAGAGAGAACTCTAGAAAAAAGAACGGGTGCTCCTAATGTGTCTAATACTCGTAATCTAAGAAAAATGTAAAAACAAAGATGAATAATTTGACTAATCGGTCAAATGTATTTGCTCTATAGATAATGTCATTATACACGGATGATTATAAAAAAAATAAAGTTTTTATGGATATCCCTGATAACTATAGATAATTGTAATTAGCTTATATTATATTTTTTAATAGAATTATCTTAAATCATGATTATATCATACAAAATCTTAAATTCAAATTGATTAATTAATAGACATCGTCATATAGCATACATCAGTTGAAACAAAGAACGAAATATTCGTAAGGTTTAGAATTTTAAACTCGAACTCCGTTTCATTTTATATGACTTTTAGCAACAATTAATGTTTAATAAGTTTAAAACTAAATTTCAATATTTACGAACCTCGTCTCTATACTTGAGTTATATCCTCCTTTCAATTAAAAAAATGAAAAAAAGTTACAAATATTTTTTTCACAATTTCGATAAAATCCCTTTTAAATGATATTATCCATTTCTTTAGTTACATGTAGAAAATAAGTGAAAATTTATCTTAAAAAAATAAGATAAAAAATTTTATTGAATGAGACCATATACGACGTAATGACTAATGAGTTAGACTCATCTTATAGTTGTTCCTTTCAAAGCTTTTAAGATTTTACATTTTTACTCTAATTTCGAAGATTTTGTATCATAAAATAGAATACATTAGTACGCTTGATGAACACACGTCAAAGAAGCAAGTTGAGCAATGGGTCTAAGTCTAACCCATATTATGGGAAAATTATTATATGCTTCTGATTTACCATGTCTGTCAATTATGATCATATCTATTAAAAATTAGTCAATTATTTTTATGTTATTTTTTAAAGATAAATCTTCATTTCTTTATGTCATGTAAATAAAGAGCGAGTGATTACATATAAGTTGATTATGAATGGATTAATAACATGAAAAAAAATATTTGGCTGATTTTTGAATGACATGGTGAATTGAGTCCATAAAATAATATATGAGACATTATTTTATGGACCCGACTCACCACGTTATTCATGCCCCCCATCCACTAAAAATCAATCAACTATTTTTTCATGTCACTAATTCATTCATAATCAAATTAATTGACTACTTTTTAATAGACGAACCATAAATAACGTGATGAGCCGATATAATATAATAATGTGGGTAAAATACACACATGGTCACCGAACTTTTAAGGCGCTTTCATTTTGGCCACCGAACTTTTAAAATTTTCATTGAGGTCATTCAACTTTTATTTCGGTTTCATTTTTGTCCCTTCCGTTATCTTCCGATAAAAATGATAGCGTGGTTGTTAATTTTCTTTTTCTTTAATAAAATAATATAATTTATGGGTCTTGCTGTTAATAAAACTATCCACGTTAACTTCCTTTTTCTTCTCCAAATTTTGTAACTTTTTTTACTTGATATCTTCCAACTCAGAAACTTTTGCTTAAAGATCTTCTTTGGTTCGATAGGTTTGGTTCAAGTTTTTGAGCCGATTTGAAGTTTTGAAACATAAGTAGTTTGTTTGTAATTTGTTTCCAACACTACGAAACAATATTTAGAAATAGTGATTTTGTTTATTGTTTCGAAAACCCTGTTTTCTCTCTCTTTGTTTTGCAGATTTGGAAGCAATACCAAATTGGATGTTCTTACATGCCTAATTCACCCAGGAAAAATTAAGGCAAGTCGGTAAACATATACAACAAAATACCAAAATCATAATTATATTTTATTGTTTTCTGTTTTCCTGTCATTGTCTGTCAAAAGTTTAGTTCTTGAAGTACTAAAAGAAAATACTAAATGGCAGTAGGCACCCGTTAAGAGATTTCTAAAGAAGAAATAAAAATGGTCGATCTTATTCTTTGCTTCTTCTTTGTTTAATGTTCCTTGTCTTGCATTTTGGTTATTTGAGTTTTCCCATATGGAATAAAAAGAAAATTTTGTAGGTGAGACTCTGATTTATTTTTTACTGTTGTTGAAAAAATAACTAATTTTTTTAATTAAAATTTCATTCTCACGATGCAGACCACCTTCTCTTAACCCAACCAAAAAATTTGAAAAGCAAAACATTATGATGGTGGTTTTAGCTCCATGAGGAGATGATGGTGGTTTGTATACAAAATCTTGAGAGGATGTCCCATAGTTCAGATCAAGGTTGTGGAGCTGTTCCATTAATTGAGATTGATCTCCCTTGAAGAAATTGAAAGGATACGCTAATTTCACCACAGCCGATGAATGTCTCTATAATTAGTCACCTTCAAATGAGAATGCCATTGATTTTAAAATCAATTTAAGGTACTTTGTACAAGATTTAAGATTCAGATTTATACAATAATTTCTCTTTTAAAATTTGTTTTAAATATACAAGATTGCATCGAAACAATCTTAATTAGTGAGTCAAACCAAATCGTTTCTCTAAGATAGTCTGTTTCAGCCTATTCATTTTCTTCATATAATACTAAACATTCTCGACCAATCAAGTCATTCATAGTTAGAGAATATTATGAATTTTTTTTACTCACCCAAGATAAATTATTAAATTTTAGAAAAAAAATATCTAATTTCGGAGACTTGGATTAAGACCCCTCATTGGATGTTTGACTTTAGTTAATATTAAGTTCTAATGCTAAAAAAGACAAAATAATAAAACAAAAAAATGTTGGTCAACTGGTCATATCGAAATCAACTCATAGTTAGGTGGTCATTTAAGTACTTTATCCTATATAAAATAATATATAAAAACATAGGCTTAAATAAAAAATCACCTCCTAGATTATACCTTATGTTTGCTTTTAGCCATTAAACTATTTTCTTGATCAAAATAAGTCCATAAACTGTTATTTCTAGTCACTTTAAGTTTGGTAGTTGTTTAAGTCAAAAAAATTATTTCGATCAATAAGATGTTAACACATCACAATGATTTTTTAACTGGTAGATAGTTTAGGGACTAAAAAGCGATATAATTTAGGTACTTATTTTGACAAAAGAATAGTTTATGGACTTAAAATGACCAGAAATGATAGTTTAGGGATTTATTTTGACCAAAAAATAATTTAAGGGTTAAAACAAACAAAAGACATAGTTTAAGGATTGATTTTTTAAGCCAAAAATATAAGGGTAAAGTTCAATAATGGTCACTAAACTATTCTATATAAAACAAAATGCTCATTGAACTTTCAAAAATTATATAATGAGCACTAAACTTTGATTTTTGATACAAAATGATTACTGAGTCATTTATGGAAGTTAAATGAGTGATGTGGCAGTTTGGATAAAGTTGTTTAATAGCGCGTTTAGTTTTTTATATTTATAAGTTTAATCAATTTGTTCCTAATCGAACAAAATCAATAAATTTAGACTAACTATTTGTAAATTTATATCAATTTAGTCATAAATCATAAAACTCTAAGCCTTAACTCAAATCCCTAAAAGCATAAACCTTAATCCTAACCTTAACCCCATAACGCTAAACCATAAAAACAAATCCTTTTGCCCACCTCTTATTCTTCTCTTAAGAGAAATATGCAGAAAAATTGAATTCCCAGTTGACAAGCTTGAACCAGATCCATGGAAGCTAATTTCATCAAGTCATCTCAAAGTTATCCTTATTTTCCACCTAAATACCCCCGCACAATTTCCCCAAACTCCACCCAGATCGAATCATCTCAAATTTATCCTTGTTTTATTTTAAATTAATTTTTATATTTAATAATAATAAATTATGACATGTCATACTAAAGTGTTAATAAAATAATTCAAAATGACAAAAAAAGTTTAACGTATAAAATTCAGTTATTAAGTTAAAATTTTTTAAAGCTGAGTGAGCAAAATAAAATGAGAAGATAGTTAACTAATAATCTATGTAATTTACCCTATTTCTTATTCTTTCCTTTTTCCATTCAAAACCCATTTTCCCCTTTAAATAAAGATACCTATATATCTTCAAATCCCCCAAAAGCCATGGAAATCAATCCAAATTATTCACGTTCATGAACCCAAATATCACCCTCATCTCCTCCAAAAACTCCCCTTCAAACTCTCCACTGAATACAACTAGGAACTAGAAGCCACAACCATTAGTCCTCATCTCATTTGCTCCTCAACACAAAAATGGAAAACTACAGCGACATCAACAACAAAAGACGCCAAAAAGTTAACAATACGGAACGTGAAATTACAATTCATTAGTCAGGTTCGATTTTAGTTGGTGATTTCAATTCGGGTATTGGGTTGGGATTTCAGGTCGGTTGATTTTCGGTTCGTTTGACTTTTAATTCGGTTGATTTCGGGTCGGTTGACATCGGGGTTAATTGGAGATTAATCGATTTTAGTCAGACTTTCAGTTCGATTTAGGTTTTTCCACCATATATATGACTTTGTATAGCCTGTATATTTGACTTTTTGGTGAGTTGTGCGACAGTTCACATCTTATCTTTATTTATTTATTTTAGTATATTTTTTTATTTTAGATTGCATTCAGTTCGGGTCCATTTAATTTGGTTGAAAATCGGCTCGAGTCTATTTTTGGTTCAACTGAAATTCGATTAACGATATAATTATCTTTTTGTAATAAAATAAAAACTCTAATCATGTAAATTTCAAAAGTTTAGTTATCCAATTAAAATTTTAAACAAATTTTTTGACCATAAACATTCCAGTATATGTTTTATTTTTCCGGTCAGTATATGTTTTGCGCCATTTTTGTTATTCAGATGTCGCGCCTTCTAGGCAAAACTTATGCAAGGATTCGGTTACTTTTACATGATACTTCGATCGAAACCCAAGCGCTTGCATCAGTTCGCTTCTACGCTTTGGGTTCAGCAGGAGCCTCCTCAAGCCCGAGCTTGTCGATATGGAGGCGGAAGAAGGAAATGACCAAAGAGGGATTGATTGCTGCCAAGGAGCTTAAGCGCCTCCAATCCAACCCGGTTCGACTGGACCGCTTCATCCTCTCCCACATCTCTCGGTTGCTCAAGTCTGATATCGTATCTGTTCTCGTTGAGTTCCAAAGGCAAAATCAGGTTTTTCTATCCATGAAGGTACTCTTCCTGTTCGTAGAAATGTCGCAAAGAGAAATAAACATATGTTTCTGGTTTAATGGACTCTATTACTTGTACTGCTTTTTTATGATGACAATTACAAAGGGTCTTTTCTTATGTTATTCGTTAAGCATTGGATACATAAGACATGTTTGAATAACATAGGAGCTCACTACTCATTAATAGGCTCAAATTAGATGCTTGTAGGTTATTCCATCACATTTTTACTCTTGATCTATTGTTTTGTTTTTCAGTTATATGATGTGGTGCGTAAAGAGATATGGTACCGTCCGGATATGTTCTTTTACAGAGATATGCTTATGATGCTTGCTAGAAACCGAAAGGTCGACGGGTCGAGGCGGGTTTGGGAAGATTTGAAAAGAGAGGAAGTTCTGTTTGATCAACATACCTTTGGGGACCTTGTCCGAGCATACTTAGACAGTGGACTTCCGTCGGAGGCCATGGAGATATATGATGAAATGAGACGATCCCCTGACCCTCCTTTGTCTTTGCCTTTTCGAGTAATCCTGAAAGGACTTATTCCATATCCGGAATTGAGAGACAAGGTTAAAGATGATTTCTTGGAGCTTTTCCCAGACATGATTGTGTATGATCCACCAGAGGACTTGTTTGAAGATCAACAGTCGAGAGACCAGAGCGAAAGCGAGTAGAGTATGCCGGTCATTACCAAGGCCAGCCTTGCTTAGGAAGGGATATTACGGTTTTATGGTGGAAACCGATACAGGTTAAGCGACAACATATTTACAACTTCTCCCTTCTCTTTTGCATCTTGGGAACTATTTTTCGAGAACACAATTCTATGCATATTTGAATGAATTGCTTAACAATCTGAAATTTTCAATATCCATTGCAACATAACTTATGTGATACTTTTACACCTTTGCATATGTCCCATCAAAATGGATGTTATAGTGGATAACTATTTCCAATTTGATTCTTAGTCATTTTGGATGATAATGTGGCACAATGTAGAATATCATGCCAAATTAAAAATTCGAATTCGAATATTAAGTTGAAAAATTATCAAAATAATTACGTATTGTTGGAGGGTGTGACGCATTTGGGTCGGACAGGACAAAGGCAAAACAGGGCAAAAATGCACGACAATCGACGGTATTTGATCAAACATAAATGTGCATACAAAGTGGGATCTCGGGTAGGGACCGAACGATTATTGGAATGTGACACAATTTCATAGCAACCAGTCAAAATGAAAATTGGAGAAATAGAGAAGAAAAAATAAGGAGAAAAAATATCGGACTCTATATTTTTTAAATTTGAATAAAGAAGATTTTATTGAATTTAATTTCTATTTATTTCATCTATATTCTTATATATATTTTTTTGTGTAAAACTTAGATACTTTTACAGTGTGTAAACGGATCTTATCATATATATATATGGTTATATTTTGATACACAAGCTATGTAAAAAAAGTTTACACAACTCTTTTATAAAATTTAAAATCTAAATCTCAAACCCTAAAACCTAAACATTAAACTCTAAATCATAAACTCTAAATTCTAACCATAAACCCTAAATCCTAAAATTGAAAGTAACAAGAAAGTTCCGTGCGAAGATTTGTTAATAACCAATACTATATTTTTGTTTGTTTTCATTTCTATGGTTAGTTACGAAATTATATTACTTGCAAATTCGACATTTATCCTACTTTAGCATGCATGTTGGTAATATTCGACACTTTTCCTTTGTAGTTTTGTAAAGTTCTTACTTTGCTTGTGAATATAATAAATAACAAATTAATATAATGTATTTAAAAACTATTTTATTAACTTTCCAAAAGAAATTTATTTATTTCAATAAGCTAACGAACCTTTGATAATGACATTCACATGTTTGAGCTATTTTCGAATAAAAGATCATATATAGATGATTATATTAAAAAGTAAATATGTAATTAATTTTACATATTTACTTTTTAACATCTATATTTGATCATTTAGTTAAATAATCTAAAGAGATTGTTTTATATATTTATTGTGAGACGATTATGTCAATCGATATTTTCATTCATAAGGTACGAAATCAAATTCTAGATATTATTTAGGAGATTTAGTACTTCATTTTATTAAACATGGATGAGCCATGATTTTTTATATAATGGGGTAAAAGCCCAACAGATTAACGAGGGTCAGTTCTAATAATTCCTATAATTTTTTTTATATAGCGAGTACTTTTTAGTGAGGTCAATTGTACTATAAATTATTGAAAGGCCACCGAAAACCGTAAATCAGAATAAAGCATCGTGAGAAACTATCACGAACGCAAACTACGTATCCTTCAATCCGAGGTTCAGAGCAGGAAAGATCAACATGATTACAAATAAGCGTCATATTGATCAATCGTGACATCATCTAATCCAACCCTAAGTAAATATAAACTAAAAAAAATGACAAAACGACAAAAAAAGAAGACAAAATATGTGCCAAAAGACATAAATAAACGTACCACAAAAATATAGTAATTAGTGTGAAAAACTAAAAAAACGACGGTGGATGACCAACATTAAAATCAATATCACTATCAACTAAATAATATTAAACAAAAAAGTAGCTAGTAGAGAAAATGGTTGCGACACTATTAAATTTTTTTTTTTTGAATAATTTTTATATAGGGATAAGAAGAGGAATTTTGCTAATCTTGAACTTACAATTAAGAAAAGGAAAAAGTATCGGTCGAGAGCTTTAATAGCAATTTTTAGAAATTATTGACACTATTAAAATTTTGAAGAATAGCGGTGCTAACAAAGTCAATTTTCTGAAACCTGTCGAATTGATTTTATTATTGGTTCTATTTTATTTTGTGAAAATTAATTTTGATTTTAATTTGTTTGAATGTAATAAATATTAAATTATATATAACTAATGATTTTTTTATATTTTCATTAGACATTAATGATTTTAATTTACCACAGTTATATCATTACCATATTCGTGGACATAAATACCGATCTTTCTAATTGTACACTAGGAAGGAAGGAATAACAACTCAACAAAAGGAAATGAGTTACAATTCGCAAGAAAGCTTTTCACTCGGACTATTACACGTCAAATCATGTCGTATTATTATAAAAACTCCTCTCTCCCTTTCAGTTGCGGGTCTCGGCAAAACAATTTTCAGACTATTTGACCTTTCCAAGAACTCTTAGATTTTCTTTTTCAGTTCGCATTTGGTTTCTTGGTTTAATCCGTAAAGAAAATTTTAAAATCAGATCAGTCGACATGACTTCGTGTTACCGCCGTATAACGATTGGACCCACGGTGCATTGAACATTCCGGTTCAACTGCCGAAGTCAAGGGCGCATCCGGTCGAGATTTTCCCGTCTTCCCCCCGCGTTCATACAATAACCTATTCTCATTTGGAATCGCTCTGCGACCGAGAATTTGTGGGAGAGTTGAGGCGGTGAGGCCAGAGGGAAGATCGGAGGGCGGAGCTGAAGCAGATAAGGTGGGACCGGGACCAGGGCGGTGTTTTTACTCGGTGGAAGATCGAACTGTGGAGGTTGAAAAGGGAGAGAGGAATCGGGCGATGGAGGTGGTGGTAGCAGTGGCGATGACGGTGGTGTTTGGAGTAGGGAATCGGGTACTCTATAAGCTGGCTTTGGTTCCTCTGAAGCGTTACCCCTTCTTCTTGGCTCAACTCGCCACATTCGGGTAACAAAATTAACTGTCCTTATTGAGTTATTTTTCTTATTCTTTTCCCCCTTTCTTGCTTCTATTTAATTAAAGAAAAGAAAAATAAAACATAATTTATTTTTAAGTGCGCGCCCGTTCTTGGAAGGTTTTTTTTTTACTACTGACAGAGCTAATGTTAACTACTTCCACGTCAGTAGTATTGTTTTATTTGGTGCGTTAATATAATAGTAGTTTAAATTATACAATCTAGAATGTTGATTAGTGACCATCAATAGTGACTTGGAAAGCTTTATAGGTAAAGCATTGTGAGGCTGCTTTTTAACCCCAATTAAAATGGTTTAGATAATATTCTTTTTTAAGAGTAATGATGAATTTAGCATCTGAATATGAAAAATATGGGTAAAGCTATAAAACAGCATGGGGTTGCAAGATCAACCCTGCTTTTGCCTAGGGGTTGAAATGTAAAAAAAATCCTTGGCCAAAAGCCAAAAGAAAGGTATGTTAATTAGTCAAATATAAAAGAGAGGAAGGAATTAAAATGTGGTTCTTACATTGAAAAAGGGTTCTGATATGTTATCATCAGGGGTGCAAGAACATGGGGACAATGGGGCCATGCCCCCACAAAAATTTAAAAATTAAATGGTAAAATTAATTTTTAATCCCTTCAAAATATATATTTCAACATTGACCCCTGAAATTTATAAAATTTTAAATGACCCTGTCAATAAATAATGTTGAGTTCTGTCATTGGTTATCATTACCTGGATTTATTACACTTATGGTTGCCTGGTGGTGGTGGGTCAAGGTACCTTTGCCTTTATGTTAGACACTGCCCCTTCTAGAGTAGCTTCCGTATTTGGTTTTGGTTTGTGGTCTTGGAGAAACCTTTTCCCTTTTGGCATTTTGTTTATCAGTGTCTATTTTGGCTTTGAGCAAATCTAGTGGTGTGTATACTGTATACTTTATATCTGAATTCGAATACCATTTAATTTTTTTTTATCAAAAATTATTCAAATATTGTCCATCTATGAATATAAGATTTAGCTCTGTTAATCCATGCATTCATTCTTAACAACTTACATCAACCAGGATTGGGACTCAGAATCCCATTATCTTCAACCTTACTCATGCTGGCATGGAATTTCCTTTGTACTAAAAAGGGTTCATCAACAAGTATAATCTCTTTTTTATTTTATTTCTGAGTTTTAGTGCTAAGTTCTTTTATTTTTTGAAAGAAAACATGTTCTTACATCAAAACCTTTCTAATTATTCTCAAAATACATGTGTATGTAGGGCAACAGCAATTACTGTTGTAGATGCTCGTATATCAATGACTAATGATATTAAAGTTTTTCAACAACTTTGAGTCTGCTAGTGTTTTGTGGGTGTTTAGTATCTTTTGGAAAAAATGATGTCACTATTTGTACTAATATTTTAGTATTAGAAGTTCAAAAAATATCTTAGATATTTTCTATGTTATATCTGTAAAAATGTGTATATGTTATTTATTTATTTGGTAAAAATATGTCAATGTTATTGAACCACAGTCACACACACAAACAAATATATATATATATATTTCTGGTTTGAATATTAGTTAATGTTATTAGTCTATTTTAAATGATATGCATTGATTAAATTCACAAATGCTATGTATTGATCAGTTATGTCAACATTTACAAAAGCATGTATACCATATGTTGAGCCTGAGTATGTTTGACTCTACCTCTAAAATTTCTGTTCTGTGAATACCTTTCTTAGTTTACACAAAATGGACGGTTTTTGAAGAGAATTTTTATTTGAAAGTTTCCTCTTGATTTTTTAACCAATTGAAGGTGCTGAATTTTTATAACCAATTGATTCCATTAACTCAAGAGAACAATGTATTTGATAGGTGGAAATTTATTCCCTGCTAAATGCCTTTCTCATTTTTGATTTATTGTTTTACAGGTATGTAGTTGTATACTTTTCTGTAATGCATCTCCGGTATCATGCTGGTATAGTCACAGATGAGATGCTTTCCATGCCAAAAGCTCCATTTCTTGGTGTTGGCTTTTTGGAGGCTCTTTCTACTGTGACTAGAATGGCAGCTGGAGGTTAGCTTATGCTCAAACGTCTTCCTTTATTGTCTACTTCACACGCTAATAATTAGGAGAACATCTTTGCATGGTGATTTTGGAATTTGTCTAGTTCCCTTTATTATTTTCTTTCTTCTTAATTGACGATTAAGTAAACATGAATTTTTTGGGAGTAAATAGAATTTAAATTAAGTTTTTGGGTACATTTTAATTCTAATATACATTTTTCTGTGTCTTTGTTCAGCAATTCTATCTGGGGCATCTATTACAATTTTTTCTCAGGTATGAATTGCTAAAGGAAAAGATTCTTGGTCTGAAGGTCAATTCTACATCTATGCCTTAATGACTGAGGACAATATAGTAAACCAGAAGCTACTTTTGAGAGAATAATAGCTAAAATAATCTTAAAACAACCAAGTAGATTCGTACATGTAAAGAAGCAAAAAATTCGGAGAGATGGTAAACCAAATGCTTTTCGGGATAAATGATTACTAACCCAAGTGAATTTGGACATGTAGAGAAGCTGAACAATTTTGTTGGTTGTTTTTTCTATATGGGTTGATTTGTAAGGTTGTTTAGGTTCAAAGAATGTCCAAAATTTCTTTTTTTGCTCAGCAAGATAAATTTTGTTGAAGAAGTATTAAAAGCCATAAAAATGTCCAAAGTTATTGGTCAGAAATGTACAAGTCAAAGGAAGAAGACATGTATTCGTTTTATAATCATATGATAAGTTCGCTGTTACATATTTTCATTTAGTGATTTGCTGTCAAGCTTGATAGAGTTTGTAAAACTAAAAATTCTTATGCATAAGCACTGAATAGTTACTTTGGTCTATGACTTCTGCAGACTTTTCTTGTGTGGCAAATTATCCTGTCTATTATTTTTCTTGGGAGGAGATATAGAGTAAATCTTTTACTTGGATGCTTTCTTGTAGCTGGTGGCGTAATCATAACTGTAGCAAGGTAACTTGAAACTGTTTCGAATTCTAATCTTCCATTGATACGTCTATGAATTTTGCTGGTTTAGTTTCTGGATGTTTCCTGTGGAACTCGCAATACTTAACAGATAAAATTTACAATTTTCAGCGAGGTTAATTGCTGTAAGTATCGTAAGAAGTAGCATACCTTGAAAATTATATGTATTGACTGCATTACTGCGGTGGATCCAGCACTGGTCATTCATTGAAGGAAGCTGGCATATTTTGGAGTTTAATGATGATAGTTTCCCTTTTGTTGCAAGCAGCCGGTACTGTGCTCAAGATTATTTTCTTTTTCGTTGAAGTCTAAGAAGCTAACCTCATTTCTCAGTTCTATTGTAATTCATTACTTTAACAGGCGATATTTTAATCATTTGCAGGAAGTAATCTTTTTGGATGGCGCACAACGATTAAAAGTATGATGTTTACTGTTGGAAAGCTCCCTGTATCATGTTGGTCAAATCAAAGTATCAAACTTGAAAGATTATTTTCTTGATTTTGTTGCAGGGTGGTTCAGTAGATCTATTTGTTGTAAATTCCTATGGATCTGCATTTCAAGTAAGCATAAAGTGCTGAGTTTACAGCGTTGAGTATATCTAAGGTCCTTTTTTTAATTATGGTTCTTGAATTTTGATTAGATGTTAATGCTATTGTACCATGTTTACTGCAGGCCTTATTCATTGGCATACTCTTACCCTTTTTACCAAAACTTTGGGGCATTCCATTTAGTCAACTAGCAAATTATCTTAAAGATGGAGCAGCTTGTTTCTTGAACATTGGTGGTACCTTATCAAGTGGTAAGGCATAATTATTTCATTATCTTTCTATCCATTGTAAAGGCATAATTATTTCAATTGGATTTGTATCTTAAATAGAACAAGTTAACTTAGTTACTTAAAAATTATGCTCGCCACAGGATGTAATGGTGCGCCACTACTGCCTTTACTGTTTGTTATTGTCAACATCGGTTTTAACATCATTGCTACATCTACTCAAGATATCTTCTGCAGTTGTCTCCTCACTTGCATCCACTTTTTCAGGCATGTTTTTGCTTTTCTGTCATCCTTTTCAGTATCAGTTTCTACTGCGCTCAACTTACTCTTTTCTGTCCATGCCAATATATATATATATATATATATCTGTTGTTGGTTTGTATGATCGATATTCTGTTGTGGAACCCTATGTTGCAGTACCTATTTCGGTCTATATCTTCACATTGCCGCTGCCATATCTCGGTGTCGCATCGCCACTTCCAACTGGGTTCTTTGCAGGTGCAATTGTCCTAGTTACGGGGTTGCTCATCTACGCTTGGTCACCATCCGGTTCCTCCAGTGCTTTACCATCACCTCCCACCTAGAACTCCATTGTTGTATCATTTGTCTGGCAAGTGAAGGTGAAACAGACAAAAAAGAGAATATTTTCGGGGTAAGAGATAGGAGAGATAATATCGATTCTAGTTGTTTGATAAATCTAGGAAGTCAAAGTGTATTGACTTCAACATAATGCTGATACAGTTCATTAATAAAACGTAATGCTGATATAGTCCACCTTAGAGATTTAAAAACCGTCCTCGTAGTTTTATTATCCTTTGAAAACCGGCACGTTAATTAGACAAGGAAAAAACAGGATCAAATACATATTGGCGACGTTGAAACTTGAGAGATGATCTACGGCCGTTTTGGCATCGTATATGTCCTCGTATACGACGAAAGCCGTGACGCGCGTTTCTTTGCTGGTCCCAATCCGTATCTGGCGGATGGCTCCGTATTTGCCGAAGATATCATACATCTCGATATATTGAATGGAAGGTTCCAAACGTAGAGCACCCGGTTGACTTCCGGCTGCAGCCGGGTGTTCGCCTTGCGGAGACTAATTGATGCCATTAAGGCGCAGACTAATTCATGCCACGTCAATGTCTCTATTTATTTTTAAAATTTTTAATAAAATAAAAAAATTAATATAATAAAAAAATCATTAAATAAAACTTATTTTTCCAAAAGACCCTTTCCCTCGACCCCATCCATTTCCCCACTGTAATGACAAACCATACGGTGATTTCTCAGCAAAAAAGTGCAAAAACAATCGCTTTTTATTGGTCATAAAATATTTTTTAACAGTTGAAGTAATTTGGGTAACGTCTCAAACGTTAGAGGATACTTGAATCCGAAAAATAACTAGATACCAAGATGGAAAAATGATAAACATTAGGAGGCAAACGGTGCATTCAATCTTTTTTAAACAATAAACTATTCAAAACTTTCATACCTTAATAACGTGTTTGAATTCGTTGAATGATTATAGTAATAAAAAATGACGTTTTTATTAGATGATTTAAGTTTAAATAATATAATTTGTAATTATATAAACTTATTGAATTTTTATAAATAAAGACACATAATTTTATTCAAATATTCTAACTGTTAGGCAACATTGATGCCTTCACAATGTTCATTATATTGAGAGGGGATCAATTGCACAATCCTTAATTTCACTCTAAAAAAACTTTCGTCCTTACTCCAACACCACCAACAAATAAACAAATAAAAAGAAAAATAAACTTAAGCCATCTCCTTAATATATGAACTTACACTCTCTCATTCTTGTGATTTTTTCACATAAAACTATGTCGTTTAATTTTTAAATAAATATAAAAACATATTTTTTTTAATAAAAACGACATAATCCAATTCACTAACGACTTACATAAAATCACATGTATTGTATAGGATTGAATGCATTGATACATGCATACATATCTTTCTCATCAAATTTTTTTTTCATTTTAATCGACGGTGAAAAGCTCAAAGGAATACATCACGTCGCTTCTTTGGGTTGGGTTCTGGGTTTCCTTTTCTCATCATTGCCACAAATTCGTCATAGTTTATCCTTCCATCCTGCACAAAATTATGTCACAAACATTTAACCAATGAAGTCTATGCACAGGGATGAACCCAGAGAGGGATTGAAGAGGACAGGGCTGGAGGAAATCTATTTTCGCCCCACTAAATTTTTTTATAAGTTTACCTCCCTAGAATTTTATAAGTTTGCTCTCTCTAATATAAAATCATGTGTTTGTCCCTGTCTATGCATGTATATATATGTATATGTGTATAGCTTACATGGTCAGAGTCGACTTCAGACAGGATTTCCTTGATGTCTTTGTTATCATTTATGCCATATTCACGAAGAGCTTGCTCTAGTTCTTCTGTAGTGATGTACCTGAAAACAAAAGTATATATATATATATATATTATGAGGTTATATAGGCATAAGATTTATAAATGAAACAACGGGGTTAGTTTTATGATGATTACTGACCCGCTATTGTCTTTATCAAAGTGTTGGAATGCATGGTAGAGATGTTCTTCTCTATCCATTCGGTTCATATGCATTGTTGCTGTGATGAACTCCTCGTAGTCTATCGTTCCATTCCCGTCTGCATCGGCCTATGATATCCGAATCGAATTAAACTTAGTTGGTTTGGTCGTTTAAATCAATAGATAGATAGATAAAAAGACTTACTGCTTCCATTAGTTGTTTAACTTCATATTCCGAGAGTTTTGTTCCTTTCTTAGCAAGTCCTTGCTTGAGTTCTTCGAGTGTTATCGTCCCACTGTTGTCGGTGTCCATTCCCTTGAACATCTCCTTCAATCCTCTTATCTCTTCTTCCGATAAACACCCTGCGATCACCTACGAAGTTCGGGAAACAAAATTACGAATTTTAATTTTCGAGTGTAAGTGTCAAATATGAATACATGAATCCGGTGCGATCTAAACGTGATTTAGTACCTTCAAAGCGACTTTCTTGAACTGGTTCATTGCTTTGAACTGCTTGAGCCTGCTTAGCACTGCGTTGTCAAGTAGTGTATCAGGTGCTTCACCATCTTCTTTGATCCATGGATGACCTGTTGTTGTTTGTTTGTTTGTTTGTTTTATTACAAAAACATGTCTCGATGTTATTTAAGGAATTTAAAAAATAAAACATCGAGGCGTGTGCGCGTAGGCACGCACATATATACACTTACTTAGAACCTCGACGGCTGTTAATCTTTTGCTCGGTTCTGAATTTAACATCTTCTTCACAAGATCTTTTGCTTGAGGTGAAATTGAAGGCCATGGCTTGCTCGAGAAATCAACACGGCCTCGTAATATTGCCTTGAATATCCCATTCTCCGATTCTATCAAACAAAATTTAACCATTTGATTAAGATAAAGTTGAACAGAACCGGAGGACGGATCAAAGAATCGTGATCATTTCGGATGTAATGGATGTTTTTGCGGTAAATATTTGAACCAAAGATTGAAAAAAAGAGAGCTAAGACTTACCGGCCCAGAAAGGAGGAACACCAGAAAGAAGAATGTACAACATAATCCCTAGGCTCCGTATATCAGCTTCAGGTCCATATCTCCTCCTCAAAACTTCTGGTGCTATATAATATGCACTACCAACAATGTCTTTAAATACTTCTCCTGCAAAAACATGACAAAATCTTAGGTTTACTCGCTCAAACTCGATGGCCTTTACGAAATCGGAATGATTGGTTCGGATTCGGACGTTGAGAAACAGGGTTAAAGAAACATACCTGGCTTGAAAAAGACTGATAGGCCGAAATCCGTGGCCTTGAGGGGAGAATTTTCTTCCTTGCTAAGCAACAAGAAATTCTCAGGCTTGAGATCCCTATGGATGACTCCCATGGAATGGAAAGTGTGAATGATCTGCACGATCGTTCGCAGCAAAGAGGCGGCAGCGCGTTCGGTGTAATGGCCCTTGGCGATGATCCGATCGAACAGCTCGCCGCCGCGACACAACTCCAACACCAAATGAACCGACTGCTTATCCTCGTAAGCCCCTTTGAGTTCCACGATGTTTGGCTGTCCGGTCAAGTGGTGCATTATTTGAACCTCCCTTCGAGCATCCTCCATATCCTCGTTGTTAACCAGTTTCCTCTTAGCTATCGTCTTGCAAGCGAATTGCTCCCCCGTGGCTTTGTGTGTGCACAAATACGTGACCCCGAACTGTCCCCTGCCCAGTTCCTTGCCAATGCTGTACGTTGCTTTGATGTCTTCCATCGGCCGGCCTAACACCGGTCCGATCGGTCCGGGCTTCGAATGCTTGGTGGTGGAGGCTCCTTGATGAGACGGCGAAGCCGCAGTTTTGTAGGAAGTCTGTTGTGAATTAGAACAGGTGGGGTCGTTGCTGTTATTGCCATCGAGCACGGTGTCTACGTTCTCGCCATTGCTGCGTTTACCGCGAGAACAACAGCCGCCCATTTTTGGAAGGGAGGCGAAACGGAGAAGGCGGCGTTAAGCAACAACGCCGTGTAGGAATAAAGAAGAGGAAGGGAATTGTAGGGGATTGATTTGACGGTGAGGGATTTTAGGGGCAAAAAACAGTTATTGAGTTTTGTCATTTGGATTCTGTTGGGAATCCAACAATGGTTGTCTTTGTTCTTAACTCTGCCACTAGTTTCCAACAAAGTTTGATTTCAAACAAGTTTCTTGTTTGAGTTATTTATCACTGTAATTGTTGTCTTAATTCTTTGTTATAGAATCATATATTAAAAGTTTTCCGATCAAGATTTTCATGTAACAAATACTCTCCCAATAAAGATCAAATCTATTTAGAGCTAACCTATTTTGAATTGAGCTGTCTTGCTTTGACTTTGGCAATGTTTAGAAAAGAAAACTATGATAGCTATAAATATGTATGTTCACGGCAAACATTAATGGCACGTTATAGGATATGCATGTCTATCGGATTCGATGGTCACACATGATTTATCTGTTTAGTATGAATTTTCCTGTATTTTTACCGTCGATAATTAACAAATAGCTAATAGTTATAATAAATTGTAGGAGTATTAGTTAATTTGACTATTAGATTGTATTGACTGATTGTATACATGTATTTGATAAAGTTAATTGATAATGATAATTATGTAACTATTTTAAACAAATAAAATAATATAAAAACATGATTATATTCGATACTTGTTTGAATGGTTTATCGATTATTAATATTTAATGAAAAAACTTTGATACACAGGCCGTGTAAACTTTAGTTTACACGTGCCTTTTAATTTTAGGGGTTAAGGTTTTAGTTTAGGGTTTAAGGGTTTAGGTTGTAGGGTTTAGAATTTAAGGTTATTGTTTAGAATTTAATGTATAAGGTTTAGGGTTTAGTTTTTTAGGGTTAGGGTTACAAATTTAGGATTTGAGTTTTTATAGTATAAATACACAAGCTTGTGTAAAATTAATTTTACACAGCCTGTGTATCAAAGTTTTACTCAATATTTAATATATATTATTTTGAGCATGAATAATTAAATTTTATAAACAATGAAAGATTCATAAATACAACGCAAAACCTAACGAGATATATCTATTAATTTATTTTGAAATAGGAAAGAGCATACCAGTGGCAGAGCCACATATTGATTAAGGGTTAATTGACTCAATTTGATTTGTTATGGTATGAGATTTTCCAATAGTTAAATGAGATTTTCAAAGAGTTAGTATAAAAATTTTCATAGAAAATGTTAGAATTTACCTCACTTTATTTGTGAGGTATGAGGTCAACAATATTTATATTGTAGTAGTATGAGAATACTCATATCTCATACTCTACTCTAACCCCACTATATAAAAATCATAACTTTACCACTGGAGCAGACTCATATACCTTTGGTTGTAACTGTTAGTCTTGGGCTTAGATCAAAATACAGTAAACAAATTATTAATGGTAAAAGCAAAAAAATAAATTTTTTAAATAGTTTAAAAGTGAATATAAAATAATATTTATTTATATATATATATATATTTAATTATTTAACAATACACACTTTACTTTCTTCCTAATTTGAGGAATAGTAATCCTGGCATTTATATTAGAATTTGAATTTTTTAGGTTGGGGTACGAAAAGAGGAAAAAAAAGGTAGAGTATTTTTTCTTCTAATTTAGGTTTTAATTTGAGTTAAATTATGGGTCTACTATAAAAACCTCAATCACCGAAGGACATGTAAGGAAAACATTAGAACGTGGGTAAAAAAAAAAACATTGTCCGGCACAAAGTCCCTCTGTTTTCCTCTTCGCTCATAATCCCTAGCTTTTTCTTCCAAATAACCCTTAATTTTTGCTAGCAAAATTTTACGAGTGATTTGCTCGTCTGTCTGCTTGGTCGTGTGAATCCCCTTCTTAAAGGAGTTTCGATCAATTTTGGGTGTGTTGGATGGAGGCGTTTGTTTGCGCAGGGGTGGTGGCTATGGGAGGATAAGAGCGGCGGTAGGATGGAGACATTGTAATTCCGATTCTTATGGAGTTGAGAGCCTTGCGGCTGCCCAAAAAGTCCCTGCTGTTTCTACCATTGTCGCGGAAGTCACCGCCTTTGCAGTAAAGAAGATCGTTTCCGACTGCTTCATGAAGAATGATACGAAAGTAACTGTTTTTAAATCCTCAAAGCTTAAGAGCAAGCCCTTGGTTAGCAGCTCAAAATTAATGGAGGAAACTGAGTTCAATGGAGTAGCCGCGGGGAAAGTTGTGCGATCCTTAGAGAGTGCAGACCTTGCTGTTCGAAAGGTCAAGAGCGGTGGTCACGAGCTTGGTTCCGGTCACAGTTCTTCTCCTGCTGAGCTAAGTGGAGAAACAAAAAATGGTTTAAGCTTTGCTAGCATGTTCTTCGAGGTAGAGCAGACTGTTTGTCCTTTTTCTGAAATTATAGGGATTGTGTCCAAGAATATTAGCTGTCAAGTCTTTAAATTCTCGATTTTGGTAGAAAAGTTTAGGAAAATTTACAAAGTCAAAGGTGAAGGTACAAAGTACGTGGTGAACAGTTCCTTTTTTTAATGTCTTTTGAGGATAAGGGTCTGGTTCCCTATCCCATTGATGAAGGAATTAGTGTTGGCAAGCCACCAGTTTCTTTTGAGGGCATTGTGCCTTTTTCCGTTCTTCCTATGATTAAAGTGAGAGCTGATGAGTTAGTGGATAACCTGATGATGGGTTATCCGCAACAACCGATCGTATCAAGCCCTGCTATCATTGAAGGTTGGAAGGTTTGATCGATAGCGCTGGGGCTCTTTCTTCCCCTAAGATCATTCGTCTCAGCCCGAATATTTCTGATCTTTGGTCGTATTTTTGATTTTTGGTGAATTTCTATGTTCTCGTTCTAGGCTCTTATCCACTTAAGGACCTTGCTATAGTTACTCATGTAGTGGCCTGTTACCTTTTCATGTCCGGCTTGTCTCAAACATTGTCTGTGATGACAAGACCCTCTTTCTTGTTGAGAAAAGAGCATGCCTCTGATGGAGCTCTCGTATGGACGTAGTTTGAATTTTTATTCCAAGATCTTGAGTAGGTTTATTTATTTTCTTTGGTTGTTGTTTTCATTTTCTGCCAGTGGTGGTTGATTTTCATGTGTTTTTAAGCTTGTTTTTCGATGTTTTTTACTACGTTTTGGTAGTTTTTGTTGTATTTTTTGTGGGTGTTTGCTTGCGCTGTTTACTGTGGTTGTATGGGAGGCCTTAGTTTGTTTGAATGTGTTTTTGATAATTCAATCACCTTAGGCTTCGGGACCATTTTGTGATATTGAATAAAGGGAAGAACGACGTTAAGACCTGGCATGGACGAGGCCGGATGCCGGAGGCGATGGCATGGAGAGGTGCGCGATGACGCCTCCTCAAGCCTCCATGCCTAAGCTCAAGTCAGCCATCACTGGCGGCGCTTCCATTTCTCTCTCTGGCCCTAAGAAGACTAAAGGCCGTGGCTTCCGCCAAGACGACGCCGACCGCCACTCCCATCTCGCCTCCCGCGAATTCGACTCTCTCGGCTCTGATGGTGGCCCCGGTCCCCAGAGATGTTAGTCCCTCCACTAAACCCTAAGTTTTCTTTCTCTGTTCATTAATGCTTTTTCGTTTATTCATTTTTTAAGATTATTATGGCCTTTAAAGATAAGATAATTACGAATTTGGTCTAAATTTTTGTTTGGTTGAAATTAGTTGAGAGTTTTGGCAGTGTTGCTTAATTTGAAGCGTGAGTAGGTTTCTGATTTCATTTCTTTGTGTAATGGTTGTGAGTATCTTTAAGAAGTTAGTGTTAATTTTTCTGAAGTTCTTTACTTTTAATAGTTGCAAGAAAAAGTTATTGGTAGCTAAATGGTTTAAAAGGCTAATCTCAGTGAAAAGAAACATGTCATTATAAAATACTGTGGCTTGCTATTGGGAGCTTAAATAGTTCAACTTTTTTTTTTGATGAAACATCTATAACATTCATAATTATTTCTCAAATTCATGGATTTGTTGGATGCTTCATGAGTTCTCTGGCCATTAGTGAGACTAGAACAAGTTTAATGGCAGATGCTTCATGAGTTTTCTGGCCCACATTATATGAGCATCCAACTAACTCTAAGGTGTAACATCATTAATCTTTTATTTGGTTTAGGGTGATTGTTGAGAATTTGGCTTTAAGGGTCATTTTTTGAGAACTTTATTCTATTGTCGGAAGTATGGAATAGGGATTGATCCTGTTTTCCTGAATTTGGAATTTGGTTGGGACATCATGTGGGATTGGGGGTGGTATACGAACCTGCTATCAAGGACCATAAACCAAGCAAAGAAAATTAACAAGATTCTTCATTGTTGAGGTTTAAAGGCATATGCTCTTCCTTGAGGGCAGCAACGTTTCCTGTTTTGTGGATGTCCGACTATTTTAAAGATTTGCAACCATTTTGTGGATGTCCCATGTTTTATTATATGATGTTAGTTTAAGACAAAAGCAATTGTGTCCATGAATGCAATAAGATTTTCCTTTATTGTAAGCTATTTTCTCTGTAGTAATGTTTTCTTTTATTTATCATTGATAAACTTGCAGCTATTGAAGGATGGATAATCTTGGTCACTGGTGTACATGAGGAAGCACAAGAGGATGATTTGCACAACACATTTGGTGAATTTGGTGAGATCAAGAACCTGCATTTAAATCTTGATCGTCGTACTGGATTTGTCAAGGTAAGCAATGTAGTAAAGTGGTGTAGCTCTCTTAGTGACCATTGCTTTGGACAACCGTATGTGTGTGTCGACTCTGTGTTTGAAATGTTTTGTTATCTATCTGCATGTTTTAACATTTTTCATTTTTGTGTCTTCTATATGCATTAGAAAATTCTGTTTTATCATAAGATATTGAGCAGTTGAGTGTTTCTAACCACTTCAAATTGTTACTTGATGCTGGTTTGACTCATTACAATACTGTTATTTGATAGCATTGGTTGAAGATAAGAAACCAAAGGGCAATTCTTTGACTAATTTTTGCCTTCTTTTGCAGTATTTTCTTAGTATTGTATAATTCTGTTCAAGTAAAACTAATGTGTGTGTTTCCACTTAGGGATATGCACTCATTGAATATGAAAAGTTTGAAGAAGCAAAGAATGCCATATCTGCAATGGATGAAGCAGAACTTCTTACACAGACTATCAATGTTGATTGGGCCTTCAGTAATGGACCCAGTATTGGAGCCTCCAAGAGAAAAAATATGAGGTTTGTCTCTATTAATATGCTTTTTGATTGTTGCATGATCTGTTAAATATATCATTTAGAATCGATGAATGAACCCAACTGAACTTGAGTTAAATTTATAACACTTTAAGCCTTGAACCAAAAGAATCCAAATTTGAATGACTTTAAGAACAACCCACCCTAATTGAACTTACATGGCATGTGCCAGCCAACCTAAGCATTTTCTTTTCCTTTAAAACTAATTTGATTTGAAAGATAACAAACACGGATGACAACTTTGTGCAAGAAGTATGCTTGATGGTACTTTTTCTTTGCCCTGCATGTTTACATTCCTCTTTATACTACCTGAACTGATCCAACTCAAGCCACAATGAGATGTTATTGCTGATTTGCTGCTAATGCCATAGTCCTTTTGTTTGAAAATAGATACTTTTAGCTGCTGGATGGAACCTGTGGTGCATTAATCTAACAACACTCTTTATCTTGCAGAGCCGGACGGACACATCGCTCTCGGAGTCCTAGGAGAAGATACTAACTTGATCTCTATTATGAGGGTGGATTTGTAACAAGAGATTTTGAGATTCGGTGCTTGAAATTTACTGAACTATGGATTTTTATTTGTGTACTATGGTGTGTGCCTCATCCTTTTTTTTATTATCATACGGTGTCGGTGGTGAATGGTGATTGTGTTTAGTCTTCAGTTGCCCTCTGTCTCATATTTGTGATTATCGTTTCATTTCTTCTGGCATTTTTTCCTGGCTCATATGCCTAAGTTACATTTGGGATACTTGAAGCAAAGAATAAAGGCGAGAGACGTGAAACACAAAATAAAATATTCGTCAGCTCCGGTATCAAGTAAGACTGTTAAAGAGCAAGAAAAGAAGATTTCACATCAAATCAGCTAACAAAATTTGTCAGCAATTAATGGGATGATCAATAAAAAAGCATTGGATTTCCTTCCCCAAAAGCAAATATGATGGGACTGTAAGAAAAGAACAATAGCAGCTTGAAATTTACTGCAATTCCGTCCTATATATTGGTTGCCTAATTAGTGGTTTGGGGCATGCCCTCAACATTGTTTGCTACCAATTTCTTAGCCCCTTTTGCTTTTGACATTACCATTTGTTTTTTCGTATTCCTTTGCTTTTTCTCATTGTTTCTACGGTCTTTTTTTTTTTTTGCTTTCTTCTCAACAGTTATTTCTTTGCTTTCCCACATTGTTTCAACAGTTATTTTTGCTTTTTTTCCCTCAACAATTATTTGTAAATCCACTGAAAGAGGAGGGAAATGGAGGTTGTTCCTCCTGCAAGTGTAGCTTGGAACGCTGTTCATGCTATCATCAAACCCCTCAAACGTGAACTCAGTTTCATCTTTTCCTACAAGAAAAAGGCTGAGATCCGTGACCATAAATTTATGAAACTGAAAATGGCATGGGTGAGGGTGCAATCTGCTGTTGATGAAGCCGAAAGGAAGGGGGAAGAAATCTTACAGGATGTGAAGGACTGGCAGAAACAAGCCAGACCCAAGGTTGAGGAGCCTGAGGTAATCTCGGGTGATGACCCCAAGTGCTTCTATGGCTGGTGTCCAAATTTGAAGTACCGTTACGACATCAGCAAGAAAGCAGACGAGGATGCACGTGTCCTTGATAAGCTTCTGGATCTTCATAGTGCATTCGAAGACAAAGTTTTTCACCCTTATGATCCGCAGGTGAGATGGGCGACACCATCGGAGAGTTACGTAGCCTTCGACTCGAGAGAGGCTATTGTGAACCTGATTTTGGAGGCATCAAAAGATGATACTTTGAAGGTAATCGGCCTGCACGGTGAAGCTGGCGTTGGGAAGACCACACTCATCAATCGAGTAGCCAAAAAGGCTAAGGCGGACAAGCTGTTTGATTGGGTGGCTCTTGCAGATGTAACCCAGACACCAGATGTTAAGAGCATTCAAAGAGAGATTGCAGAGTGCATCGGTATCAATTTGAAAGAGGGCGGAGCAACTGCAAGAGCATACAGGCTAAGCACTACATTGGGGAAGGAGAAAAAAGTTTTGGTGATTTTGGATAATATTTGGACGAGTTTAAAGTTGGAAGAAGTCGGAATTCCATTTGGAGATCATCAACATAGAGGGTGCAAGGTACTGGTATCATCCAGAAATCCCAGTGTCTTACGTGAAATGAATGCTGATAAATCCTTCCCAGTTCATGTCTTAAAAGAAGATGAAGCCTGGAATCTGTTTCGAGAAAATTGTTGGTGATCGTGTTCAGGATGCCAGTGTGCGGTCTACAGCTCTTGATGTGTGTAGGAGATGCCGGGGATTGCCACTTACCATCGTGACAATCGCAAATGACTTGAAGAAGATGCCTTCCTCTGAATGGGAAACTGCTTCAAGACAGCTAACAAGTCCTTCCTCGGCCGTAGAGTCGAGTTTCAATCATTTGGCAAATGATGAACTTAAATCTACTTTCCAGCTTTGTAGTCTTATGCCATACAATGCTACCATTTTCGACTTGTTGAAATATGGTAGGGCTTTTGGTTTGCTTCGAGGAGTCAAAACAATGGAAGAAGCATATCAGAGACTACACAGACTGGTACAACACCTCAAATCCTCATGTTTATTATTTGATGGTCGTATGGTTGAGGAGTTTGGGATGCATGAAGTCGTTCGCGATGTCGCTGCATCAATAGCATCCAGAAGGGGGATATGTTTTTTATGAGAAACGAGATCGGACCAAGAGAGTTGCCATATGCCGGTAGTCTAAGAAACTGCACTAAGATCTCGTTGTTCTACAATGATTTCATTAGACTTCCAGATCGGCTCGAATGTCTTCACCTTAAAGTTTTTCAACTTTACAACAAGAATCCTGCTTTGAGAATCTCTGATCAGTTTTTCTCAAAGATGGAAGAATTGAAAGTCTTAGATGTGAAAGGAATGCAGAATTTGTCGTTGCTGCCTTCATCACTTGGCTTGTTGCAAGACCTTCAAACATTATGTTTGGAGTCATGCTTGTTGCATTTGCAAAAAATAGAAATGGTTGAAAACGATGATGAAGAAAACTGAGTAACAGTTTTGCTCAATGGGAGGATTCTATGATTCCATCATAGAAGAGTTGCCTGAAGAAATCGGGCAATTGACTCAGCTGAAGGTGTTAAACTTGGATAATTGCTCCAAACTGAGCGTGATTCCCCCAAATGTAATATCAAAGTTGTCTCGACTGGAAGAACTACACGTCAGTAACAGTTTTGCTCAATGGGAGGATGGACAAAGTGCAGGGCGCAATGCTAGCCTCGGTGAGTTGAATCAGTTGCCTAATCTAACCAGTTTAAACTTGCATATCCCTGATTATAGCAACATGCCGATGAAAATCTTCTCGGAGAAGTTGCAAAGATTCAAGATATTGATAGGAAACACGTGGGATTGGTCGGACAAGCATGAAGCCTCAAGAATGTTGAAGCTCAAGCTCAATGAAAGCATTAGTATGAATGATGGGGTTCAAATGCTGTTAAAGAAAGCTGAAGATCTGCATCTGGATGAACTGAAGGGTGTTAAAGATTTCTTATATGATTTCAGTGAGAGTAGAACAGGCTTTCCACAACTGAAGTATCTCCATATCCAAAATGGTCCGGAAACGAAGCACATTGTTAACTTGGTTGAGGAGGTTACTCTTGTTATAGTTTTCCTGTCTTGGACTATCATTGCATATTCAGAATTTGATTAACTTGGAGAAGATATGTAATGCTTCAGCATTTAACAAGTTGGTCTGTTTGGCACCATCTTCATTCTTTGCCAAATCTCAAAATGAACCCTTTGTCAAGTTAAGAGAGATTGGATGGGAAGTTGCTATAGATTGAAGAATTTGTTTTCATTCTCCATTGCCAGAGGCCTTCAACAAAATTCAAGAATGCCATGAGGTGACTGGATTGCAGAAACATGGTAGAGATAGTATTGAACAAACTTAGGAAGAAAGATTGTATTTTTCTTTATTATTTCTCAATCAAAAGATTACAATTTATAGGGAAGGGTTAGTACAAAAAAAGGAAAAGATCCCTAAAAAGTGGCAGATCCCTAAAAATCAGCAGCTAAGATTAGCTGGAGTGTAGATGTTTATCAAACCCAGCTTGCCAATAAGATCTTCAAACATGCCTTTATTTAAAGCTTTTAGTTAACAAGTCTGCAACTTGTTGTTTAGTGGGTAAGTAGGTTATGCACACTTCTCCTGAGTCGATTTTTTCTTTGATAAAATGGCGGTCTATCTCTACATGTTTGGTGCGATCGTGATAAACTAGATTATGTGCTATACTGACTGTTGCCTGGTTGTCACAATACATCTTCATAGGTCTGATATGTTGTACTTTTAGTTCCTCCATTAGCCTTTGTATCCAAATTCCCTCGCATATACCATGAGGTAAAGCTCGATACTTAGCTTCTGCACTGTGTCACGGGGCTAGGGCTCAACCCTAGTGGATTCGTGCGGCCTTAGACGCCTTTGACGCTAATCGGTCGATTCCCGCTCCTAAGTAAGCCTTCAACCAGCCTTGCGAGTACTTCTGCTCGACAACGGCTCGGACAAGCACTCCAGGCTTCGATGGATGCGGAAGCGCTTTAAGCACTATGGTGGCTACTCTTGGCCACTCGAGAGGCAACTAACTCAAAGAGCTTTAGAAACAAATACAACTGAAAGGGACAAGAGGAAAACTAGAGTAAATGCCTCAGAGTCTTATTACTCTTCTCAAATGAGTGAATGGAATGAGATGGATGATGGATGATACAAATGAGAGTGGGAGGCTCTCTATTTATAGTTGAGCTCCTACTCAATCAATGGTCTGGATCGATTTACATGGATGGCCAGGATTAGCCCAAATCCTTACAAGAATCTCTAATCTAGGAAAGAATATCAAATCCTACCTAATTACATCAATTAGTAGGTTTCTTTCTTCAGATAGTTGATCACACCCGATATGGCAAGATTCCTCCTTTGACTCATTGTCTCCTGCCATTTCTGAAAAGCTAGTGTGATCGGGCTCTCTAGCATTCTCCAAGTGTTGGGCCAAGTCTGGTGGTCTTGGCAAGTCCGATGATCCGTTTTGAACCCCTTGGGCGGATCCTTGCGCAACTTTCTCGGACCAAAAGGTTTGGGCCGTGACAACTGCTACGAGCTACAACAGATTGTTTTTTTCTTCTCCATGTCACAAGGTTACCCCATACATAACTACAATAGCCACTTGTAAAGCATCTGTCATTTACTGAACCTGCCCAATCTGCGTCAGTGTAGATCTCCACATATCAGCTAGCTGTTTTCTTGAAGTGTAGACCTTTACTTGGAGTTCCTTTCAAATACCTTAACACTCTATATGCAGCTTCTAAATGTTTCTCCCTTGGGGTGTGCATATATTGGCTGATGACACTCACACTGAAAGCTATATCAGGACGAGTGTGAGATAGGTAGATGAGTTTACCTACGAGACGTTGATACCTCCCCATGTCCACTTCTTCTCCATCCTCATCCGTGCCTAGCTTCAAATTGAACTCCATAGGGGTATTGGTTGGTTTGCAACCCAACATGCCAATTTCTGTTAGTAGATCGAGAACATATTTCCTTTGGGAAATAGAAATACCTGTTCGGGACCTTGCTACTTCCATTCCAAGGAAGTATTTGAGGTTTCCCAAGTCCTTAAGCTCAAATTCTGTGCTAAGGAACTCTGTTAGACTTCTAATTTCACTCGAATCATCTCCTGTTAGGATTATATCGTCAACATAAACGATAAGAATAGAGCATTTACCTTTTTCTGAGTGTTTGTAAAACATAGTGTGGCCTGTCTGCCCTTGAATATAACTCATACTGGACATGGCCTTGGCAAAAAACCAACTGAACCATGCCCTTGGGGATTGTTTCAGCGCGTATAAGGATTTTTTTTAACTTGCACACTTGACCCTTTTTTTCCTCAAACCCTGGTGGAAAATCCATATATACTTCCTCTTTTAGTTCACCGTTGAGGAAGGCATTTTTTACATCTAATTGGGTCAAGGGCCAATCAAGATTGACAACAAGAGAAATGAGAACACGAATGGTATTAAGTTTGGCAACAAGAGCAAATGTCTCGTTGTAGTCGAGGCCATAGGTTTGGGTGAAACCCTTTGCTACAAGCCGAGCCTTGTGCCGATCAATGCTGCCATCAGGTTTAAATTTTCTGGTGAAGATCCATTTGCAGCCTACAGTTTTCTTTCCTTCAGGCAGATCTGAGACTTCTCACGTTCCATTGTTTTTAAGAGTATTCATCTTTTCCATTACAACATGTTTCCATTCAGTTGATTCAAGGGCTTTTTCCACATTGCTTGGAGTGTGAAATTTGCCAATTATCAAAGCATACTCATGTACCATATCCACTAAAACCTTATATCCAATCATCCTCCCCGATTTCTGTTCTTGTATAACACAATCAAGAATAGAAAATTCAGCAAAGACATCATTATCTTCAGTAAGCTTACTATTGAAAAGTTGCAAGATAAATTTGGAACATGCAACACTTTCTCAAGTGAGAAATTCTCAGCAAGTTGAATTGCTCTAACTCGAGTGGCTAAAGATCCATGAGCAGTTGATGTACCAAGCATCTTATGGAGAGTTTC